>CM070621.1:63825612-64293018 GCA_036346255.1 Ampelocalamus luodianensis | reverse complement strand
TAGGAAAAGTAAATAATGTTTTTAGGATTTCCAAATTGCTTTTTCTTTTGCACTATTAATTCAATTAAATTTAGAAAATTCATATCTAATTCAATTTTGATCCAAATCGAATTAATCTAATTTTGTTAATTTTCATTTTTAATGTACTATTTACCAGAATAGATTTTAAATGTATCTCTGTTCATGAAATTTTGATAAATAATTAAATGATGCTTTTATGTATTTCTAACTTAGAAAATTCATAGGGAATTCTTCATATCACCAAATAAAGTGTTCTGTCTTTCTAAAATTTTGTAAAATCGTGCTCTGTTCTTGTTGTGAATTTTGTGCTCATTAGATTATATTGAATTTTTGAGTTTTGTCGGTGTTATTTGTTCTTATTCGTTATTTTTGATCGATCGATAGATTGCGGCGATTACGGTATTATCGAGTGAACCTCGGCAACATATTGAGCAACGACAACGAGTAAGCGGTTTGATCATGTTAATCCCTTTATATTCAAACTAATATTTTGTTTAAAATTTATATGTATGCATCGCTATTTTGTTGTTAAAATATGGTTAGTAGACCCTTTTAGTTGCATAATCTGCGGGTAAATGATATTCCTCTACTATCCGAGCCTAGGTTATTTCTTCGTGATTAGAGATCGTTGGATGGTCTCTTGTCACTTAGTAGATCTGAATTATTGCTAGACATGCTTAGTTATCGGTAGAAATGGGCGGTTATCGACTTAGTCGAGTAACCTTGATCACACAAAATTATTATAACTTTATGTTTCAACATTTTTACTATGTTTAATTGTGAAAACTAAAAATGAAAATAAAATGATTTGGACTTGGGCACAATGGTAAGATGGTGTGCTTTTGGGTGTGGCGGAATGGTGCCGGGTCAATTAAGGACCAAACATCTTGTGAGTACACATTATCCAGGCAATTTTGCGTGCTAACCACACTAGAGGGTATGGGACCTCTCTTGACTTAGTACCTTGGCGTGTGTTGACTCCGAGTCGCGAGGGTCGCAGGAGGGATGGTGTAGGGAGCATGGTAGTTGTCAGAAAAGCTTTACAGAGTGGGTAGTTGTCTTTTCGGCTTTACCGCATAAGCGTATGGATTTATCCATCTGGCGGCTCGTAGTTAATACACAATATTGGAAATGTCTCGTAGGACTTAGGCGCTGTGACATACCTTAGAAGTGTGCTTTGTGGCTTAAAGCGATCCGCAGTGTGGGTACATTGGTACACCTGCGAGGTTAAAACTATTCGAATAGCCTCGTCCTAGGTTATGGACACGCTTGGGTAAGCTTTTCAAGAGTTAGACTACAACCTTTTAACTAAAACTTGATGGGTGAGTGCGATCGAGGATTAGTGCTATGTTGTGGTGACTATTGGGATAGTCACTTCAGTGTGTTACTTGTACCTATCTTTATTTATTTGTTATTTCAACAATCAAATGAATTGTAAACTTGCTCTTGAAATTGTATTAAACTATTGCAAATCAAATTGGCTTTGTGCAAATGAGACATATAACCTCCACTCAAATAAGCTTGCATGTAGTTATGTGTAGGTGCTATTCCACGTCGGTCTTGCAGTACAAAAATAATTTTTGTACTCATTGGCTTTGCTTAATATTTTGTTGCGGAGAAGCGGGTGAGCCCCAAGGGCCTTACTACGTGAGATGTGCGGGTTACGGGACGACTAGCTTGACGGTCAGGTTGGTTGCCTTGTGGGCTAAAGCACACCGATTGGCTTTGTTTATAGCCATCTTATGGCACTTTGCTTCCATTGTTTATTTAGTTATCTGTTGTACTTTGGCAGTGGCCCCTATTGTAATAACTCTCTTGTGTTGTTTCTTGTTTAGTATCGCGATGTTTGGACTTTATGTTTAGAATGGAGTTGATGCATAATTTGTGAAGAGGTGTGCATCTGCAGTTCAGGAAGTATGCATGTCTCGAGCTTAATGTATTTGATTTGGGATGCTAGGACCGGTGGTTGGTTAAGCATTACAAGCCAAATAAATGGGTCCTCACAAAGTTGGTATCGAGCCATTACGACCATAGTAACCAAGCATGGTCGTCCTTAGGAAATTTTATGAAAGCTTATTTTGAAGTAACAAATAGTATATGAAAACTTAAGTAGATTCTCAGATTTTACTCCTTATCTATCCTATTTCTACTCTCATCTTATTCTAATTTGAGTTTTTAAAATTTGATTCCCTCTTTCCTTTCAAAAAGGTAGTCAATTGTCGGTTAAATCGGTTTGGGAAAACCTAAGAGTTGTAACCTAAAGTGTTGGTGTCGATTAGTGGAAAATTGAAACTTCGGGTGAAGACTTGACGAGGACTTAAAGAAGAAGGTGCGAGCAGCCATTCTAGCGGTTAGTGTGTAGGATTGGAAATGAGGAGATAACCAAACTTGTGGGGATAAAAGGGTAAGATATAATGTGAGTTAGTTAAATGTCTAATCTTTTCTTAGAAGATTTTACCTTGCTTTCAGTGTATTTGGCTTGTCTTCCTAAGGCGGATTGCTCGTTCCCCATACGAGTTGGTCATATTAGGAGTGATTTTATGAATTGCAACCTTGCCTTGTTGTTATGAACCGTTAGAGTTTATTTTGTAGAATGGATGCTTGCTTTCTATGTTTTTGTTATAAAATTGTTACTAACTTACTTGGTGGAGCAGGATGTTGGTGGAACGTAGTGGTCGAATCGGCCGGTGGTTCGGATGAGAGCTTCCCTCCTCCGACCATGGTTGAGGTTCTCGCTCGGATCGAGCGGAATCGTATGGACCGGACTTCGGATTACGGAGGTCATCGCGAGAACACTTCCACTCCCAGTGCCTCGGGACACGGAGGTGGCGAGCACCGGTCTCGTGGGGACTCGCGGAGTTCCTCCGTGCCGACCGCCGACTTTCACCGATCGAGGACCCACTTGGCGCGGATGATTGGCTGCGCTGGTTGGCAAGCTCAACATCGCTCGATGTCGAGGCGGGAGAAGGCCTGTTTGCATCCACCGGCTTGAGGGTGCAGCACTCGTGGTGAGAGAACTTCCTCGCCATGCGGCCGCCGGCCATGTGGTCACATGGGAGGAGTTTATGCTGCTTTCCGTCGGGCTCATGTCCCCCCGGCCTTGTAAAGCTGAAGAAGGAGTTCCTTGCGCTCAAGCGAGCGCAAATGCGCGGATGGAGTACCTCCATGAGTTCAACCATTTGGCGAGTGCGCTCCTCTGAGGTGGCCAGCGCGATGAGGAGCGGGAGATGTTTATGGAGGGCTTGTCAGGAGGCTGCGAGGACAAGCTCTGTTGTAGAACTTTCGCGACTTCGGACCTTGGTGGACAAGGCTATCGTCGCCGAGCACAAAGCGAAAGCGGGTGAGTCCGCAAGCACAAGTGGGAGGCACGGCGATCTGCGTGAGCGGCCTCTCCCGTCCCCGTGTTGGGCCTGCACTAGGGGCCCGTTCTTTCGCTTCACCACCGTCGAGGCCGTCGGCACCGATTCACCGTCCCGTGAGGTCGTGGCTTCGATCCACGCACTGCGGCCCAGCAGCAGGGTGGCCCCTGTAACCCGGCTGCCGAGGTCACTTGTTTCCACTGCCACAACAAGGGCCACTATGCGAATAGTTGCCCTCGAGAAGGTGGGCGGCCTCATCCTAATGGAGGATGCGGGCGGGGAGTGGTCACCACCGACTTGGAAGATCATCCGGAAGACCCAGGGTGTGGGTAGCGGCCGAGTCAACCATATCTCGGCTGAGGAGGCTCAGGAGGTGCCTGATGTTGTGCTGGGTACACTTCTTGTTAACACTCGTCCTGCTGCTGATATTATTTGATTCAGAGCATCGCATTCTTTTATTTCAAGATCATTTCTTGCTTTGCTATTGGTCTTCATTGTGTTCCTTTGAGGTTCCTCTGCTTATTCGCTCTCCGGGTTCGGAAATGAGAGTTTATTTAGAATGCCGGGATGTTCCTATTGAAGTTGAGGGTGTAAGATTCTTGACAAATCTTATCCTGCTCAACTCAGCAAGCTTGGATGTGATTCTTGGCATGGATTGGTTGTCCCAACACTTGAGACAGATTGATTGTGCCAGGAAGATTGTCTATTTCACTAGCCCCTCTGGCGAGCAGGTTGGGTTTTCACCGCAGCTACAAGAGCCACACCTTTGTGCACTTGAAGCAAAGCCAGCCTTGGAGATTCAGGATGTTTCCACAGTTCGTGACTTCGTGGATGTTTTCCCCGAAGATTTGCCTGGGATGCCTCCAGATCGAGATCTTGAGTTTGTCATTGAGTTGCTGCCCGGTACCCCTCCAATTTCAAAGGTGTCGTATCGGATGCCTCCCAACGAGTTGGAAGAATTGAAGAAGCAATTAGGTGAGATTCAAGCAAAGGGTTTTATCCGTCCTAGCTCATCTCCTTGGGGTTGTCCAGTGATCTTTGTGAAGAAGAAGGACAAGATTTTACGCATGTGTGTTGATTATCGTCCGCAATGAGGTGTGGTGAAGAACAAGTATCCTTTGCCCGCATTGATGATCTTTTTGATCGGTTATGCGGAGCCGAGAATTCTCAAGATTGACTTGAGATTGGGTTATCATCAAATCAGGATCGAGTGAAGATATTCGAAGCGGCTTTCACTACTCGTTATGGTCTTTACGAGTACACCGCGTGTCTTTTGGCTTGACCAATGCCCCATGCTGTTCATGAATCTCATGAACTCAGTGTTCATGGAGTACTTGGATAAGTTTGTGGTGGTCTTTATTGATGACATTCTCATCTACTCCAAGAATGAAGAACATCTTGAGCATCCGAAGCTTGTCTTTGGGAAAGGCTGCGTGAGCACCGACTATATCTGAGAAATTCGGCAAGTCGAGTTAAGTTGAAGGAAGTGGCATTCTTGGGCCATGTCCTTTCGGCCGGAGGTATAGCTGTGGATCCTAGCAAGGTCAACGATGTGCTATCTTGGGGTCAGCCCAAATCAGTCACCGATGTGCGGAGTTTTCTTGGTTTAGCAGGTTACTACCGTCGCTTTATCGAGAACTTCTCCAAGATCGCGAAGACGATGACTGAATTGCTCAAGAAGGACAAGAAGTTTGTGTGATCCTCTTCTTGTGATGAAAGTTTTCAGGAACTCAAGCAGCGTTTGACATCAGCCCCTGTTCTTGTTCTTCCCGATGTCCACAAGAGTTTCGATATCTTTTGTGATGCCTCTCGTCAGGGATTCGGTTGTGTTCTTATGCAAGAAAGCGGAGCGGTGACCTATGCATCAAGGCGATTGAGACCTCATGAACTCAACTATCAACCCATGATTTGGAGTTAGTGTTGTGGTTCATGCACTCAAGATTTGTGGCATTATCGATCGGTAACCGCTGTGAGGTGTATTCTGATCACAAGAGCTTGAAGTATTTATTCACCCAGCCGGATCTGAACCTCAGGCAAAGAAGATGGTTGGAGTTGATCAAAGATTATGACATGGACATTCAGTATCATCCGGGTAAGGCCAATGTTGTTGCAGATGCACTGAGTTGAAAAGTGTATTGCAATACCTTGATGCTCCAAGAGCAGTAGTCTGCCCTTCTTGAAGAATTTCAGCAGCTCAATCTGGGTTTAGTTGAGCACGATTCCCTTGCTGCTTTGGTTGTGCAACCAACCTTGGTGGATCAAATCAAGGCGGCACAACAATCAGATGATGGTGTAAGTCACATCAAGGAGAACATCAGGAATGGGACAGCCAGGTGTTTCTCAGAAGATGAGCATGGTGTTGTGTGGTTTGGACAGCGGCTAGTGGTTCCAAAAGTCATGGAATTGCGGGATTTGATTCTCCGCGAAGCCCATGATTCACCCTTGTCCGTCCATCCCGGAGCTACCAAGATGTATTAGGATCTTCGCCAGAGATTCTGGTGGACCCGAATGAAGCGTGAGATTGCCAAGTTCGTTGCTGAGTGCGACGTATGTTGCCGTGTAAAGGCCGAGCATCAGCGTCCAGCCGGACTTCTCCAGCCTTTGCCAGTGCCTGAGTGGAAGTGGGACTCGTCGGCATGGACTTCATCACCGATGCGCCCGTGCTTCTTACGGGAAGGATGCTATCACAGGTTGTTATCGATCGGTGACTAAGGTAGCACACTTCTGCGGTGCGTACCACTCTCGATGTCGATCAGTGGCGGGCCTCTCGTATCTCGCATTGTGAGATTGCATGGTGTGCCACGACGATTGTATCGGATCGTGGTTCTCTCTTCACCTCTCGATTATGGCACGGTTTGCAGAGGCTATGGGGACTGTCTTTCTTTATTTCGACTTATCATCCCCAAGCGGATGGTCGAGCGAGCGAGTTAACCAAGTATTGGAAGACATGCTCCCGCTTGTATTCTTTCTTATAAAAGAATTGGGAGAAGTGTTTGCCGCTTGCGAAATTCTCCTATAACAACAACTTCGAGCTAGTCTTGGCATGGCACCGTTTAAAGCCTTGTATGGGAGAGTGCAGAACCCCTTGAAGCCGGTGAAGCGGTGAAAAGCGGTTCTTGGCCCATATTCCATCAATGAGGTTGAAAGCCGGTTCGATTGATTCGCGAGCATCTGCGAGTGGCGATCAAGCAAAGAGTTATGCAGTTATGCGTCGCCGTGAGTTGAGTTTCCACCCAATGACTTTGTTTATCTCAAAGTCTCGCCTCTAAAAGGGCATCGGCGTTTGGCATCAAGGGCAAGTTGGCTCCTCGATATGTTGGACCTTATCGCATCATCAAGAGAGTTGGAGCTGTTGCATATAGGCTAGAGCTGCCAGCTACACTTGAGGGAGTGCATGATGTGTTCCATGTGTCCCAATTGAAGAAGTGTCTCCGAGTTCCGACTGAGGAGTCTCCGTTGGAAAATCTCGATGTGCAAGAAGATTTGACCTACCGTGAGCGTCCTATTCATATTCTTGAGGAATCTGAATGAAGGACAAGGAATCGTGCCATCAAGTTCCTTAAGGTTCAGTGGTCGAATCACTCTGAAGATGAGGCAACTTGGGAGCGGGAAGATCGCCTCCGTGCAGACTACCCATCTTTCTTTTCCCAGTGATCGGAATCTCGGGGCGAGATTCTTGTAAGGGGGGGGGGAGATTTTGTAACAGCCCTAAGTTAGGGTTTGTGTTTCAAATGTAATATTATGAGGATAAATTAAAACTTTTGATGCCTCATGGAATCATTTGGAAATTTTCTAAGATTTCCCCCTAGCAATTTGTATTTTCTAGAACCATGTTCTTGTGATGGAAGTTGTTGTCAACAAAATCTTCAACCCTAATCTTGTGATCATCCTCTGGAAGTATTTTTTTCTATTTTCTTGACCATCCTAGTAACCTACCTGCAAAATCTCACAATTTTTAGATTTTGTTTACTATTTCAAAAGGGCAAGTCAAACCAGTTTGAAATCTGGTCAAATCCTTAGGGCAGCAGCTTGTAAATTTTTCTTGGGAGCAATTAGATGCATAAAAACTTCTGAAAAAAATATGCAAGGTTGTTCTCTGTCCAAAGGAGTTACCATAAAAATTTTGGAATTTTTGGAGCTCTGGAGCTACCCCTAAAAATTCCCCAATCTTCTCAGCCTTTTCAAAATCAAATCTGAAATCACTATTCATCAGGCTCGGACTCAAACTCGAGCTCGAGTCCGACCGCGCCGCTCGGTTCGGCCGCACCACCTAGCTACACTACGCAAGCCCGATGGCTGTCGACCGTCCGATGCAAATCGTGCGGCCCACATGCGCACGATCTGTTCGGACAGATCCATATGCATGAATCTCGACCGTTCATTTAGAATCTAGCGGTCGGCGTCGTCTTGGTCGGTCAAACCAATCGACCGCACCGCACGCCAGTTCCGGATCGCGCGCCGTCGCCGTCGCTGCCAAGTGGGCCCTCTTGTCGATTTCTTCCTCGCCGTCTCCGGCTTGCACGGAAGCTCGGCTGGCGCTCGCGCATCGCGTGCCACGACTGTCGCCGCCACTCGGGGGCCGTCCACCTCCGGAGGATCGCCGAGTCCATCTACCTCCTAAGGTCATCCATTCTTCCTCGCATCCATTCTCGTGCCTTCTCCGCCCATTTCTTAGTTTGTGGGAGAAGAAGGTGGCGGCGCCACCACCACCTTTGCCGCTCGAAGCTTACCCCACCTCCGACTTCCTTGTTCAACGCCGCCTCCATTTTGCCCGGTCGGGTCCTTGGCGTCCGGTGGATCGTTGGGGCGACATCTTCGTCTCCGCCTCCGTGATCTGGCCTCGTAGGCGCCGGGGCGTTACGTGAGTCTCCAACCTCGAACCGGTCCCCGGTGATCGCTTTTCTCCTCGAGGCTCGCGGTGGTTTCATTTCGCTTTTGGTGCATCGTTGAGGGTGTGCGGCGGTTCTTCTCGAGCACGCGATTCGCGCGCCAGCGATTCGGCCGCCTCGGACCTTCTTCATCGCCGTTGTCTTGGGCGTATTGTTCCGGAGCCGAGGCGATTCCTTGGCGCACCTTCCGGAGTCTTCGGCGGCCATAGCGTTTCCTCCTCGGAGCCTCTCCTTCGTCTCGCTTCGGTCGTCGCGAGCTCGCCGGTGACATCCTCTGGACTCGCGTCGTCGCCATCACTCGTGAGGTTCTGCGCGCACGGAGGTGTCATCCCGAGCCCGCGCTTGGTCGTTCTCGGATCACCTACCTCGCCGTCGCGGCCGCGCGCGAGAACTCCAGCGAGCCGCCGGTGGTTAAGGTCTAATCCTGTCATTAGTTTTAACCCATCTTTATTTGTGTCCATGACATGCGGACCTCTCCAGAGTTTTGTGCGTTTAGAAATCTTAATCCAGCCGTTATTTATCCTTTGAGTCCATGACATGTGGGCCCATGTTGCCGGTTAGTGTTTGTGTAAACTTTGATAATACGCTTTCTCTTTTAGGAAGCGTGTTTCTCTATACATGTAGGTTAGGAGTACGTTCTGATAAGCCAAAGACGTATTCTTTGAATCGCCCGCGTCCGCCGTTAGCGCCATGCGAGTCAAGTTTGATCTGGTCGTGCGTGCTCGGTCCCACCAGATCGATGCGATGGCTCACTGGCGTCGGTAGGAAAAGTAAATAATGTTTTTAGGATTTCCAAATTGCTTTTTCTTTTGCACTATTAATTCAATTAAACTTAGAAAATTCATATCTAATTCAATTTTGATCCAAATCGAATGAATCCAATTTTGTTAATTTTCATTTTTAATGTACTATTTACCAGAATAGATTTTAAATGTATCTCTGTTCATGAATTTTTGATAAATAATTAAATGATGCTTTATGTATTTCTAACTTAGAAAATTCTTAGGAATTCTTCATATCACCAAATAAAGTGTTCTCTGTTTCTAAAATTTTGTAAAATCGTGCTCTAGCTGCTGTGTGAATTTTGTGCTCATTAGACTATATTGAATTTTTGAGTTTTGTCGGTGTTATTTGTTCTTATTCGTTATTTTTTATCGATCGATAGATTGCGACGATTCTGGTATTATCGAGAGTGAGCCTCAGCAACATATTGAGCAACACAAACAGAACAAGCGGTTTGATCATGTTAATCCCTTTTATATTCAAACTAATATTTTGTTTGCAATTTATATGTATGCATCGCTATTTTGTTGTTAAAATATGGTTAGTAGACCCTTTTAGTTGCATAATCTGCAGGTAAATGATATTCCTCTACTATCTGAGTCTAGGTTATTTGCTGTGATTAGAGATCATTGGATTATCTCTTGTCACTTAGTAGATACGAATTTAACTACTTAGACATGCTTAGTTATCGGTAGAAATGGGAGGTTATCGACTTAGTAGGTAACCTTGATCACACAAAAATTATTATAACTTTATGTTTCAGCATTTTTACTATGTTTAATTGTGAAAACTAAAAATGAAAATAAAATGATTTGGACTTGGGTACAATGATAAAATGGTGTGCTTTTGGGTGTGACTGGAATGGTGCCCGGGTCAATTAAAGACCGAAAATCTTGTGAGTACCTGTTATTCAGGCAATTTTGCGTGCTAACCACACTAGAGGGTATGAGACCTCTCTTGACTTAGTACCTTGGCGTGTGTTGACTCCGAGTCGTAGGGGGTCGCAGGAGGGATGGTGTAGGGAGCATGATAGTTATCCAAAAGCTTTACCACGAGTGGGTAGTTGTCTTTCGGCTTTACCATGTAAGCGTATGGATTTATCCATACGACGGCTCGTAGTTAATACACAATATTGGAAATATCTTGTAGAACTTAGTCATGCTTGACATACCTTCTAAGTGTGCTTTGTGGCTTAAAGCGATGCTCGAAGTGTGGGTACATTGGTACACCCTGCAGGTTAAAACTATTCGAATAGGCTCATCCTAGGTTATGGACACGCTTGGGTAAAGCTTTTAAAGAGTTAGACTACAACCTTTTAACTAAAACTTGATGGGTGGTACGAATCGAGGATTCGTGCTATGTTGTGGTGACTATTGGGATAGTCACTTCCAAGTGGTTACTTGTACCTATCTTTATTTCGCTGTTATTTCAACAATCAAATGAATTGTAAACTTGCTCTTGAAATTGTATTACACTATTGCAAATCAAATTGACTTTGTGCAAATGAGACATATAACCTCCACTCAAATAAGTTTGAATGTAGTTATGTGTAGATCTGCTATTCCACACGTCAGTCTTGCGAGTACAAAAACAATTTTTGTACTCATTGGTTTTGCTTAATATTTTTGTTGCAGAGGAAACAGGTGAGCCCCAAGGGCCTTACTTCTGTGAGATGTGCGGGTTCTGGGACGACTAGCTTGACGGTCCAGGTTGGTTGCCTTGTAGGCTAATGCACATGATTGGCTTTGTTTATAGCCATCTTATGACACTTTTACTTCCATTGTTTATTTAGTTATCTGTTGTACTTTGGCGGTCGGCCCTGTTGTAATAACTCTTTGTGTTGTTTCTTTGTTTAGTATCGTGATGTTTGGACTCTATGTTTAGAATGAAGTTGATGCATAATTTTGTGAAGAGGTATGCATACTGTAGTTCTGGAAGTAAGTATACATGTTTCAAGACTTAGTATATTTGATTTGTGATGCTAGAATTATGTGGTTGATTAAGTATTACAAGTCAAATAAACTTAGGTACTCACAATATAGATCAGAATGAGCTGTGCCGTGCCGTCCGGCCGCCCGTTTGGCCAGCTCTGGCTTGCAGCGCTCAGTACCCACTGCCTACTCGGCCTCGGCTACTCCACTCCATCCACGCGCATCCCCGGCCATGGCCATCTCCTCCCCGTCCCCTCGCTTCCACTTCTCCTCCACCTCCAAAACCCAAACCCCAACCCAGCCCCCAGCCGCAAGCCCCGCCCCGCCCCGACCACCGAGACGCTCCGCCGCCGCCTCCTCCGCAGGGCGTCTCCCCGACGCCCAAGATCCTCCACGCCCTCCGCAAGAAGGAGGCCCTCAAGTCCCTCCGCCGCGCCAGGAAGGAGACCGCCGCCGCCGGCAACGCGCCGCCCAAGGATGATGCCCTAGCGGCAGAAGGAGGCCCGCTTCCACGCGGCCGTCGCCGAGTACCGCGAGCTCATGGGTCGGCCCTGGGACGGCGCTCGCGGCGCTGCGGGTCCCCGCGCGGGGCCCTTGGCGACGAGGGTTCGAGGGCCTGCGGAGATGCTCGCGGCGAGGAGGGGCGACAAATTCCGGTGGCTTCTGGACGACGATGTTGAGGAGTGGGACGCGGATGGGGCAGACCAGAAGCAGGGCGTCTCAGCGCCGGCTGGAATGCTGAGGATGGGGACGAGGAGAGGAGGATTGAGTGGCTAGTGACGAGGTATGCGAGCTTTCCTGCTCTTGCTGTTTCAAGCTTTCTTGGTTGAAGTCCTGCTTTGAAGGAGTGTTGGTAGCTTCTGAACTTAAGTAGTTACAATTGCAATAACATGAGCAATGGGAGAATTTAGTGATCTGTATAATTTGAAAGCTGGAATAAGTGCGAATGCTTGTAATAATGAAATCAGGAAAAAAAAAGAATGAAAGAGCTTGCCAAGCAACTTGAGGGAAAAAAAGAATGTTAAATAAGTCATTCATTTAGATCCATGCAGCAGGCACCTTAAGGGCATGTTAAAGTGTGATCCAAATTTGTAGTCGTGCCCATGCCGAACACGGCGCCGACCAATGCCAGACGTGGCGCCTAGTGGTGCAACCGACTCTGACTCAATTTCATTCTCTGTCCGGGACTCTTGTTCCTTGCCCTATATGTACCCCTATAGTCACATGTTTTAAACGGCCTGTCATCTATTCTTGTAATTTCTCCTCATAGTGAATTCCTTCTTCGTATGTCCATGGTTTTTCCATACGGGTTTTCCACCTAAAATTTATCTCTCCTGTTCCTACTATTTGCCACGTGTTTTCATAACAGGGCAAGTAATTTACATAGAGTTAGCACGGATTGTATCTAATAGGTATACACATGTTTTTCTTGTATAAGTCTTCAATTCAGTGTGCATTTTCGTTATCCTTATACCATTATCGAATTAAGTTGTTCTTATTGAATACCTATCTTGCTCCTGAGGACGAGTCTCTTAATCTGTGCGAAATCACCTTTGAATTGCGTGAAGTGTTGCATTTTCCATGATTGAATAAGCGAGTTGTCTGTCAGGTTGAGCGAAGATGATCTAAGTTTGCATGATTGGAGGCTTAATAGATTGATGAAAAAATCTGACCTAATATATAATGAAGATAATTTACTACAAATACTGGAAGGGCTTGAAGCACGAGGTAACTGGAGGCAGGCTATATCTGTTACTGAGTGGGTGTACAATGAGAACAGTTACAAGCATCAAAAAAGCAGGTAATTTTCTGTGTATGCTTTCATTTGCCACTCACTTGATGCTTTCAGGTCACTGCAAAAATAATTTGTGCTACAAAATTGGACTGGAATATCAACACCCTTAACTAATAGAAAGTTCCATATCTAGGTTTGTGTATGAAATTACTGTCAATCCTTGGGAAAGCATGGAAGCCAACTGAAGCACATCGAGTTTTCACCATCATGCTGGTAGAGTTTTTTGCTGCACAATTAAAATGATTTCTATTTATTTATTATTTCATTTGTCCCCACCTACAAATATCAGAAAACTAAATGACATAGACATTTTATCTTGATTCACATCAGGGAGATGCTCAACTATACCCTGATATGGCTGCATACCATAGTATTGCTGTTACACTTGGTCGAGCTGGACTTCTAAATGATCTAATTAAGATAATAGAGCATATGAGGCAGAAGCCTTCAAAAAGGGTAATGAAGGCGACGCAAAGATTGGGATCCTTCCTTGGAACCAGATGTTCTCATTTATAACTCGGTGAGGAATGAGGATAGCATCTGATGCTTTTTTTTTTCTTTCTGTGCTCCTAGCCCCCTCTTGGAAGAAGTCGTGTTCTCATTTTAAAACATGGTTGTCTTGTCCCTTCAACCTTTGGTTTTGTAGGTTCTTAATGCCTGTGTTCTATCAAAGCAGTGGAAAGGGGTATTCTGGGTGTTTCAGCAAATGAGAATTAGTGGTTTGACACCTACAGGAGCAACATTTGGGTTGGCCATGGAGGTAAGCTTTTTAATTGGTCATTTAATCATTGGTACTGTTCCTTGGATAGTTTGGAGTTAGTATGTTTGTTTGTTACACATATTTGGAAACACTTTGTGGAATTTGTAACTCGGTGAGGATGGCATTGTCTTCTTTGATTATTACCATATTTTTAAATTGTTGTCACTGGGATAATCTATTAAGATATGGTAGAACCTAGGATCTGTACATTCTTATACGTACACAGTACAGCACAAGTTTTTTTAAGTGTCACAAGTTCGGTTAGCTAGGCCTGTCTCTTGTTAGAGCAGATTATAGTTCTGTCTCGTACTCTCGTTTCATATTTTGCTTCAGACCATAAGACATGCAGCTGATTTAGAAGTGCTTGGCTCTATTTGCATTGTTCTAGTGATCTGGTCTTATCCTGCCTTTATTTCCCTTTATCTCAAGCTATTTCTCTTTCTTCCTCTGTTGTACATCTCATTTCATATCTTGATAGACTCAAGAATAATTCATCTAGATATTCATAGTGCATTCCCTTGTCCAATCTGTTTCACTCTCAAGCAGCTAATATTGGCATGCGCAAACAAACCAACCTAAGAAAAGGTTATTTTTATTAGTTGACTCTTTGATCTGTAACACCTGATATGGCATACTACTATACTCACTGGAGCTGCCTGTTGAAAGGTCATGCTTAAAGCCAAGAAGTATGACTTTGTTCAGAAGTTCTTTGAGAAGATGCAGAAAAATGGGGTACCTCCGAGAGCAATAACTTATAAAGGTAGCATTGCTGTAAGGTTCATTTGATATATTATCTGACATTTAAATTCATATAGTTAACCATCTAATTTTTGCATGCAGTGCTAGTAAGAGCCTTCTGGGAACAAGGGAAAGTAAATGAAGCAGTTGAAGCAGTTAAGAACATGGAACAAAGAGGAGTAGTTGGATCTGCAAGTGTTTACTATGAACTAGCTTGCTGTCTCTGCAATAAAGGAATGTGGAAAGATGCTATGTTACAGGTTTGTGAATTCTTATAAGCATTCATATGTTGAACTATACTGCTGTCTTCTTTTCAGTATAACTAGTCAACTATTGGTACTTTTTATGACAGTGCTAGTTAAATGATTTTTTTATCGAGATTTAATTCGTGAACAGATCATTAACCATGTGATATGTGCCAACAAGCTTAAGAAGAAATGTGATTGCATTCTTTTGGGTGGGAGGGGCAAGCTTAATAAAAAAATCCTCTGATTTTGAAAATTGTCTCTGAATTTAATAGAGGATAGCTAAACTGGTTGCTAGTGAATCTACTACGTATGGCTCTTTGCCCATTAGGGGTTCATGCCACCTCATGTGCCAGTGGTTACACATGCTGAAAGTTGAGTTTTGCCGTTGCAAAATATTAAATGCTAGCAACACATGGATGGTGTTTAGCTTTAGAGGGCTAATGCCTCAGCTCAAAATTTGCGAATAATCCCTCATGTGTTATCTGTGTGAAGTTAAAATTATTTTGTCTGGCACTAGATAATGTTCAATTTTCAGTGGATTGACGTGCCAGTTTGACATTTTGTTTGTCTTAAAAAAGATTGCTCTTCCCTCTTTCATTGAGAGTTTGGCAGTAGCCCCATACAGCACCATATTCTTTGCAGAATCAGTTAAAAAGATCTTTACTGTCATAATCATCAGCACAACATTTTTATCCTTATTACACATGCAAAGTCCCTTTGTGAACTGAGGAGTGAGGAGAGTAAAGAACCTAGACAGATGAAATTTGTTTTTAAGTTAAATTTTCTGTTTCAGGTTGAGAAGCTGAAACAGCTTCCCCTCACTAAACCACTGGAATTCACATTTACTGGCATGATCTTAGCCTCTTTTCACGGTGGATATATCTCTGAGTGTATCTCGATATTTGAGTCAATGGTGGACCACTGTACTCCAAATATTGGTACAGTAAATGTCATGCTAAAAGTGTACGGATGTTGTGATATGTTTGGGAAGGCCAAAGACTTGTTTGAGACCACCATGGCTAATTTCTCTAGTTCTCAGCCATATACTTCTAATCATTCATCACTTAAAGCGGACGCATATACATACAGCTCTATGCTTGAAGCATCTGCATCTGCCCAACAGTGGGAATACTTCGAAAATGTGTACAGAGAGATGACTCTCTCTTATCACCATCTAGATCAAAGCAAATATTCATGGTTGCTCATCAAGGCATCCAGAGCTGGAAAGGTAATGTTTATTATCTACAATCTCAATAATTGTTTTGAGGTACACGACGTGTTGGTTCAATTCTTAATGAAGTACTAGTTCAAAACCAATTTATCTGCATTTTGATAAATCTGTTTTAGCATTTTATTTTAAAGTAAAATTGTGTTCATCATGGGGTTTTAATATTTATTTTGATATCTGATTCGTATAATTTGGGTCCACTGGTCTACTGATAGATGCTTTGGATTTTTTTCCTTTCTTTTTATGTCAATTACTGTAGAATTTCTACCCTTCAAAGGAAATGTGGCACCTCCCATTCCACCTTGTCGTCATCATCATCATCAAGTTGTCTTTAATGCTTTCAAACTCAATTTTGTTTAATTTGCATTGACATGTTTTGGTCAAGTTTGTACTTTTGTGCACTTTAAATGAACAGGGGACATTCCAAATGCTTATAGTTCCTTCTGGCAGTCATTGCTAAATGTACTTGCACTGAAGGTGACCAAGTGCAGGAATTATTTACTCTTTGTGATTTTGTATGCAGCCCTATTTGCTGGAGCATGCACTTGATTCAATAATTGAAAGAGGAGAAATCCATGATGTACAGTTAATCACTGAAATGATATGCCAAACTATTGCTCAAAGTGACTATGCAAGGACACTGCATCTCATGAATGTTATGACTGAGAATTCAATCGACATCAATGAACTGCAGTGGAGCAACCTACTTCAGCAAAATATGCATCGATTCAGTGTGAATGCTTTGAAAGACCTTTTAACGTACCTCAGCACTAGTGATACCATCAAATCAGGTCCTGCACTTAGTTTTGTGAGAGTATTGCAGTCCCAATGTGGGACAACTTTAGTAAAGGACACATGTTTTCTGGCTGATGGTAGTGATACTGAACAGATTCAACTCTCATTGCCAGAGAATGTAGGTAAATCTTCAAGTAGCAATCTGACCGAACAAGATCAGCTCACTTGCAAGAACTCACTGGACACGGATATATTTCCTGATGAGAAAGTTAGTAGTGAGTTCTCTGATTGCAATATTGATACCCCTCAATTAGGCGCCAATGCTGGCTTCAGTGGGGACATTGTACTACGTTGTTCGCCTTCTGAAAACAAACAGAAAGAACACTGTGATCTTGAGCATTGGGGCACACATGTATCTGCAATTGATGAAGTACTTGATTCCATGAGTTCATGTGGCGATAGTTCATATGAAAAAATGCCATCAGCATCAGATATTCTTGAATTATGGGAGCAGGAGAGGATAAATGACATGTTTGCTCCTAAAAAGAAAGTAGAACCACTGTGAAGATAAATGAAGTGCGGGCAAGTATTGTTTGATGTTGAACAGTGTAATTCTCACATCAATTACTGATGGAACTAGTGAATAAGGAAGCTATGAAGTCCCACAGGTTTGGTCCATGCAGCTCTGGATTACCTTAATGAGCATCAAGTAGCTTTTGGTTTTGTGATCAGATCAGAGAGTTCATATCAGTGGTCCGTTCTATCAAAAGCAAGGCAATGCGGTGATGTGTTTTTTTTACTCCGACAAATGATGATGATGAAAACAGTGTAACTTTTGTTTAAGAAGCAAATGCGAAAGCAGGTTTTGTTGTTGGCAGAACCATTGGATATATCTTACCCTTCAAGTTTCTCTTCTCACTGCCTGAAGATTTTGATCACGAAGGAGTGCTGAACCAAAGGCACCTTTTCTTCTCAGGTTACAACAGGACTGAGAAAGGTACATATTAGAATGTACTTAGTAAGTAGTAAGATCAACATGATGCCATATTTGTTTCATTGTTCCTAATTGATAGCTATTAGAACTGGAGAAACGATCAACCCGAGCTTTTGCTTTCTTATCTGAGGAAATTCTGTTAGAATCTTGAAAAACAGAAAGAATAGGGAGCAGGGTGCTAATTTACGGATACTGTGACTTCCAACTTGTTTTATTGCCCATGTTGTATACACCTTGATGCGAATAGCACGTAAATGGAAATTATTGTCCGTGTTTTAGGTGCTCTGTTCTTGTGTCTCGTCTCATCCTTTTATGTTCTTTTAGCCGATTTGTTTCCCTGAAAAATTCGGTATGCTGATGAATTAGCAAAATCGTGTCGCTCATGAGAAAGTCATGTCAAAAACTTGACTGGCATGTGCGTACTCTAACCAGCAACAAAACCCTGGCAATGGACGGACACAACAGACGTTCGCGCTGAGCAACAATGAGGCATCGTTCTTACCACGCCACGCAATTTTGCAGGCCAGTTTGATGTACATGTAATCATGTAGTGCTGCTTAATAGTTGATACTAATACCCAAACGATGCGCTATCTGACATTTAGCATAAGGAGCACTAAAATGAAGACATTGTGATACCACTTCCTCTGTTCTAAATTATTTGGCATTTTTATAAAAAATGTTCACAAATATTTTATATTTTTCTATTTATGAGGCATACTTTTGCCTATCTCATCTGGTCTATTACCTCGTTATTTGTGGTGGTGACATTAGTAGAGAGTATTTTGTCGCATTTCATAGAAAACATGATTATTCAGTATGCATTATTTGGTCAACATTGTTAAAGTATTTTGATAACGGAGGGATTATCTAGTTATACTGCTATATACATGAAAACTTGACACTTTAAGACCCGGTATAGTTGCAGGCCCAACAGGGGAGGGGTAAATTAGGAATCTTTTTAATTTTTCGGGTACAAAAGAATTTTTGCAAATTATGAAACAAAAGCCTAATCTCTCATCCTAACCTATGTGATAAGGTTCTCAAGTGTGTTCAAACAACTACTACACATGTCTGGTCAAGTTTTGTAACCTAGTTTCAATCCTACACAATTCCAGTGCTGTAGGAATTAAAAGAACAAGAATTGAAATGTAGAAATGTAAAAGGTATAAGAGACAACCGATCTTTTAACCGAGGTCTCAGAGTTCGACGATCTCCTCTACTTTTTGTTGGAGCACTCTTGTAAGAGTATCGTACCTACTTGAACCCACATAAGGATTCAAGCGTTCCATTCATGGTAGCCCTTCTTCACTCCGGATAGGTGGGCTCTGAACCTTCATAGCCCTCCTGCAAGCTCCTCCTTGCAAGGTCATTAGAGCACACCTCCAAACCATCTAGGAAACACAAATTTCCAAGAGTAATAAGCTTAATGCTGTCACTTGAGTCTAGCAAGGTCAAGCAACTAAGAATGATGCACACTAAAGCCTATCTACTCTCTCACACTCTCTTAATGTTGGACCGAAAAGACGACTAGAGGGGGAGGGGGTGAATAGGACACTGTCTCTTTTTCACCTTGTTTGGATTCAACACGATTTTTATTCCAATAGCTATGAGAGCTATGAAGATCAATATACAAGCATAGTGGAAGACTTGTATTGAATCCAATCAACTTTCTGAAGAAAAATACCAAAATCACTAAAAACTCAAGACAAAATAAGTTGAGCAGTCAGACCTCTCATATGAACAGTGAAATCAGCCAGAACGTAAGATCACAAATTGGTCTAATATTTGATCCACACCTCCAAACTACACGAAATTTGACACAAACCTTCTCTAGGATATCAGGAACCTATTCCAGTCAAAGATTGTAAAGATCATTGCCAAAGTTCCGACCTTTTTCTGTTTGAGTAAAGATTACTTCAAAACCGAGTCAAAACCAAAATATCATCCAAAAACTTGCTCGTGGGTAATACATGATCAAGATGATCCTAGATGCATTCTCACATGTTACAGCAAGCAAGATCCAGGCCAAAAACGAAAGGAAAACTAAAGGATCAAAGAAAGCCCTAAAATCACAAAAGAGAGAGCAAGAACAAGAAGTGACTCATCTTGAAGAAACTTGCTTAGATTGATTTCAGATTGATGATGGTTTATAGTCACTCCATCCTAGAGGACAAAAGCTCAACACTTGAGCACATAAAAACAATCCAACTCTCTAGAACCCTACCTCTCCACTTTCCTCTCTCTAAACACAAACTAGGGTTTTTCAATACCAGGGTTGGAGAGTGCTCAGCCAGCACCCTCCCCTATTTATAGTGGAGACTAGTTTCTAGAGGAAGACATCTAAACGAGCACCCGTTAAGCCCACACAAAACGGGTTTCACTTGTACCAACCCCTGTGCCGCTTGATGCAACCCATCGCACCGAACAACCCGTTCGGTCATCCCAGTCCATTTGCACCATGCTTGAGTCCACTGACCTCACCCGGCATCCTTGATCGTTCTGGACCTTAGCTCTCCAAACCTAGTCCTGATCATCCTCACCGTTGACCGTCGTTGACCTCGAAGCCTCCTGCACAACAATAGACCAAGAAATCGATTCTGGGAACAAGTTCTTTGCAACTTGACCTACATTAGTTAAAACATGCATCATATAACACATGCATCCACAACCACTGTCTACGACCACCTAGTCAAAAATAATGAACAGAACTTGATGAACAGTGCTCTGAATGAACAGTGATCGATGCGCAATGCTTGGAAGTTTCGATCGCTCGATGACGGAACTACAGTACTCAAAGATTTTGACCACGCTGCAATACTTGATGAACAATACTCGTAGCTTTTGACCACTCGACACTCGTAGCTGCAATACTCGAAGATTTTCGACCACGCTATAGTACCCAACGAACAGTACTCATAGCTTTCGACCACTCGGTACTCGCAACCACAGTACTCGAAGATTTTGACCATGCTACAGTACTCGTAGCTTTCGACCACTCGGCACTCGTAGCTACAATACTCGAAGATTTCGACCACGCTACAGTCTCGATGAACAATACTCATAGCTTTCGACCACGCTACGGTAAAACCGTTCCTCTATTGCGGACAAACCGATTTTATTGAACTTTGCTGAAAACGACTGTTTTGACAAACCCTCAACACCATTGCCAATTGTATCATCATCGTAAGATTATGAGCATTTCCCTATGATATCCACAATCTCCCCCTTGATGAACACATTGGCAATCTTCTAAAAAATGCAGATTAGAAGTTGTTTTGAAAAACTACATCTCGTTTTTGCGCAAAGGCACAACTTGATCCAAAAGCAAGAGAACACAATGAAAATGACCAAGTTGGCTTCAGGTCAGCATAGGCAAGTAAGATAAAGCAAAAGAAAGCAAGAAAACTTCAATTTCCAGAGAAGAGACAAAAATCTCACTTAAGATCTAGATGAAAGAACAATTGTTCAATTTGACTTTTGATCATTGTGAGGTTCCAAAAATTGCAATTCAAGTTCAGAAAAGACATTAAGATCATAAGAATGCAAAATAGGTACTCCCCCTCACAATGATCATGATTTTTCAATTTTTTTATTTTCTCCCTTTTTCTAGCTCCCCTTTTTATCATCATTTTTGCTATATCTTCTCTCCCTTTGACAATGGAGTCATCAAGGAATCACGTCTTCCTCTCATCTAGAAATCAAAAATGCAGAAATAAGGACGAAGCATAAGAAAGAGCATGCATGAAATGCAATGGAGTGGCTTCATTTTTTGTATTTTTTAATTTTTAGTACAAGAAGCTTTGAAGATTATCCAAAAGAACAAGCTAGCATTTCTACTATTACTCAAAACATATCAAGCATGAATGTGCTAGCAGGATCAAAGCTAAGCTAGAGGGCTCAAGATAAAGCAATGAATTGTAACAATTTAAGCAAAGTTTCAAAATTAGCAAGTTCATCAACAGATATCCTAAAGTGGTAATAGCCATGTCAGAATGTCAATGTTAGATTAAGAAGCTAACAACGACCATCCTAGAGACAAAAGTCCTAAATTTGAATCATTTTGCTCAAAGTACCTCAACCACCCAATTTTCACACAGTTTTTATTTGCAATGAGTATTATTGATGTTGCTTAAATGTCTATCTTAGTGAAGAAGATCCTGGACTATGAGCCATCCAGAAACTCTTCCTAAGCTTCAACTAGGGCGACAAATCTTAAGATTCATGTCAATTTTGATAAGCAGTCCCTATGAGATCATCTGGATCATCAAACTATCTCCAAGTTCATCTCTTTAACATGCAGTCTCGTAAGAATAGTTTGACACAATTTCACCACATGAGAAACTTGAAATTTGATTTTTTTTATTTTGCACAAGAGCAGTTTTAGATTCACAAAGGAACAAGAAGCTCAAGAGATATTCAATTCCTAGATTCAAGAGCTAACAAAGCAATTTTAACAGGGCCAATGTCACAAAAAGATCACTAATTTTGCAACTAGCTAAAAGATCCACAAATTGCAATTTTTAGTTCAAATTGTCTTAAAGTTCTAGATCATTTAGCAAAGACTTAGCTACATATGTGAAAGTATGATAATTCTAGCAAGTCAAAGAACTAGTCATGAAATTGAGCAAAAATTAAAATACTAAAGCTCAAAAGGGTAATAACAAAGTTTCATCAATTTAAATGACAAGTAGTAAAGTTTATATTACAATGCATCTTTTTGAGATTTTCATATGAATGCAATATGATACAATGAGATGCAAGAAAAACTCAAAAGCCTAAAAAGATAAAAAGAACAACAAGTTCAAAAGAAGATCAAGGAAAGATCAGATGAACAATGAAAGCTTAGAAGAGAACCAACTCCTCCTCAAACCAACCCATAGGGGTAAATTACCCCTAACTCACTCCTCAAGGTGGCAAACCTAGTTGGATCTAAAGGCTTGGTGAGTATATCAGCTAACTAAGCCTCGGACTCCATAAATTCTAGCACAATATCACTTTTCTCTACATGGTCTCTAAGGAAGTGATAGTGAATGTCAATGTGCTTGGTCCTAGAATGATGCACATGGTTATTAGCAATATTAATGGCATAAGTGTTATCACAGAGAAGATGAACACTATCAAAAGCTAATCTATAGTCCTTAAGAGTGGACACCATTCACAGAATCTGACTACAGTAACAAGCGGCGGCTACATATTCAGCTTCTACAGTGGATTATGCAACAAAGGACTGCTTCCTAGAAGACCAAGAGACAAAATCAGAATAAAAAACCCCCGAATAGACAAAGAAAAAGAGCAAGAATACCAAATACCATACTGGAGGGTAAAGTGAAGGTACTTGAAAATGCATTTGACGGCTTGGCGATGGAAAGTCCTCGGAGATGCCTGAAACCTCGCACAGAGGTAGACAGCGAAGCGGATGTCTGATCTTGAGGCCGTCAGGTAAAGGAGGGAGCCAATCATGCTGTAATACTCGCGTTGATCCACGGCTTCTTCTTCCTCATCTGGATTCAAAGCAGTTGAAGTCGGTATGGGAGTGGCGATCGGCTTGCAGTCACCCATCTCGAAGCGTTTGAATAGATCCTTAGTGTACTTTGTTTGATGGATGAAGATCCCTTCCTTGCATTGCTTGATTTGAAGCCCTAGAAAATAGTTGACCTCTCCCATCATACTCATCTCAAATTCCCTGGACATGGTCTTAGAAAAACTGAAAATAAGAGCATGAGAAGAACCACCGAAGATAATATCATCTACATAAATCTGAACAAGCAAGAAGTCATTGCTATGCCTTAGAATGAATAGAGTCCTATCAACCTTACCTATCTCAAAATTATTCTTAAGCAAAAGATCTTAAGTCTATCATACCAGGCTCTAGGGGCTTGCTTATGACCATACAAAGCTTTGGATAGCTTAGGATTCTCAAAGCCTAGGGGTTGCCTAACATACACTTCCTCCTTTGTGTAACCATTCAGAAAAGCACTTTTGACATCCATCTTATGCAACCTACATCCCTTAGATGCAGCAAAAGCAAGCAGAATGCGAATAGCTTCTAATCTAGCAATAGGAGCAAAGGTTTCATCAAAGTCTAACCCCTCAACTTGGCTAAAGCCCTGAGCTACCAATCTAGTCTTGTTTCTAACCACAGAACCATCCTCACTTTGTTTATTTTTGAACACCCAACGGGTTCCTACCACATTATAATCACTAGGAGGCTCTACTAGGTTCCAAACCTTGTTCCTCTCAAAGTTCTCTAACTCCTCATACATGGCATTTACCCAGCTCGAATCAAATAAAGCATGTGATATATCGCGGAGTTCAAAAGAAGCAACAAATGCAGAATGGGAGTAGAGACTAGATCGTGATACCTGGAGCGAGTGACTCGCTTATGAAGATAACCAATCATCTGATCCGGAGGATGATGCATCCGAATGTGAAGTGGAGCGCCGGGAGATAACTCCTCTTCGACCTTCGCAGTGCGCTGATGATGAAGATGCGGCAGGAGCCTCAACTAAAGGTGAAGTAGTGACAGGTTCTTCAATTAGACCAGGAGATGTAGCAGCAGCAGGCGGGAGACAAACATCAGCTTCGTCCTCATCTTCCTCCACAAAGATGCTCTCTGTCACCTGTGCATCACCTGAAATATCTGATCTAGCTCCAGGGCTAGTCTTATCAAAAGTGACATTGCATGTCTCCTGAATAACGTTAGTCTCAACATTAAGAACCCGAAAACCCATCGAATGTGCAGGATAACCCAGAAATAGACCATCAGAAGTTCTTAACTCAATTTATCTAGATTTCCTGTTTTGAGAATGAAACACTTGGCTCCAAAAACTCGAAAATTATAGACAGAGGGTTTTCTACCGAACCGAAGCTCATATGATGTTTTGCCCAAAGATGGTCTCAACAAGACATGATTTGCAATATGGCAAGCTTTAGCAATAGCTTCGGTCCAAAACCTCCTCGGAGTGCTATACTCATCTAGTATCGTTCTAGCCATCTCGACTAAGGTTCTGTTCTTCCTTTCCACCACACCATTTTATTGAGGGACGTATGGAGAAGAGAACTGATGCTCAATACCACACAGAAAGTGGCAAATGAGATATTCTTGAACTCTGTGATATTGTCACTGCGGATTACTCTCAAGGCACCAGAAAGTTCAGAAGCCAAGCGAAGAATAAGATCATGAAAATGATCAAAAGCTTCATCCTTCGAAACAAGAAAGAACACCCAAGAGCATCTCAAAAAATCACCGACTATGACAAGAATATACCATTTTCCACCAGCTGACCGAACCCTAGCAGGACCAATAGTATCCATGTGAAGCAATTGTCGATCATGCCGGTCATGACCATAGTCAATGAAGGGTGTGAGCGACAACTTGCTTGCCATATCTGCGGGGCACACATACGGCATCCTTGCGGTTTTGAGTTTGGGAAAATCTCTCATGAGATCAAGATTGCTAACTCACGTCAGATGATCAAA
This sequence comes from Ampelocalamus luodianensis, assembly GCA_036346255.1. Classification (NCBI taxonomy): domain Eukaryota; kingdom Viridiplantae; phylum Streptophyta; class Magnoliopsida; order Poales; family Poaceae; genus Ampelocalamus; species Ampelocalamus luodianensis. The sequence goes on along the minus strand of CM070621.1, from coordinate 64,268,056 downwards.
ACTAATGTGCCCCAAACGTCGGTGCAAAAACTAGAACTCAGAAGAAGATGTAATCAAACACTTAAAGACCCAACAAGAGATTCAGAAAAGTCAGTTCCAAAAATCCTACCAACTCTAGAAATTCCAAAGACAAGCTCACCAGATGAATCAAACACTCGACAAGCATTTTTCTTAAATCTGGTCTCATAGCCGTCATCAAGAAGCTATGAGACAGAAAGCAAGTTGTACCTTAGCTTGTCCAAAAGGGCGACGTCCTTAAATATGAACTTGTTGTTCACCCTGATCGATCCCATTCCTTCAATATGCCCTTGTGTATTATCTCCAAAGGTGATGAAGTCATCACCCGTCGATCGTGTGAAGGAGGTGAATCATCTTGAGTCTCCAGTCATGTGGCATGAACAGTTGGAGTCAACGAACCACGTGTTCTTCCCCCTTCCGAGGCGATCTTGAAAATCAAGGCACAAAAGATCGATATGTCTCAATACTGGGGTTAGTTAAACATGACTTGGGAACCCAGTAGTGAGACACACGTCTACGAGAAGTATGTAAAGCAGAATTGCTAGCCTTGATCCCACTTGCGGTTCTACCATGAGCAATGGTCACAAGAGCATGATATGCATTATGTCTAAGAATATGATGATAATGAGCATGTGAAACAAATCCTATTCCAGTTTTCTTCTTTTGTTGGTGACCATGTCTCATGAAGGCTCTAGGTTGATGAGATGAAATTCTAGTAAGATTTTTCTTAGCATTTTTCAACCTACGCCAACAGAACTCAAGTAAATACCCATCCTTTTTGCAATAGGTGCAATGGTACTTGGTACCACTGGGAGAAGCACCTCTTGACTCAATAGATGGTTGGGCAAAACCTGCAGATTTGAAAAGAGTTTTTACAGGTTGGGTTTTGCACTCACTAAACTATTTTCCAAAACTTGAATGACATTTGGCTTGGACTTGCCTTGGGCAAAGTTGTATCCTAACCCTTACTTCTTATAAGAAGTTTTGGACTTGTCAAGAATCATGTTTAACTTTTTCTTACCCTTAAAGAATTTTTCTAGTATATCCTTGAGATAAGCATTCTCTTTTTAAAATTAAGACATGATTCACAAGTTTTAGCCTTAATGGCTCTAGCATGCTTCTCCTTATGAACAACAACTTCAAGCTTAAGGGCTTCACATGAAGCACAAGGAGCGGAATTAATCTTGTCCTTAAGCTTGACATACTTAGCTCTAACTACTTCTAATATGTCTTTTACTTTATGTTCACGTTCTAAGCAGAAAGAGCACAAGCTAGACTTGACCTTATTAGAAGCGATCAACTTGCTAGATTCTAAGCATTTTTCACATAGAGCGCTTTAACTTCAATTAACTCAGTCCTAGCATTCTCTAGTTGGTGCAAGGCAGAATCATGAGCATTTTGTAATTTAGTAAGTTCAAAGTGTAAAGCATGATAGGATAAACATTCATCAGAATCAATATTCTTAGTATTCACAAGTTCTATGTTAGATTATGAACTTGTGACTCTAAGTCCTTATGTCCAGCCTTGGTGAACTCTAAAGTCTTATCTTGGCTAAGCAGTTGCTCAAAGATGGTATCACATCTAGTAGAAAGAACTTCATAGGATGGAAGTACCTTATCAATGTCATCGACGTGGATGAGTCGACCATGAAGCACATGTTGGTGAAGTCCTTTGCCTTCCCTTTCTTCTTATCTTTGGGAGGCTTCACCTCCTTGTCCTCCTCGCTCCTGGAGTCCACATTACTCATGGATTGCTCTCCAAAAGCGGTAAAAACCCGGTGAGCAGACCTTCCTAAGCAGCAACATCAAACTTGGACTTGTTCCTTGAGGCTTCCTCAAAGCTGCCTTCTCCTCCTTGTGGTTGCTCTTCTCTTTAAGCTTGGGGCAGTTTGCCTGAATGTGGTAGAGCTCTCTACACTCATAGCATGTCACGGGGCCACCTCTCTTCTTGTTTCTCACATTGTTAAAGGCCCGTGTGAATTTCTTGGCTAAGAGGGCTAATTCGGACTTAGGAATACTCTCAAGTTCCTCTTCATGGATTACAGAAACACAAGCAAGAGAAAATCTAGAGGAAGATTCAGAAGAGACATCAAACATTCTCTTGAGAGGGTCTATTACCAAAGCTATGTTCTCCTTCTTCGGATGACCAACCCTCTTGATCTCATGAGTCTTGAGCTTGCTATAGAGAAGCTCCAAAGTGAGATTAGAGAGATTGATATTCTCCTCAATGGTAGTAGCCTTCATCTCCCACTTCTTAGTGTTGATTGCAGCCAAGAGGTGGGTGGCATTCTCAGACTGAGAATACTCGATGTCAACAGCTCTCAGCTGATTGAGCACCTTGTTGAAGCGAGTGAATACATCATTAATGCTCTCTCTAGGACGCATATCGAACTTGTTGTATTCTCGCTTGAAGACCGTTTGGCGAACTTGCTTGATTTGGGATGAACCCTCATGGTAGGTTTCGAGGGTGTGCTAAATCTCATGCGCGATCTCAAGGTGACAAATTCTATCATACTCCTGTCTACCAAGCCCGGCATATAGGAGGTTCTTTACCTTATGGTTGTTAGTCAAGAGGGCTTGACCTTCGCTCTAAAGGTAGACACGCATGCGATTCTTTCAATAGACATAGTCGAGCCCATCGAAGACATGCGGCTTGGTGGAGTACTTCTCAATCGCCAAGTTCAGTGACCGGTTAGGATCAAGAGTGAACTAACCATACTCTGATACCACTTGTTGGACCGAAAAGACGATAAGACGAGGGGTGAATAGGAGCACTGTCTCTTTTTCACTTTGATCGGATTCAACACGATTTTCACTCCAAAAGCTATGAAAGATATGAATATGAATATACAAGCACAGCGGAAGACTTGTATTGAATCCAATCAACTCCTTGAAGAAAACAAACAAAAATCACCAAAAACTCAAGACAAAATGAGTTGGGTAGTCGGTCCTCACAGATAAATAGTGAAATCAGTCAGAACGCAAGATCACAAATTGGTCTAAGATTTGATCCACAACTCCAAACTACATGAAACTTGAAACAAACCTTCTCTATGATATCAGGAACCTATTCCAATCAAGGATTGTGAAGATCATTGCCAAAGTTCCGACAAACGCTCAACACTTGAGCACACAAACAATCGAACTCTCTAGAACCCTACCTCTCCACTTTCCTCACCCTAAACACAAACTAGAGTTTCTCAATACCAGGGTTGGAGAGTGCTCAGCCAGCACCCTCCCCTATTTATAGTGGACCCTAACTTCTAGAGGAAGACATCTAAATGGGCACCCGTTAATCCCACACACAAACGGGTTTCACTTGCACCGACCCCTGTGCCGCTTGATGCAATCCGTCGCACCGAACAGCCCGTTCGGTCATCCCAGTCCATTTGCGTCATGCTTGAGTCCACTGACCTCACCCAACATCCTTGTTCATTCTGGACCACAACTCTCCAAGCCTAGTCCTGATCATCCTCGCCGTTGACCGTCGTTGACCTCGAAGCCTCCTGCACAACAATAGACCAAGAAATCGATTCCGGGAATAAGTTCTTCGCAACTTGACCCACGTTAGTTAAAATATGCATCATGCAACACATGCATCCATGACCACTGTCTACGACCAGTGTCCACGATCACTGTTTACGACCACCTGGTCAAAAACAATGAACAAAACTCGATGAACAGTGCTTTGAATGAACAGTACTCGATAAACAATACTCATAATGAACAGTGATCGATGCGCAATGCTCGGAAGTTTCGACCACTTAGTACTCGGAGGTACAGTACTCAAAGATTTCATCCACGCTGTAATACTTGATGAACAATACTCGTAGCTTTCGACCACTCGTCACTTGTAGCTCTAGTACTCGAAGATTTTTCGACCGTGCTACAGTACTCAACGAACAATACTCGTAGCTTTTGACCGGTCGGTACTCATCGCTACAATACTCGAAGATTTTGACCATGCTACAGTACCCGATGAACAGTACTCATAGCTTTCAACCACTCGACGCTCGTAGCTACAATACTCGAAGATTTTGACCACACTACAGTACCCTCCCCTGATGAACAACACTCGTAGCTTTTGACCACACTACAGTAAAATCTCTCCTCTATTACGGGCAAACCGATTTTACTGAACTTTGCTAAATACGAGTGTTTTGACAAACCCTCAACACTATTGCTAATTGTATCATCATCCTAAGATCATGAGCATATCCCTCATGATATCCACACTTAAATCTTCCATCCAAACTCTAAGTTCTCTTTAACTCCTTAGCATGCTTGCTATAGTTTTAGAGTCCCAAGAGAGCTAATATGAATGCCCAAAGTCCAAATATATTGTCTATCCTCAAGAAACTAGCCGTCAGGTGCAAGATATTTAAAAAACAGTCTAACTGGGATCATCCGCCTTAACCCGAATCATTCTCCTCAACATATATGAACATTCAGAAAAATAATCATTGCACAAACGCAGATGGTCCAGTCTAACCCGAATAATACGGCTGGACTTGGTCGATCCAACCCATGTAAACTTCAACCTTGAAACCTTCTGGAACAATGCTCCATGTGATGGTACGACAGACCTGGATTATCCGCCTTTGCCTTCACGAACCTCTGATCCAATGGTTCGGGTGATTCGGCTGACCCAAATCATCTACCTCAAACTTTTATGAAAAACTTCCTTCCACTACAGGATAACCCATTCTCACAAACAGTACTACTACTCAGGAAAAATTATTTTTGCAAGCGGTAGGACTGATAAGAATAAAAATTTGGTTCAAAAGCTGTTATGGCACTTGTAAATATACCTGTCGTTAGTTGTTCTACTGCTTGTATTTTGTAATCATGGATTGAATTGCAAGCTGTCCGACCGGTTTGCAAAATAATTCTATACTATCCTGCCTCTTTGGATGTCTGTTTGGTGGGCAAACCAAAATTTTTGGCTGTCTGTGGAAGTTTCACGAGATGGTGAAATTGGCGCGAAGTCTATTGGGGCCCATGTAGAGAAATACACACAAAGAACTCCCCAAATCCCACTGACTTGGGCTGTTTGGTTGGGCTTGACTTTTGGCTTTCGCTAGAAATACCTAAAGCCAGACAAGCGGACGGCTTTTTGTGTGGCATTTTCGAAGCGAAGTCGTGTCTAATGGGAGAAAGCCGAAAGCTACCCTTTGACAGCTTCCCATGGCTTCCCACCACGCTCCTCCCAACTTTGCCCCTCAACTTCATCAATTATTACCAGCTTTGCCATCAAATATATTCCTCACCTCCTCCTTTGGCTCGCCCCGCCCCTGCTCCTCCTCGTCCCCCTTCCCTCGAGCCCCTCCTCTTCCTGCTCCCCGCCCCACCTCCTCTTGCACCGGTGTCACCCCTCCTCCCACTCGCCACCCCCTTCTCCTCCCCACACGCGCCACCCCTCCTCTCCCTTTGGCCCCCACCTTCTCCTCCCCCACGGCGCGCCCTCCTCTCTCCTCGAGCCACCGATGGCCTCCTCCTCTCCCTCGAGTCGACCCCACACCCCACACATCCCAGTCGCCTCTAGTCGACGAGATCTAGGCTATTCCCGACCTCGAGCGCGGCGGCTCCTCCTCTCCTTCGCCCAGCTTTTGGTAGCCTCGCTGCCCTCCTCCCTTCACCGGCTCGTGCTGCCGACCGGGAGCAGCTCGGCGCTTGCTCGAAGTATCTTGCCGTCGGTCCCTCACACCCTTGACGCCGGTCCTGCAATTTTGTCACTGCCGAAGTTGCTCATCGCAGCTAGTCCTACTTCCCTGTTGCCGAAGTCGTCTTTGCCGCCGAAGGACATCGTCGCTAGTCCCGCCCCCCTCGTTGCCGAATTCGCCTTTCCCAGTTCGGCCCTTGGAGCTGTGAAGGTATGAACTCGCCGTTGTCCTCCCCTTTGTCCTCCCTCCTCCTCCTAGTGCAAAATGTGTAGGAAAATGAGTTGTATTCAGCCCCAGTTTTGTTGTGATGTGTACGATTGTGTAGGATTTGGCTAGATTATAATATATATATATATATATATATATATATATATATATATATATATATATATGATGTGTTTGTACATGAACCGATTGGTGATTAGAATGTATGGCAATGATTCATGGCTATTTTTTTCATGAACTGATTGATTATGGTGATTAGGAAAATTTCTAGGGTTCATACCTATTTTGTGGTGGTTCTCAGGTTCTGTGAATAGTTTCTTCTATCATATTGATTAGTTTAGGTGTTTAGCGACTTGCGCTGATAAGTTATGTATGCATTAAGCTATGAAAAATTTGTGCTTATGCCAAAGCAAGCAAAAAGTCCATTTTGTATTGGTTTCAAATTGCCTACTTTGGAGATGTGTGACCTTGAAACCTTGCTCCTACCTAGAATAACATGGCGTACATAAGTGCTATGTTCTGTATGTCTTGTCAATTGGTGTTTGTGCCATGTCCAAATCAATTGTTGAGTTAATTAGAAATACTATGTACGTTGGTTCCAATCTGGTTGCATAAAGCCATAAACTTGTATTTTTGGGTTATCAAACTTGGAATTTAATGGCTCGTTTGATTTAGACCAAAGAAAATATAATGGAAAACTAGAAATAGTCATCCAATCTGGTCTCTTGTTTATGTCCTCACTCCTCACATGTGGAGCTGAAGGCAAGAACATAAAAATATCCATACCATTAGCATGGCTTTCTTCTACCGTGATGTTTTAGGTGTGCCAATTGTTCCATGTGGACTCTTGTTTTCTTTTTCCTCTTTTGGGGATAGTTTGGCTTGCATGCTTATTAGAGTTCATTCTTGTACACTGAGCAACTGAGCTATGAGCTTGTATTTTTCCAGCTCGTTTGTGGTATGAGACATCTTTGTTCCAAACTAATGACCCTGACTCCCTGCATTTGGACTATAGAATTTATTATGCTTAAAATATCTTTGGTGGTTGTATAGATTTTTCTAAGTGATTTGCTAATGGTGAATATATGTGATATAGGCATCAATGCTTTAGTGAAGTCAACTACTTGGGAGGCCATGGTACATTCATTAGATGAAATTGGAGAACCAAGCACTACTGGAAGGGCGAAGACCAAGAATCTGTTATGTCGGCTTTATTAGCTATTGTAATATCGTCCTTAGAATAAGCACTTTTACAATTTTGTATTCTTATTTTTATTGTCATTATAGCCGTGTATTGAATAGTTGGTGCCTAAATTCATATTCTTGGAGGGAAAGAGGTTTCTGGTGTATTACACAACATCTCATGTTGTTGTAAGTGTATGTTTGGCCTTTGCATTGCAAAGTTTAGGGTATTAGCATTAAGATTAAGGGCTTTGTCTGCTGTTATGGGTAATGCAGGAAAAAGTAGCAAACATCGTGTTGTCATAAGTGTATGTTTGGCCTCTACATTGCAATGTTTGGCCTCTTCGTTATGGGTATTAGAATTCTTGATTGTCGTTAATTACATTAATTACGGTTAATTTGTCATTAAATACCATTAGTTGTCGTCAAATGTCGTTAGTAATCGTCACTTGTCGTAAACTCACGTTAGTTGTCATCAATTATGTTAGTCGTCATTAATAATCGTCAATTGTTGTTAGTTATCGTTAAACGTTGTTAATTACATTAAACAACATCAAATAAGCTATTACGTCCTCGTGGGTATTTGGACATTTTCATCTCGAAAGCTGCAGCTAGCCTACTTAAAGCCGATGACCAAACACCAATTCTATTCATTGGTGTTGTTTAAGGCGCTTTCGGAAAGCCACAACCATTTTAAACATGCCCTTCTCCCCAAATCAGCTCATCCCAGATCCACCACCAGCTCCCATCTCTTTCCCATGGTGAAGGATCTAGACCCGCGTCATTATGTGCTAATAGAGTATTTTGGTGATTAATGACAAATGCACTTGTGGGACTAACACTCTTATTGTTATATCATGTTTAGTCTCAGCTTGGATATAAAAGCAAAAAAATCCAAACAGGTATGTATTCATTAATGACAAATCTATTTGTGAGACTAATAATTCTATTGATTATCTATTGCTTAGTCTCGTTTAGATATAAAGATGAAAATACAAGAGGTATGCATTCTACTTCTTATTATATCTTGTTGCATTCCTCGGATCCAAAATATAGGTTAAACTCCACCAAAAAGGTTAACTTGGATATGTGCATATGTTTCCATTACACATTTGTGTATGCACACATTTAGGGGGAGTTCATTCTATATTTTGTGATTTCATTATTATTGATCCATTTTCTCTTTCCACATATATTAAGGATCTTTACTTTGAAACATATCATTGAATATATTTAACTTGTGTAGTTAATATATTCATATGAGTATATACAACTTGTGTAGTTCGTATGCACTCATATTTAGTATATACAACTTGTAGTTCATATATACTCATATTGTTTATCTATATTCAATTATTTGCAATTGTGCTATCGACTAATGTGTGTGCTAAGATGTTTTCAAGACTTAGTCCCAAAGTTTGAGTGGTGACATGAAAAGGAAATGCAAAGGTGATAAAAGATCGACATGGCTCAAAACAAAGGAGTCATGCATTGCATTTCAAAAGCTTGGAAGAACTTGGTGAAAATCAGTCGACCGCATTTGGTAAGTGGTACTACTAGGTGTGCGGTAGTACCGGGTTTTACATGGCGGTATGTTTATTCGAGAGCCTGTTTTGGTGTTCTGTTTTCTCAATTGTATTAGTAGTACCGTACCTCGGTTGTACGATCTTTGTGCGATATGGAATTTCGATGGCGTTGCATTTTGGACTTGGTTTGCTCGAGGTGGCGCGATAGTACCGGCGTTTTGTGCGCAGTATGACCGACTCACGGAACTACCGTTCTTATGGTGGCGGTACGTAAAATCCAGAGCGCATGCTTTTTGGTCCTTAGCCGCGATTTTGAGCATGTGTTGCTCTCTCGGTATTGCGGTAGTACCGCAATGTGTTGTGCGGAACTACCGATTATCGGAACTACCACGTATTAGTTGGTGGTAGTACCGCACCTAAAAGAAATGGCTTGTTTAGAAGCATTTATACATGTATATCTTGTTAATTAATTTTAATGACATTGTGGGAGTAACATTCTTCATGAGTTGGATGAATAGGTTATGTTCCAGGGTGATGAAGACTTTGGATGGCATCATGAGTTGATCGTCATCAAGTCAAGGTTCAAGAAGAAGATGTATCATGTGTTGATACATATCAAGATCTCGAAGAAGACATGATCATGAGTTGATCATCCAGTCAAGAGAAGATCCATCATGTATTGATGGAGGTCAAGATTGCATCATGTGTTGATGCATATCAAGACTCGGGATGAAGGATGTCATCATGTGTTGATGGACATCAAGTCAAGATCCCGAAGCAAAGAATGTCAGCATGTGTTGATGAGCTTTCAAGTCAAGAACACGAAGTTGAAGTGAGGATGTGCGTCATCAAGCTTCAAGTGGATGCTCAAGGCAAAGGTATGACTAGCTAGGGCTAAGGATGTGTTCCTAGTCTTTTACCGGTCTTGGTGTTTGGTTCGAAGACCGGATTGCTAGTATAGGTTGCCGTACTATTGAGAGGGGTCTTGTCTAGTAGCTTGAGTCTCATCATGTGTTGATAGCTCAATCTTGCTTGCTCTAACTCATTGTGGCATGATGCTATTATTTACAAATGTGTTTTACAAATAGTTGAGGCTCATGCATTTAATCCTTGTAGCATGTGACTATACTTTGCAAATGTGTTTTGCAAATGGTTGAAGTCCATGTACCTACTCTGTGAGGACCCCGATTTATTTGGCTTGTAATGCTTAGCCTTCCATTGACCCTAGCATCACAAATCAAATAAACCAAGTCTCGAGATATGTATACTTCCCAGAGATGCAGTATACACATCCCGTTACAAAATCATGCATCAATTCCATACATCACATAATAACAAGTCTAACAAAAGACATACATAATATAGAGTTATTGCAACAGCGCCGACTGGCCAAGTGACATTAAAGTGACAGCGGAAGCAAAAGTGCCATAAGATGGCTAGAAACAAAACCAACCGGTTTGCCTACACAACCCACAAGGCAACCGCCGGGCGCTGACTAGTCGCCTCCCCATAGTAGAACTCATTGAAGTCGATCCCTTGGGATCCACTTCTTCCTCTGCAATAAAAGCAATGCAGGTGAGTACAATGATGTACTCGCAAGACTTACAAGTAACAAGCCTATACATAGCTACATGAAAGCTGTAACAAGGGAGATGGTTATATGGTTAATTGGACGCGTAAAGCAAGATTTATTTGCAATAATGTAATAGATTGAAGGAAATTTGTTAAATTTGCTTTTAAGTGTTGAAATAACAACGAATACAATAAGTAACAAAAGTAACCACCTAGAGGTGACTAACCCAATAGCCACCACAACATAGCACGAATCCCTGATTCGTACTACCCATTAAGTTTTAATTAAAAGGTTGTAATCTAACTCTCGAAAGACCTCCCCAAGCGTGTCCATAACCTAGGACGAGGCTATTCGAATAGATCAAAACCCTGCAGGGGTGTACCAATGTACCCATACTTCAGACCGCCTTTAAGCCACAATAAGCATACTTCCGAAGGTATGCCGGCACAACTGAGTCCTACGAGGCGTTTCCAATATTGTGTATTTACTACGAGCCGCTCGTATGGCCAGAAAACCATACGCTTACATTGTAATGTCGAAAAGACAACTACACACTCAGGGTAAAGCTTTTCGGACAACTATAATGCTCCCAACACCATCCCTCCTACGACCTCCTACGACTCGGAGCAAATACACGCCAAAGTACTAAGTCAAGAGAGGTCTCATACCCTCTAGTATGGTTAGCACGCAAAATGCTTGGTTTAGTGTAACAAGATGTTCGGTCCTTGTTGACTCGGGCACCATTCTAGTCACACCCAAAATCACACCAACATACCAATTTGCCCAAGTCCAAATCATTTTGTTTTTATGTTTAGTTCTTACAATTAAACGTAGCAAAATGCTGAATCATAAAGTTGTAATAAATTTATGTGATCGAGATTATCGACTAAGTCGACAACCGCCCATTTCTACCGGTAGCTAAGTATGACTAAGCAATTTAACTTGTAAACTACTAAGTGACAAGAGCTCATCCAACGAACTCTAAATCAAAGCAAGATAACCCTAGGCTCAGTAGTAGAGATTGAAACATTCACCTACAGGTAATGCATCTAATAGGCCAACTAATCGACAATAGTTTGAAACAAGATAGCGATGCATACGTAGAATTTGCAAACAACATATTAGATTTTGAATATAATAGGAGCAATATGATCAAATGATGCTACATCTGCTTGCCTTATTGGATATAATCTTCTTGCTGCTGAGGATCACTCTCGCAAAAACCTGAATCATCGCAATCTATCGATCGAGGAAAAAGAACAAATAAGAACGAATAACACAGACAATAACCAAAATTTCAATCTCATCTAATATGCACAAAATTCATACAGTAGCTAGAGAATGATTTTAGAAAAAATTAGAAACCGAAATCATTTTATTTGGAGTTAAGAAGAATTTCTAAGAATTTTTCAAGTTAAAAATACATAAAAACACCATTAAATTAATTATCAAAATTTTATGAAACAGAACATACTTAAAACCTATTCTAGTAAAAAGTACATTAAAAATGAAGGCTAACAAAATTGGTTTTATTCAATTTGGAGCAAAATTGAATTAGTTATGGATTTTCTAAGTTTAAGGAATTAACAGTGCAAAAGTAATTCAATTCGGAAATTTCTAACAGCATTAATTCCTTTTTATACACGCAGTCAGCTAGCCAGAGCGCATGACAGGTGGGCCCGAGATCAAAATGTTGACCTGGTCAACATTGACCGGCTTCGGCCAAAGCTGGCTTTGAAGGCGTATTTTACGAAGACGTCTTCTGTTTACTAAAACGTAATCTTAAGCTAAGCATATAGAAATTATGTGTTTCTCTGGTGAAGACGTATTTACAACTTACATCAATACTAAACCGGTCAAGAGGGCCCACACGTCAACGACTCTAAAAGAAACCAGGTTAATACATGCTCTAGCTTTCTGTTCACGGGGCCCGCGTGTCAGTGGAACAAAAAGTCATCAATTAGCCCTAACGACCGTGATTCGATTTTAAATGCTCGCTCGATGGCATGCGAGCTTGAGCAACAGAGGTGCTCGGGGCGAGGTCTTGCGGGCGTCTTTGCGATGATCACGGTCCATGGCGGCGCGGGCTCAAGATCAAAATGGGTTCTCCTAGGACTTGCGCACCCACTGGTAGCTGGGACTTTGTCGGAGGTTGACCGGAGCGGCGGCGCGGCCGTGCTTGGCGGCGGTGGCGCTCAGCCAAAAATGGGCCGTGCTTGGCGGCGGTGGCGCTCAGCCAAAAATGGAAAACACAAAACCGACAACATACTAACGATCTAGAGCGTGCATGAGTGACCTTAAGGACCTAGGAACTCACCGGGACGACGCGGAGCTAAGGTGGTTGCCGGAGATGGGCCAGTGGCGGTGGACTGCGGCGGCGCCAAAGGTGTCATCGAGGAGAGAGCAGCCTGAGTAAAAATAGGGGAAAAGAAAGGTAGGGGAAAGTCAAGTAGGGTTAGGAGACTGTGCATGAGCAAGGAATTAGAAAAGGAATCATCTCACCAGCGATAAGGAAGAAGAGACTGCTCACGGCCGGAATTGAGGAACACCAAAATTCGACGACTCCTGCGGAGAATAAACCGGATGAGCTTAGGGGAAAACAAGGTGGTGAGCTAGAACGTAAAATGACGCGCAAAGGAAGGGATGAGCTTCACTGGTTGTCAGAAATGGTGAGGATGGCGTTGCGGCCGGAGTTGGGAGCTCGGGCACTTTTGTGGTTTTCGTAGGAGAGAAAGGTTGGGAGGAGAAAAGAGATTTGGTCGAGTAAAGGGCGGGATGGAGAGGCCACTGGCGACCCTTAAAAAGGTGATGGGAGGCGGAGATCGCAAGGAGGAACCGTGGCAATTCCCAGCGGCGTGGCACTCGGTGCGTGACGCATGGAAGCACAAGAACTGAGCGGTGCTAGGGCATGGCGGTGGTGGTTGAAGGAGTTGACCGGGGAGTTAAGGCGCGCGACCGATGCACACGATGGCGAGAAAAACCGGGGCGGTTTGGTGGCGTTGGCGCGCGGAGCTCAGCGGAGCTGTCACGACGCTCTGGCGGGCGAGCTGGCGTTGGACGCCAAGCCGTGTGGAAGAAAAGCCCTAGCGGCGGGCCTCGGGTAAGTGAGTGAGGTGAGAGAGGTGAGTGGGCGGTGGGCGGCTCGAGTCGAGTCGGACTCGGTTTAGGGTGCGGTTGAGTCGGCCAAGGCGGAACGATTCTGATTGGCTTGGTCGGGTTAGGGTTTGGGTTTAGTTTTGACCGAAAACAAAACAAGTTTGACCTGGCGTTTTAAAATATAAATAAAATTCTAAAAATCCTAAAATTTTTGTGGACACTCTGAGGTTCACAAGGTACTTAGGAAAAATAGTTTCAAACACTTTATATACTAAAATTTGTTAGAATTAAATTATTTTCAAATCTGCATTAGTGATTAGATTTGAATTTTAGTGAAGTCAAAAACACTTCTAAAAATTTGGTAAAAAATTATAATTCAAGATAAATAATCTAGTATTTGAATAAATTATTTTCAGAAACTTTTATTCATATATTTTTCTAGAATTCAAATAAAAATTGAAATTAAGTTTAATAGTTTGAAATTTCAACACAAACTTAATACAAACATCAAAAGTTTAAAATTGTGCACAAGTTTTTAGAAAAACAAGAGCATGAACAAGAGATACAACAAATTTTTTTAAACTTTCATACTTTTATACATTTGAAATACAAACTCTAGTTTGGGGTTGTTACATACTCCTTGTGGCATGATTTAGGTTTGCAAATGTGTTTTGCAAATTGTTGGGATTCATGTATGTTCCCTTCTTGTGGTCTAAGATTGCTTGTTGCTATTTCCTTGGACATTAGACCATGATTGTGACTCTCTGAAGTTCTTGTGCTTTCTGCATTGATCTAATGTGTTTGAGATTATGCAATCATGTGGGTTGTATAGCCCTCTGAATAAGCTTTCAATAGAGCCCAAGATCACTCAATTCCGACATCGGAGTTAAAAGTTATGACCTTTTGACCGAGTGTAAATGCGTGCTGAAATTGGGCTGCGAAACTACCGCCCTTATAAGAGCGGTATTACCACCAAGAAAAGGTAATAATGTGGTTTGTCTGCAGTAGTACGCACCAAGTCTGCTGTGGCTAGTTTTGGGCATATATGACTCCAAACGGCTAGTTTTTGTTGTGGGGGGCTATAAATACCCCCTTGGCCGGTTGAGAGACAATCTTTGGCACTTTATTTCACTCTCTTAAGCTAGTGTGAGCCTCTCCTCTCAATTGTGCATGTGTTGCACTTTGTGAGCAAGGAGAGAGGTCTCTAGTTGCATGTGTTGCATCTAGTGTTGAATTTTGTATCCATTTGAGCTATGCATTTGTTGCACGTGGTGAGAGTCAAGCAAGGGGCTTGGCTTATTACTCTTGGTGTTTGCCGACACCTAGACGGCGTGGAGGCATCGTGGTCCGGTGATCTTCTCAAGTGAAGCTTGTGAGAAGGCCCGTTGTTTGTGAGTGGCTTGGTGCTCGCCATCTCCGGAGTGGAGTAAGAGCAACCCTAGTGGAAGGCTTAATATGTGGAGCCGGTCCAATTGGTTTGGACTTCCCTCAACGTGGATTAGGGGAGACCGGCAAGTCTCCGATCACCACGGTAAAACATCACCGTGTCTTTTGTGGTTTGCATTCTGTTGCTTTACATTGTGCAATTTATATTTTTTGTATTAAATTGTTTATTCATTGTGTATGAATGCTTGCCATGCTTTGTGCTATTTACATTGCTAGAATTGAATAGCTTACAAGTCTTTACTTAATTGCAATATTCATCAATTGACTTATACTGTTGGTGCACTTAGTTGAACCTAGTTGATTTAGGTTTTAATTATGCAAAACCGTATTGTTATAAACTTCCGCATTAGAAATCGGTTTTAGCGCATAGAAGTTTTTAAAACCGCCTATTCACCCCCCTCTAGTCGGCCTCCTCGATCTTACAAGTGGTATCAGAGGTTGGTCTCTCATTTATTAGACTTAACCGTCTTGAGAGTAAAGGATGGCGACTAGTGATATAGTGTACATTGGTGATACATCTCTATTTGATGGCACAACTTATGCTCATTGGAAAATCCACATGTCATGTTATTTTAAGACCATGGGCCTAAATATATGGCGGATTGTAGATGTAGGCTTTTCTCCTCCATTGGATCATCTTGCTCCAACAATTTAGGAAGAGAAATGCTTACATCTCGGCGCTCAAACAATTAACGCTTTATTTAGTGTTTTGAGTGTAGATGTGTTTGATGCCATATGCGATCTCAAGAACGTTTATGAGATGTGGACCCATCTTCAAGAATATTATGAAATGTCTACTTCCACAAGTGATGATTGCATACAAGAATGGATGTCGAGAGAAAAATACTCAACTTAGCTCCGACGATGATGACTCCTCAACTCCATCAACATCGTCTCATTGTTTCATGGCAAAATGTAAAAAGGAGGTAAATGACTATGAGCCTACATATGATGAGTGGATGGACATGCTTGAAGAATTAAATGAATATTTACGAAAGGAGAAATCAAAATTTCAAGTTTTGAAGAAAGAATATGATTTGCTTCAAAATAATTATGATGTTCTAAAAGATGAACATGAAATCCTTATCCTAAATGAGCTTAAAAAATTTAAAGTGGATATAGGAATATCTTGTGATTTATTAGATGATTTGCCATGCATAGCTCCTAGCCCTTGCATTTCATCTAAAAGTTAATATATCCACTTCATATGATGATTTAATTCATATACCTTGTTGCTCAAAAATAGATGCACCTATTTCCTCTATGCTTGTTGAGACTAATCTTGTAGAGGAAAACAAAAAGCTCAAAGCCCAAGTCACAAAATTAAAGAATGACTTGGAAAGAAACTACAAAGGGAAGGCCACTCTCGATGATATATTGAGCAAGCAAAGAAGCTTGCAAGACAAGAGTGGAATTGGCTTCACTCCTAAGAAGAAGAAAAATAGCAAGACAAGACACACAATGAAAAATATCAAATGTCTTGGTTGTCATGAAAAAGGTCATATTGCCTCCGTATGCCCTAACAAGAATAATGATAAGGGAGGACTTGGTCTCACCGCCAAGAAGAATATGAAGAGCATCCCGAAGAAAAATGGAAGACAATCCAAGAAGGTCAAGTGCTTTGGATGCAACAAGAATGAACATATTGCCTCGGTGTGTCCAAACAAGCTCAATGACAAGCAATTGTCATTAAAGAAGAGACAAGCCGGCAAGGAGCAATACAAGAAGACAAAGGATGGAATAAAACATCCAACTTGCTACAATTGCCGGGAAAAAGGACACTTTAGTAAGGATTATCCCAAAGGTATCACTCCTAAGCCCATTATCTATAATGATTATTATATGCTTAGGAAGGATAAGAATGACAATGTGTTTGCTAGGATTGTTAGTTCACCAAAGCTTATTTCTAGGGCCATTTGGGTGCCCAAATCTCTTGTGACTAACATTTATGGACCCAACCAAGTATTGGGTACCAAATGTGCTTAAATGTTTAATAGGTACTTGAAGATGCATTGGAGGTTTGGCTTATTCATGAAGAGGTGAATTTCATCATATATCAATTTGAAGCCAAGCTTGAAGATAACCAATTCATATCATGATCCAATGCCATTTCGGTAACAAGTACTTACATTGAAGTATCTAGCCCTTTTTACCTTGTGTAGGTTGCATTACATGAAAATCTTATAAAAAAGGGGTTGTTCTTTCTCTTGTGCTAAATATTCATTATTGAAATCTTGAGCAAGATGGTTATGGCACATTAAGGAGTCTGAGTCATGTTCATGTATATCACATCCCTAAGTGTGCCCAAATTAATTAAGTGCTAGTATTGTTTTCCAAAATTGAGTCATTTAGCCAAAAGTCAAAATTTTAAAATTATTAGTATATCCTTTGAAAAACTAGTTGCAAAATGTATACAAATGCATTTCAAAGGTTTACCAATGGTTTTGGTTCAAGAAAAGCATATTTTAAATGAAAATGAGTTTCTACCCAAAATTCTAGATCTTAGAATCTTGTTTTTTTTTGTTGACCAAAGCTAGATTTTTGTGTAAAATCTATTCTAAAAAGAATTTGACAAATGTCCCAAAAGGAAAATCCTAGAGTTGGCTATTCTAAACATTTTTGGTATTCAAATGATTTCCAAAAGGCCAACCTAGCAAAAGTTATTTAATTTTGAAACTATCCAAAATACTAGTTTGACCTAAGTGGTCATTTTCCAGCACTTAAGTGAGTTTTGCCATATGAGCCTAAATTATTCACATGAATAGGTCTATGATGGTATTTATGACTCATACATGCAATTGGATGCTATAGATTTCATCAAATGCTCAATTTGGCTCTTTTTGTGAAAATTCGCGAAAATACGATTTCATTTCCAAAATCTAAAGCTTAATTCATAAAAACTATTTGAAAGTTGGATTCTTAAAGTTTATATAAGTTGTAAATGCTCCAAATATCTTTATTTGGATGATTGTGTGAAAATTTGGAGCAATGTACAACAAATCACTTCTTTTCTCCGAAATTTCAGAACTGAATCTGTTTCTGTTCTTGAGTTTCAGTCAGGTGCGGTCTGACCGTCGTTATCTCCCCGGTCTGACCGCTCCTTAGCCGTCGGTCTGACCGGACCTGGAGTTTTGGCTGTTTTGTCCAACTTGTCTATTTCTCATTCTTTGCAGCCGCTCCCTTTGCTCCCTCAAGTCAAGATGTATATTGCTATCCTTGTAAGCTACTTACTACTATTTCTCCTTGATTTCAAATGCAATTATTCAAGTGGTATTCTTTCTAATAGTAGCTTCTCATAATCATCTTGACATTGGTAAGATTCAATTCAATTCTAAATCTATTTTGTCTATCTCCTTTTTGGTCAAATTGATGCTTGTGATCCTTGCAAGCTATTCACATATACTTTGTTGACTCTATATGCCATTTTGATCTCATTGTGATATATTTATCATTCAAATGGTATTCTTTCAAGTGGTAGCTCCTATTGATCTTCTTTAACCTCGGCATGAGAATCATATTTGTTTGATTCAAATGATATCCTTATTTTTACAAGTGGTATTCCTTCCATTGATATCATCCTATCTTTTCAAGCGATATCCTTTAAGTAGTTTCTATTTCATACCATGCCGATCAATTCTTTTCTTACCAAGCTCTCTCTGATACCTAATCTCTCTTCTTATCCAAGTGGTTTATCTGATACTTAAGATCTCTTCTGTGGGGACCCCGGTAATTATCTCCATAAGACCGAGATTAGACAAGGTCTTAGGGACATAATTACGGGTTTCCGGTAAATGAATTCAATTTAACTCTATCCAAGTGAGAGGCTTAGCGAATACTAGAGCCTCAACGATCATGCGCTTTGCTCCTTTGCGGCGCTACATGATTGTCGATTCTCTTCGATTCGATGCACTACACTTAGTGAGTTAAATGGGGATCCATTAACAATGAGTATGACATATATTGGCTCCCAAGATCAACGAACAATATACTCATACCCTCATCCAACGTTGGTTACATCCATACAACGCATACAACAAGAGATAAAAGACATCTTGCATAATAGTCAAAGTCTCTGACTTATTACATACGGTAGACCGGCCAAATTCAAAGTAAAGTATCAAGTAGCAGCGGAAGTAAATAAATAAAGCAAAAGACCAGTAGTGGTATGCCCATCACCCATCGGAAACCGACTGGGGGTTAAATGGTAGCACACTACTCGTTAGTGTCACCCAAGTCAACACTAACGAGATCGTCATACTCATATTCTTCCTCACCTGAAAAAGCCAGCAAACATCTGGCTGAGTACAAGTGTACTCGCAAGTCTTACACAAATAAAAATAGTTATGCATAAGGGTCATTCAAAGGATGGTTCATATTGGTTTAGTTTTGCGAAAGAGACGCAACAATTAACATCCTACACATACTAGTTTTTCATGTACCCATTTAAAATTAGATTTGAAGTAGAAGTAAAGCATATGGTAAAGCATTTCAGTAATAAACAATTTAATCATACAAGGACCAAAGTGGCAGCCCACTTTGATGTACTAAACACATGAACATCCCGTTCATGACGAATACCAAGTTCAACTAAAATTTTAATTGAAAGTCTAACAATAGTAACTCCCGAACTCAAGCGGTTGTCCATAACCGTGGACACGACTATTCGAATAGATTGATACCCTGCAGGGGTGTACTACTTTACCCACACGACTTGATTAGCCCGTTAGCCTCGGATGCCTCACGAATATAGCACACTTCCTATGGTGTGCGGTAAGATAAATCAAGATATGGTCATTTTAGCAAGAGCGATTCCATTGGCTAAGTCCTCAACCAGGGCTCCTAGGAACATAAGGCGTTCGACCTTTATGCCCTATCATTTAAAAGGAACATAGGATTTCACGGTCCTATGCCCTTACAATTACACCACCGTGGGACCCAACACAACAAAACCTTCCCCTACTTAACCATACGGCTCCCAACCCGCGTGTGGCGACGAGTGTACTTGAATGCAGCGTTACAAAGTTCGGTCCTCAATTGTCGGACAAGTCCTTCCACTTACCCAATGCTCGTGCACAAAGCACCATCACTAACCAACACTTGTCAGACCAAAAGCTCATTTAAAAATGACAAAATTTAACTCATAGAATAGCTACAAAGATCTGAAGTATAAATCATAAAATGAGAGTTGTGTTTGTCCCAAAACCGCCAGGTTATTCCGACGATCGAACTCTGATGTCTAGACTTGCATGGCTAAGCAATTCTATAACCCATAATTCACACATCCTATCTTAAGCATATAGGAGTTGACATAATTCAAGATTAACCTCAAGCATAGGACATAACTAAACTACACATCACAAAAATATTGACATAATCAAAATAGCATGCAAGCAATTATCATTGCACTAACTTAACCAAAAGCGGGATCAAATATGATGCAAAAGAAAGTTCAAATGATGCTTGCCTTGTTGGTACAGTAGCTGCTCGCTCTCAGTAGCGTAAGTGTCGATATCAATATGCTCGGGATCTATGTAATTATAACACCAAATAAATCAGAAAACAACTCAAAAACCAAAATGCTCAAAAATGCATGATTTTTCTACAGTAGTTAGGTTATGATTTTAGAGAGATTTAGGTAAAAGAAATATTCCATTTGGAGTTATGAATTGGAAGTTATGCTATTTTGAATTTCAGGTTTCATTCACCCTAAGTTATGTAATTTAATTATTTGGCCAAAATTTGTAGAACAGTGGTGGGGTAAAGGATTACATAGGTAAATAGGTAATATTAATACAAGTTCAGAATAGTTGAGTTTGTCCCATTTGGAGTTTTTATGATTTAGTTATGTATTTTCAAAGTTATCAGCCTTTTATAGTATAACAATAATGGAATTAAAGATTATATTCTCCCAAAATAGTTTCTGTGGCAGAGGTAAGATGGAGACCATTTTTAGAATTAAGTTCACTGAAAATGAAAATTATCAAAAGTGGTCTCACTGTTTTTGGAGTTTCCACTAATTACTTATGCATTTTTGAAGTTATCAGTCCTTTTCTTTTGTAATAAGAATAGTGTTTATAGCTTATTTTTCCAAAATAATGGTCTCTGTTACAGAGACATGTTTGAAACCAATTTTAATATAAAGTTCATTAAATATTAAAATTATCAGAAGTGGTTTCACTCATTTTGGAGTTAAAGTGATTTAGTTATGCATTTTAGAAGTTAATATCAATTTTCAGTGTATAAATAAACTGATTTCGAATTTACTAAAGTGATTACTACTTTTCTCACCGAGCACAGCGCTAGCCGCGGCGGCTGACGTGCGGGCCCCGAAGTCAGGTTGATTCGGTCAGCCACGCCCCCCGGTAGAAGACATCTTTGGCGTATTTCACGCAATGCATTTTCCAAGTATGAAAACGTACTATCGATTTTGCAACTAAAGTATTACGTTTTCCTTAACAGAAAGCGTACACTCAAAAATTACACAATCACTTAACGGTGTTCGCATTCACACGTCATGGAGACTTTAACGCAAAACCCCGACTAATTAATGATTTGCCGACAAAGATTCGTTTATTAAATACTAATCACCGCAATTAACTTCTAATGATTGGGCTCTGGCGCGGTCGGAGCATGCCACACTCCTTCACGGCGCGCGGTGGCTCGCTGCCTGCCGTGTGTGGTCCACGCCGGCGCACATGGAGACGAAATGGATTCTGGTACCCTCCACGAAGCTCAAGGGGTGGTGGCGCGCGGAGATGGCTGCCGGCGGTTAGCCGGCGGCAGCGGCGGTGACCTACGGCTAACATGCATGTGCCAACCTAGTTCATTTAGAGTGAATAACGCATGCTTAAGCTATGAGTGGTCACTGAAGCTCACGGAGAGATGGAGTGGCGGGAAGCTTGGAGGTGAGATGCCCACGGCAATGGTGACGGTGACGGCAAGCTCCACGAGGAGGGTCGCTGCTGGGCAAAATTTATGGAAACAAAAGGTTGAGAAGGCTTGAGCGAGGCCGGAGATGGTCACCAAGCATGGGATCGAGAATGGCTCACGGGATGATAATGTGATGATGAATAGTGCTATCGGCCGAAAAGAGGAGCAAGGTCCAAATTCGGTGATCCCGACAAACATCGATGCAACAAGTTGAGGAAATCTTGATCATGTCCTAAGGCACAAAGTGACGTGCAAAGAGAGGTCAAAACTCACCGGAGGTGAAGAACACAAGGTGATGTCCACCGGAGCGCGCTGGAGCTTGGTGAGCACGAGGTGGTCCGCGCTACAAAGAAAGTCAAGAGCTCGCAAAAGCAAAAATGGAGATGGCAAGCAAAGGAGGAGTGAGAGCAGAAGGTGAGAAGTTCTTGGAGAATTGAGCTCAAAGAAGCTTCCCTCTCCTCTGTCAACCGAGGAGAAGTGAGGGAGAAGGAGGGGGTTGCGAGGGTGTTATGCTCGGCGATGGCGGCAATGGAGGCGGCGTGAAGAGGAGGTGGTTCGGGAGTGTGTGTGGCAGCGGCGGATTGTGGCGTCGAGTTATCGTTTACGTGCGCGTCCGGGCAGCGCGGCGCGTGGGAGCTCAAGCCTGCGCGAGGTAGAGCGAAGCGGTGGCCGGTGGACCCAACCGGTCGATGCACGATGTTGTGGCTCGGGGAGAGAGTTTCAATCGGGACCGTTAGATGGCGAATGGACGGATCAGATTAGAAAGGCGTTCGGACTGGTCAACAGGATGTGAGATCTAGACTGTTGGATGAGGATCTAACGGCTGCATGCGATGGTACAATTAGGCGGTTGTGCTGAGCCACCTCGCCGAGTCGGACTCAAACCCGAGGAACAGTAGCCTGGCTCGGTCTGAGTTTGACTGGGATTTAAATAGTTTGCCCTACTTTGACTGAGGCTTAGAAATAGAAATAAATTTCCAAAAATTATGAAATAATTTGTGGGGGTTCCTGGGAAGATATGGTTCCCATAAAAATTATGAAACCCCACTGTTCATATTAAAATTTGTGACATTTAAATTCAAACATGTTGTATGTCTATGAACGTTATTTGAATTTTCATTAGGTTCAAACTAGTCCCAAAAATTCTGGAAAAATTATATTTATTCATGAGAATTAATGTAGTATTTGATTAAATTGGTTTCAGATGATGATCACAACTTTTTATCACTGATTCGAATTGAAATGTGAATTTTGATGTGTATGTTCACCCCAAATTAGATTTTCCAAGTACAATATATTATGGAAATGTTTTGAAATCAATAATGCATGCTAATGAAATACATATTAATCCATTTTAATTGGTTGGGCTGTGACATCTTCAAGTGTTATTTCTTCAAGTGGTATCTTCAAATGGTATCGTCAAGTAATATCTTTTCAAGTGTACCAAGTTTCTACAAATGAAATTAATTATACTTGGTATAATCTTTTCTTTCAAGTGGATTATCTCTTTCTCTCTTCTCTTTGGATGCTTTCTTCGAAGATCTTTGCGAGAGAAGTTCAAGCACCTTGAGAATTCAAGTCTTATCGACACATGGATTTACAAGTGGTATCCACAAGTAGCATCTACAAGTGGTAGTCTTATCTACAAGTGGTATCCAAGTCGTGTCGACATATGGTCTTTACAAGTGGAATTCAAGTGACGTTCATTGACCATCTTTCAAGTTGATCCACATAAAGTCAATGGGAGAAAATGTTTTTGATGCTAAATGTCAAAGAGAGATTATTGGATAAAGGAAGCTTTTGTGTGTCAAAAGTAAAGAAGAGATAATTGGACGCAGAAAGCTTTTGTGTGTCAAAAGCAAATATAATTGGACGAAAAAAGCTTCTGTGTGTCAAAAGCAAAGATAAGTGGACGAAGAAATCTTTTATGTGCCAAAGGAGTGGAACCTTTGTGTAAGGGGGAGTTTTCCAAAAAGTTTTATAAAACCTATATTAAAAACCTTAAAAGTTTTACTTAAAAAATGGGTAATCTATTTTATGGGAAAACTAATTTGCAAAGACTTCTTTTTGGCTTCGTTTTGTTTTGGTCTTTGGTGCTTTATGCCAAAAAGGGGGAAATTGTTTTGAAAACTGCTTTGGTGTTCATTTGGTGTTTCCTCCTTTACTTGTCCAAAAGGGGAAGAATTTGTGTGAGCTATATTTGAATGTTCTCACCTTCTCTTTTGTAGAGTTAAAAAGGGGGATAATATTTGGAAAAATATCTCAATGCTCATTGTATCATGAATTCTTTTGCCTAGCTCATAGTCTTGCAAAGACTATCTTTTGGCTTAGATTTGTTTTGGATTTTTTGTGATTAATGCCGAAAGGGGGAGAATTTGTATGAGCTACATTTGGATGTTCTTATGATTGATTTATTTGATATTCTCTCTTGTGATGCCAAAAGGGGGAGAATTCTTAAGGGGGGAATTCTCTAAGCTTTATGCATACATATAGTCAAATAAGCTTTATTTCTTATCATATGTTGACTTATATCTAAATGTTGCTATTAATGATGGATTGTCATCAATCACCAAAAAGGGGAGAGATTGAAGGATCTAGACCCACGTCATTATGTGTTAATAGAGTATTTTGGTGATTAATGACAAATGCACTTGTGATACTAACACTCTTGTTGTTATATCATATTTAGTCTCAGCTTGGATATAAAAGCAAAAAATTCAAACAGGTATGTATTCATTAATGACAAATCTATTTGTGAGACTAACAATTCTATTGATTATCTATTGCTTAGTCTCGTTTGGATATAAAGATGAAAATACAAGAGGTATGTATTCTACTTTTTCTTATTATATCTTGTTGCATTCCTCGGATCCAAATTATAGGTTAAACTCCACCAAAAAGGTTAACTTAGATATGTGCATATGTTTCCATTACACATTTGTGTATGCACACATTTAGGGAGAGTTCATTCTATATTTTGTGGTTTCGTTAGTATTGATCTATATTATCTTTCCACATATATTAAGGATCTTTACTTTGAAACATATCATTGAATATATTTAACTTGTGTAGTTAATATATTCATATGAGTATATACAACTTGTATAGTTCGTATGCACTCATATTTAGTATATACAACTTGTAGTTCATATATACTCATATTGTTTATCTATATTCAATTATTTACAATTGTGTTATGCAACTAATGTGTGTGCTAAGATGTTTTCAAGACTTAGTCCCAGAGTTTGAGTGGTGACATGAAAAGTAAATGCAAAGGTGATAAAAGATCGACATGGCTCAAGACAAAGGAGTCATGCATTGCATTTCGAAAAGCTTCTGGAAGAACTTCGGTGGAAATCAGTACGACCGTATTTGGTAAGTGGTACTACCGGTGTGCGGTAGTACCGGGTTTTACATGGCGGTATGTTTATTCCAGAGAGCCTTTTTTTGGTGTTCTGTTTTTCTCAATTGTATTGGTAGTACCGTACCTCGGTTGTACCGATCTCTGTGCAGTATGGAATTTCCAGTAGCGTTGCATTTTGGACTTGGTTTGCTCTGAGGTGGCGCGATAGTACCGGCGTTTTGTGCGCGGTATGACCGACTCACGGAACTACCGTTCTTATGGTGGCGGTACGTAAAATCCAGAGCACATGCTTTTTGGTCCTTAGCCACGATTTTGAGCATGTGTTGCTCTCTCGGTATTGATCCATATTCTCTTTCCACATATATTAAGGATCTTTACTTTGAAACATATCTTTGAATATATTTAACTTGTGTAGTTAATATATTCATATGAGTATATACAACTTGTGTTGTTCGTATGCACTCATATTTAGTATATACAACTTGTAGTTCATATAAACTCATATTGTTTATCTATATTCAATTATTTGCAATTGTGTTATAGGACTAATGTGTGCGCTAAGATATTTTCAAGACTTAGTCCCAGAGTTTGAGTGGTGACATGAAAAGAAAATGCAAAGGTGATAAAAGATCGACATGGCTCAAGACAAAGGAGTCATGCATTACATTTCGGGTTTTACATGGCGGTATGTTTATTCCAGAGAGCTTATTTTTGGTGTTCTGTTTTTCTCAATTGTATTGGTAGTACCGTACCTTGGTTGTACCGATCTCTGTGCAGTATGGAATTTCGAGTAGCGTTGCATTTTGGACTTGGTTTGCTCTGAGGTGGCGCGGTAGTACCGGCGTTTTGTCTTGTGGTATGACCGACTCACGGAACTACAGTTCTTATAGTGGCGATGCGTAAAATCCGAGCGTATGCTTTTGGTCCTTAGCGCGATTTTGAGCATATGTGGCTCTCTCGGTATTGCGGTAGTACGCAATGTGTTGTCTTGGAACTACCGATTATCGGAACTACCGCGTATTAGTTGGTGGTAGTACCGCTTTGAAAGAAATAGCTTGTTTAGAAGCATTTATACAGGTATATCTTGTTAATTAATGTTAATGACATTGTGGGACTAACATTCTCTATGAGTTGGATGCATAGGTTATGTTCCAGGGTGATGAAGAATTTGGATGGCATCATGAGTTGATCGTCATCAAGTCAAGGTTCAAGAAGAGGATGTATCATGTGTTGATACATATCAAGATCTCGAAGAAGACATGATCATGAGTTAATCATCAAGTCAAGAGAAGATCCATCATGTATTGATGGAGGTCAAGATTGCATCATGTGTTGATGCATATCAAGACTCGGGATGAAGGATGTCATCCTGTGTTGATGGGCATCAAGTCAAGATCCCGAAGCAAAGAAAGTCATCATGTGTTGATGAGCTTTCAAGTCAAGAACCCGAAGTTGAAGCGAGGATGTGCGTCATCAAGCTTCAAGTGGATGCTCAAGGCAAAGGTATGACTAGCTAGAGCTAAGGATGTGTTCCTAGTCTTTTACCGGTCTTGGTGTTTGGTTGGAAGACCGGATTGCTAGTATAGATTGCCGTACTATTGAGAGGGATCTTGTCTAGTAGCTTGAGTCTCATCATGTGTTGATAGCTCAATCTTGCTTGCTCTAGCTCATTGTGGCATGATGCTATTATTTGTAAATGTGTTTTACAAATAGTTGAGGCTCATGCGTCTAATCCTTGTAGCATGTGACTATACTTTGCAAATGTGTTTTGCAAATGGTTGAAGTCCATGTACCTACTCCTTGTGGCATGATCTAAGTTTGCAAATGTGTTTTGTAAATTGTTGGGATTCATGTATGTTCCCTTGGTATGGTCTAAGATTGCTTGTTACTATTTCCTTAGACATTAGACCATGATTGTGACTCTCTGAAGTTCTTGTGCTTTATGCATTGATCTAATGTGTTTGATATCATGCAATCAGGTAGGTTGTATAGCCCTCTGAATAAGCTTTCAATAGAGCCCAAGATCACTCAATTCCGACATCGGAGTCAAAAGTTATGATCTTTTGACCGAGTGTCGTCTGTACTGAAATTGGGCTGCGGAACTACCGCTCTTATAAGAGCGGTACTACCGCCGAGAAAAGGTAATCTTTGCGGTAGTGTAACATCCCAAGTTTTGACTTGCGTTTCAAATGTAAGAAAATGAGTAGAAATTAAAACTTTTCCTACATCTTGCAATTCTTGTATGTTCTAAAGAATTCTTGTAAAAGAATTATGGGATTACAAGTCACAAGTCACTCGATCGAAAACCTTGTCTTCCAAAACATTCTTGTCAAACCTTTTGATCATCTCAGGAAATATTTTCCTAAGTTCTTGGGATGGTATGTGACCCTCTGAAAAATTTCACAATTTTAGAAATTGTTTGAACATTTTAAGAGGCCATCAAACCACTTTGACCCTTGGTCAACACCTAGCTCAAAGATAGTGGGAAATTTCTGGGAAAAATGCTCAAGCATAAAACCTCCGAAATTTTTCACGAGTTCATCTCAAGGTTAGCAAGCTCTGTAAAAATTTCATAAATTTTGGAATTAGTTTGCTATCTCAAACACTCCTTAAAGTTTCAGCTCAAAAATCAAACCCTAGTCAATGTTCTGTTGGACTCGAGACCGAAACCTTGCTCGGGTGGAGCCCAACCAAGTTAGAGCCACCCCGAGCACTCCCGTGCATGTAATCAACCTCAGCCGCTGGATCTCGCCCTGCCGCTGCGATCTTGGAACTCTCAGACCTCCCGCTCGCACGACCACCCCATGTCCGTTTTGCAAAGACAACCCTCCCCGGGCATCCTCCAAGAACTCCTCTGGAAACCCTTGGAGACCTCCCCGAAAGTCCTCCAAAAGACCTCCTCCAGATCTTCCGCAGGACCTCCCGAAGACCTCCTCAAACCACGTTGGCACTTTTGCAAAGACCACCCCGCTGGTCTTTCGCAAAACAACCCTCCTTGACCTCCCCTCGGACCTCCGTGTGCTTTTGGGTGTGACTGGAATGGTGCCCAAGTCAATTAAGGACCGAACTTCTTGTGAGTACCTGTTATCCAGGCATTTTGTGCGTGCTAACCACACTAGAGGGTATGGGACCTCTCTTGAATTAGTACTTTGGGACGCATTAATTAATGAGTCGCTGGCTGTAGTTTATAGAGAAAAAGGATCACAAAGGCGTGACCGGGGTGGTTCCTTTCTAGGTCCTCCATCCCGACCGGGGTCTTGCAAATGTTCGGCTAGCGTTACCCTAAATGGCTAATGACTCCCGGCTTTGCTTGACTCCACCACAATGTGTGGTCCTAGTGGCCCATTTCGCCGGCTGGTCACTAAGGGTTAACCCCATACGTGCGACTCTTAATTAACGCATTCCATTGGAAACGTCTCGTAGGACTTAGCCGTGCCGGCATACCAAAGGAAGTGTGCTTAATAGCTTGGCAAAAAGGCGTCTGAAGTGTGGGTACATTGGTACACCCCTGTAGGGTTAAAACTATTCGAATAGCCTCGTCCTAGGTTATGGACACGCTTGGGTAAGCTTTTCAAGAGTTAGACTACAACATTTTAATTAGAACTTGATGGGTGGTACGAATCTGGGATTCGTGCTATGTGTGGTGGCTATTGGGTTAGTCACCAATAGGTGGTTACTCTTGTACTTATTGCTTCTCGTGTTATTTCATTCAATAAAAACCGATTGCAAACTTGCTTTTGAAATGTACTACGTTATTACAAATAAAGTTGGCTTTGTGCAAAATGAGACATATAACCTCCACTTAAAAGCACGCATGTAGCATATTGATAGGTCTGCTATTCCACACGTCGAGTCTTGCGAGTACATTTTGTACTCGGTTGCTTTGTTTAATGTTTTTGTTGCAGAGGAAGAAGGTGAGCCCCAAGGGCTTCCCTTTGTGAGTGTGCCGGGTTTGACGACTAGCTTGGCGACCGGTTGGTTGCCTTGTGGGTAAGGCACACTAATTGGCTCTTTATTTATCGCCATCTTATGACACTTTTGCTTCATTAATGTTACTTTGATGTTGTTTGGCCGGTCGGCCTTCTTGTGTAATAACTCTATTATGTATGTCTTTTGTTAGACTGTTGTATGGAATTGATCGTGATTTTGTAGCAGGTGTGTATCTGCATTTGGAAGTATACATGTCTCGGGGCTTAGTTTATTTGATTTGTGATGCTAGAGTCAAGAAGACTAAGCATTACAAGCCAAATAAATCGGGTCCTCACAGTAGTACCGCACCAAGTCATGTGGCTAGTTTTTGGTCATGCTTGGCTCCAAGCGGCTAGTTTTGTTGTGAGGATATAAATACCCCCTTGGCCGGTTGAGAGACAACCTTTGGCACTTTATTTCACTCTCTTGAGCTAGTGTGAGACTCTCCTCTCAATTGTGCATGTGTTGCACTTTGTGAGCAAGGAGAGAGATCTCTAGTTGCATGTGTTGCATCTAGTGTTGGATTTTGTATCCATTTGAGTTTGTGCATTCATTGCGTGGTGAGAGTAAAGCAAGGGGCTTGGCTTATTACTCTTGGTGCTTGCCGACACCTAGACGGCGTGGAGACGTCGTGGTCCGGTGATCTTCTCAAGTGAAGCTTGTGAGAAGGCTCGTTGTTTGTGAGTAGCTTGGTGCTCGCCATCTCTGGAGTGAAGTAAGAGCAACCCTAGTGGAGCGAGGTATTGGTTACCTCTGAGGAAGGCTTAATTTGTGGAGCTGGTCCAATTGGTTTGGACTTCCCTCAACGTAGATTAGGGGTGACCGGCAAGTCTCCGATCACCACGGTAATACATCACCATGTCTTTTGTGGTTTGCATCCTATTGATTTACATTGTGCAATTTATATTTCTTGTATTAAATTGCTTATTCATTGTGTATGAATGCTTGCCATACTTTGTGCTATTTACATGGCTAGAATTGAATAGCTTACAAGTCTTTGCTTAATTGCAATATTCATCAATTGACTTGTACTGTTGGTGCACTTAATTGGACCTAGTTGATTTAGGCTTTAATTGTGCAAAACCGTATTGTTATAAACTTCCGCATGAGAAATCAGTTTTAGCCCATAGAAGTTTTTAAAACCGCCTATTCACCCCCTCTAGTCGGCCTCCTCGATCTTACACATGCCTGATGCATCCCCAAGGTTTCTGGACGTCGTCCTCAGATAGGATTCAGGCCGTCGTCGCTCCCCAACACTACCAGCTTCTTCCGCTTCCCAATGGCTGCTACATCTCCAATTATTTTGGCCACCGTCCTCAGCTAGGGTTCAAGACACCAACCTGATTTGCTGTCCTTACCCCTCCTCCAGTGTGAAACCCACCACCTCGAGCTCCCCCTCCCTAGGCTACCACCATCAGGTTTGTAGTAGTTTGTTGCCCCTTCATTCAGATTTGGTGTTTGTCTTGACTTTTTTTTGGGGGGGTGGTGATTTGATTTTTTATCTCGATATGGTAGAAGTATGTTTGTTTTATTAGATGAAACTGCAAGCAAGCTCATGTCATATATATCCTTTATTTTTTTGTTCTCCCCTTCGATAAATCAAACATGTAATTTTTTTGGAAATAAATTATCATCTCCCACACACTAATTACATTCTTTTTTATGCAAGCTGTAGATGCACATTTTAAAAGAACTTGAGTAGTGTAAGCAAAGATATTTGATTAACCTTTAACCTTAAGCCCCGCCCCTGCTAGTGCCTAAACAAGCTGAGCCTAGCAAACTTCACTAAACAAGAATTTTGAGCCCCTAAGCTAGTATTATTGGTTCTTTCAGTAAATAAGAGTTTGAGTTCTAATTAGGACATCAAACTTGCTAACTTCTAGCTAAAGATGGAGTGATTTGTACTTCACTCATTTCACCTGTACTTTTAATTTTGCTTTGAAACATTTGCTATGCTGAAACAACAGCTGCTTACATCGCGTCACTATTGCTCATGATCTTGCGTGGCCCAAAGAACCTTGTTAGCTCACCTCTGCTGTCAAAAATCAAGGTATAAGAATCACATAACCCCCTCTTGTTTTTCCTATTTTTGTTTTGGTTATAGTTTCATGATCATTTGTTGATTGGAATCCACCATTGTGTTTGATACAATATAACTAAAATCCCCTTATGATTTGACTCCTTATTTTTTTTCCTTGAAGCATGCAATATATATACTATTTTATCAACTTTCTACTTTTCTTCTAAGCTAGGTTGTTCACTTCGCGTTGGACAGTCACCGTGGATAAGCAGTGGATGAATGAGCCTAGGTGGTGCGGATAAAACCTCTAGACGAGATTAAATTCGTAGGTAGCCCGATCTTTCACAGTGGTAATTCTCGATCTAATATGTGAAGCACAAATTACAAGATGCAACTCGTACTTAGATAAATAAATCTACACCCATGCACAGTACAGTACACAAACAAGAGACGAAATCAAATAAGATCAACACTCAAATTCAATCAATGAGATTAAAACCTGAGTAGCAATCAGAGATACACTAGATGGGAAACTCTCAAGAACTTACACACACGATAACAGGGGTAGACCCTCGTGACGACACGCTAAATAAATCAATTCATCGTCTAAACTCTTAGCATACATGGCACTTTTATAGCCGACACACACGAACAAACAGCACACACAACTAAAACCTACATGGATGAGAACTCCTAAAACTGACTAGAACTTAGCAAAAATAAAAGATAATCTGAAACAAACTAGATGGAATCCTTTTACATGTCGGTTTCCTTCCCTAGAAACAAATCAATTTATTTAAAAACACTTCTGCTGGTGGCCCCCACCCCATGTCACAGAGAGAAAGAAATGTGCATGACCCTAGCTTCTTCCATGCGATGGCAATAGAAAACATCAGCTCTTGCTTCCTGATTTCCTAGGATTTTTGTTGGTGCCCCTACCTTTTATCTGCTAATATTTCCTTTGAATACACATCCGAATAGAACTCCTTCAAAATATCTTGATTTGGAGTAGTTGGCATAAAATAAAACCATACTCTTCAAGCAATACAAATTCCGTCTTGCAGTAAACAAACTCTCCAAATTAGTTAGAAATCAAACATCTGAATTGATGTTCTGGCTCAACTTTTATTTTGGTCTCCTCTATTCCTTCTACACACGTGTACGCTGTCCCATGAGCTAGCTTGGTTCCTAGAACATGCATGCACAATTGCATAGAAATACAGATGCGTACATGCTTTGCATGCACTTGTGCCTCCTCCTGTAGATGATCTGTTTGGCTTCCTACTGAATCAAACTCGCCTCCTCCTGTAGATGATCTGCTTGGTTTCCTACTGAATCAAACTCATACAATGGCATATACACATGCTTGCTTATGTTTAAACGCATGCACACACTGCTCAATGTTAGGCTCCTCCCAGCTCCAAGGCATTTAAGCGGAAAAGAGGTCTATGATATGGTTAAGGATTTAGATGTTGTGCTCAGAAAGGGACGTAAATCGAGGACCCGTGAGAAAAACATCTGGAAGAAGAGATCAATATTTTGGGATTTACATTATTGGGAGCACCTAGAAGTTCGTCACTGCATCGATGTTATGCACATAGAGAAGAATGTATGTGACAGCTTGATTGGTCTCTTACTAAACATTCATGACAAAACAAAGGATAGTGTCAATGCACGACTTGACTTGGTTGATATGGACATCAGACCTGAGTTACCACCGACAAAGACCAATAAAGGACGAACGTACCTTCCCCCTGCTTGTTACACTCTGTCCAAGGCCGAGAGAACTAAACTGTGCCAATGCTTGCATAGTGTGAAAGTTCCGTCCGGTTACTCTACCAACATGAAGAAACTTGTTTCGATGGAAGATTTGAAGTTAATTGGCATGAAGTCTCAAATTATCATGTGCTGATGACACAGATGCTCCCTGTTGCAATTAGAAGTATTTTGCCGATCAAGGTCCGAGAGACAATCATAAGGCTGTGTTATTTCTTTTACACAATTGCTTAGAAGGTCATCGATCCCGAAGGACTAGATGCTCTGCAGGATGAGATGGTGATGACTCTATGTCATCTTGAGATGTATTTCTCTCCATCGTTTTTCGATATCATGATCCATCTCATTGTTCACATTGTGAGAGAGAGAAAGATGTGCGGGCCCGTGTTTCTACATAGCATGTACCCGTTCGAGAGGTTCATGGAAATTCTCAAGTCCTATGTACGGAATCGATCTCGACCGGAGGGAAGCATCGTCGAAGGTTATGCAACCGAAGAGGTCATTGAGTTCAGCGTCGATTACATGGCTCAGGTTGAACCAATAGGTGTGCCTCGATCTCGCCATGAGGGGAGGCTCAAGAGTATCGGGACTATCGGAAGGAAAACAATCACTCCAGAGATGAGAGCGTATGCTCAAGCCCATTTCACGGTCTTGCAACACATGACTGAAGTGTCCCCGTATATCGACCAGCACAAGGACGTGCTTCGGCAACAGAATCCAGAGCGACCGGATGTTTGGATCACGAGACAACACATCAGTCGGTTCAACCAATGGTTGAAGGAGCGACTCGCTAGGAGCTCGTCAAGTGATTTGCTGACATGGTTGGCAAAAGGACCAACATTTACAGTTGTGACATGGCAAGGATACGACATAAATGGGTACACATTCTATACGCAGGCTCAGGATATAAAGAGCACTAACTAGAACAGCGGTGTCCGCATAGATGCATTTAGTACCGATGGGTTGAGGAGCTCCTACTATGGGTTCATAGAGGAGATTTGGGAGCTCGACTACGTGCTTTTCAAGATTCCGCTATTTCAGTGTCGTTGGGTCCATCTCCCACAGGTGAAGGTCGACAGGTACGGTGTCACTACTGTGGACCTCGAACGTGTCGGATACAAAGACGAACCATTCGTACTCACTAACCAAGTTGTTCAAGTCTTCTATGTAACCGACCAGACAAATAAGAAGTGCCACGTAGTTCTTCATGGAAAAAGGAGGATTGTCGGAGTTGAGAATGTAGTGGACGAGGAAGAATACAATCAATTTGATGAGTTGCCTCCTTTCGAAAACGGCATAAGGGTCGAGGAAGAATGATATGATGAAACTAGCTACATACGCGTCGATCATCATGAAGTGCTAATTTTTAAAGGAGATAAGCAAGTGGAATGATGAATGAAATGTTTATGTATCATATGTTCTGAATTTGCATTTATGTATATGAGAATGTGTCATATGTGAATTTGTATTTATGTATATGAGAATGTGTCATATGTGAATTTGCATTTATGTATATGAGAATGTGTCATATCTGAATTTGTGAAATGGATATACTTGTTTTTGAAATGAATGTGAATTAGGTGTATACATGTACTTGTTGTGTTTCTGCTTGTTTCAGAGGGTATGGCTAGCATTTTCTGAGGCTAGCCAATAAACAGAAATGGATTTAGCAATACAAAATAATATCACAGACGGTTCCTTAGAACAAACCGTCTGTGATTATATATCACAGACGGTTTCATCTACAAACCGTCTGTGATACATCAGACATCACAGACGGTTCCATCTACAAACTGGAACCGTCTGTGATACATCAGACATCACAAACGATTCCATCTACAAACTATATGTGATACATCATATATTATAGACGGTTCTATCTACAAACCGTCTGTGATAAGGTAGATATCACAGACGGTTCCATATACAACCCGTCTGTGATACAGATATCATAGACGATTATTTATTGGAACCGTCTGTGATGTCCAACCCTATTTATATTCAGACTCTACGGTTTGTCGCGCCCCCACTCAAACGATTAAGTTTCTCTAACATCCCTCCTCCCCTAAGCCCGTCGCCTCCTCCTTGAGCCCGGCGTGCCTCCTCCCCCGAGCACGAGCCGCCGCTTCCCGAACCCGGCGCCCCTTCTCCCCTTCGACACCGTCCTGCTGCTCTGGTGCTCCCTGCTCGTCCTCCCCTCACACATTACTCTGATTGCTTGGCTTTGATTGCCATCTGCTTCGTGAATATCACAGCATTTCAATTTTATTACCCTTTTGCATTTGATATGTTAATATTGAAATGTGGTGTAGTGGGCTTGAGAATCTTATGATAATATGTTGATTTGTGACAGAACCTCTATTTCTCGTGAAGATGTCGCCCACTCATTCTTTATCATCGTCGCCTCATGCGTCTGATGTGCCGTCCTCTGGAAAATCCAAGCGCAAGGAAAGAGGAATATTGAAAAGGCCAGAGGGACGATTAACCATCACAAGAGTCCATGTGTCTGGGGTCCCTCTGAGTCCTCCCCGAGCAGCGTCCGCGTTCCGGACAACAGTCGGAGTAGTTACACGCGAATGGGTCAAGATCACCTATGATTCATGGAAGGAGTACACCAAAGTTAAGAATCAGAAAGCTGTGCTGCTGAAGGAAAATTTTAAATCGTTCGAGATACCAAAAGAACACAAAGCATCCGTGCAACGATACGCATTGCTAGTGGCATGCAAAGCGTGGAGGAACTTCAAGAGCACGCTTATCAAGGATTACATGGAGAAGGATTTGACGCCCTTCTAGAAGTATCCGTTCGTGGAGGAGTACTGGGAAGACTTTGCGGCGAAGAAGAAGACAAATGATTTTAGGATTGAAAGTGAGGCGCACAGGGCCCTCTAGGCAAAAAAACACACACCCCCATAGACTTGGCACCGCTGAGTATGCGGGTAAAATTGTGCAATGGAGAGATCAGAATGAGCGTGCACGCCAGTTGGATGCCTCCCCGCCATTTGCCAGCATCACTGATGAGCGTTCCCAACAGTGGCTAAGGGTGAGGTTATCTACCTCGTCTTCGGGGGTTGTCTCCTTTCCAAACCCCGCAGATGTGGAAGTGTTACGGCGCATGGTAAGATATCAAACTACCTAGTTTGTAATTACTCGATAACTTTATAGGAAGTGAAATAACATGTCGGGCTCTTGCAGGAAGAGCTGAGTACTACACAATCTTACCAAGGCTCATTCCAGGTAGACAGGGAGAGAGATTTACTCTCCGTGGCCCTGGGAAGCAAGGAGCATCTGGGACGCACGAGAGGCATTGGTCTTTATGTTGATTGGAACAAGGATTCTCAAAGGACTCCGAGATGTACCAGAGTAGGAAGAGAGCCAAAGCCGAGCGCGAAGCAGAGATACGAGAGGAGATTCATGCATCCCTTACAGAAGAGATGCGGGATGTCATACGAGAGGAGATTCGTACATCCCTCACAAATCAATTGGAAGCCCCCACCGCTACTGTGCTAGCTAGCCCCCCCAAACGTCCAAGTAGCTGCGCATCCAACCATAACTTAGAAATCAATAACAGATTTCCTATTAATGACATCCTGGTAATAATTATTATCCCTGGAATGCTCGATCCATTGATAGGCCTGTTGGAGTAGCTAATTTTGTATCGTTATGTAGGGGGCTACGAAGTGCAAGCTCCAAGTGAGATGTGGCTCCATTGCCCTGGATGCTGCTTGGGGCCAGGCGTATTCATCCGGTGTCGGGGCCTTGCTGCATGGTGTAAATATAGCACGAGGTTTCGTAAAAGTGAATGTGGACGGTGTTTATGCCAATTTCGAGGTCGTCCAGCTGGAGAAGCCCCCAAACGACGAGGTCGTGACTTTAGGGAAAGCCATTGGAGCATTCATCCAGTGGCCCAAGAGCGACATCTACCTGGAGCTACCTGCACCGGTGTCAACTTCACAGGAAGTATCTGTACTGTTGCGCACCGAAGTGGCAAGGGTCCGGTGCATCAGGTGCATCTACACCTCATGCTCGGTCGACTCTTGTGAAGTCGACCTATACAAAGCGAGGCAGCAAGGGCAAATCGAAGACGGTCGACTCCTGTTCTGATATACCCTTCTTGCCATTGGCCCGAAAATTCGTGCTAGGCGAGCCGTTGGTCGAGAGGTTAGACAGCCTTACCATAGGATTGGCTTGCACGAGATTGCACACATGGTACATGGAACAGAACAACAAGACGGATGAACAACGACGCTCGGGTGTCACCGTCAAGTTCAAGAAGGATCATTTTAACTACGAGGCTCTAGACTGTGTCTTCACGGTGATGTTCGATGACATGTTCAATCTCTTCAACCTCGACTCCTTCGACGTCTCACTCATGCAATGCTGGACACTGTAAGTGTGTACAATCACGGTCAATGTTCGTGTAATACCGATAAATGTTATATGTAAATCCTTGCTTTTGTGTGTGTGTGTGTGTATGCATGATTTCTGAAGCCGAAGTAAGGCATTCACCGGTAGGTTTCCTCGACCCACACATGGTCTGCGAGCAAACCATCAAGGAGAATGCACAATTCGTCGAGGATTACGTGGCGGACTCATTGCTGACTCACCGCAACAAGCAATTCATACTTTTGCCCTACAACCAGGAGTAAGCGCTGCACTAGTAACTATACTTGTTGATTTGTACTTTATAAGCAACACCAACTTAAGTTTAATGACCATCGCGACATACCTGTGTAGGTTCCACTGGATTCTAATTGTAATTATACCAAAACGAAACTTGGTAATATACCTAGATTCCCTAAAGAGGGCCACACACAACTTCACAGTTATCCGAGAATTAATCAACAGGTAAACACATTTCCTCCGTAGATAACTCTATTGTACAGTCTTTCATTCCTTTGCAATGGTGAAGGCTAAGTTTTTGGAATCACGTAGGTCGTTCAAGACGTACTATCCAAAAGGAGGGATATACAAGGGAGGGACCCTGTGACACGATCTAAATATCTCGGTATTCCTAGTACACATTAATCCTATATAACACTTTATAGTAATGCCTCTCGAACCAACCAATTCTATTTTTGCAGTGCTACCAGCAGCCGCCGGCCTGCAACCTCTTTGGATTCTATGTTTGCCGCAACATGGAACTACTTGTCGATTCCGCGATAACCAATGATCCTCAGGTTTATCAATCTTGCAATAATTATTTCATACTTATCAATTTATATATGCACGAATTTAATCTTCGTAGCGACAGGTTGCAACCGTTGCGAAAACTGCGTTAGAACAGTGCCAGCTCGTAAAAATTTGAGGACAGCTTGCGGCATTCTTGAACCGTGAGGTCATAAATCTAGATAGGAAGTTCCACAATGTAGATTGAACTTGATTGTGATAAGATATTGAACTTAACGGTACATGTGTGTAAATATACATGAATGGTTAATTTTAGTTAATTGACTTACTACTTATTTCTGAAATGAATGCGAATTGGATGTGCTTGTTTCTGAAATGAAAGTGAATTGGATGTACACAACTTGTTGTGTTTCAGCTTGTTTGAAGGCATGGCTAGTATTTCCTGAGGCTAGCCAATAAACGAAAATAGATTTGTCAATACAAAAGAATATCACAGACGGTTCTTTATGATATACCGTCTGTGATGTATCATCTCTCACAGACGGTTTAATCTACAAACCGTCTGTGATGCATCAGATATCACAATAGAATATCACAGACGGTTTTATATACAAACTGTCTGTGACAGAAGACTCACAGGCGGTTTTATATACAAGTCATCTGTGATATTCTACTAACACAGACGATTCTGAGTTAATAACCGTTTGTGAAGAACCGTCTGTGATGACTCATGTCATCACTGACCCATAGACTCAGACGGCTCACAAAACTGTATGTGATGACATTTTTGAACCATCTGTGAAGACTTTTTCTGTAGTAGTACCAGGACCACTTGATATGTGAAGGATTCTTCAAAGGATACACAACATGGATTTTTCATGGAGAAAAAGCGTCATCCTGTGAACAGCATAGGGAACCTAAATTTCAACATGAACCTTATTTAGAAATGGAGCAAGACCTAGCTAGCTAGCTGATGAGATAACATAAATGCTTCATGATATCGGATATGGATACCAAGATGTTAGTGATATAGGTGGCGATTGTGATTTAGAGAGTCCAAACGAAGATGCCGACGCTTTCTATAAGTTAGCAAATGATGCTAGCCAACAACTATATCCTGGGAGATAGAGTAAGGGAAGCAGCTAAGCTCAAAGGAAACACTAAAAGCAACTAAGCTAAAGGTAGATACAGTAAGATATGTTGTCTTGTTTTTGTTAGCTGATGAGAATGGTTCTACTGCAAGATGCACAATGATTAATTGTTTTTTTCTTATGGCAATGATAATTAAGGTGTATCATCGAACCCTGCCGTGCACCTAAATGTTTGATGAAATCAAGCAAATAAAATCCACACCATATATATGCATGGCAGCTGAATGCAGATAGAGTAGGATATGTTGTCTTGTTCAATTTTATGTTCCAGAAGTAGTGTTAGGGATGCAACATGCAAGTACTCGTGCATGCATGCTTTTTTGTTTTGTTTTTTGGTGACTAGTTAATTCATATTGGTTTCTTCTTTCGTAGGTACCAGCAAAGTGATAGAGACTAAAGTCAATATGGCATTTCTAAGTTTGAATTTTAGTTTACTACTTCGTATTAAGATGTACCACATAATTAATTAGTAGCTAGTTGGGTGTACATTCATGTCTGTGTGACAGAGGAGCACTATGTTCATTTTGCTGATATATGATAATATTGTTACAATGACACACTTATGTATGTTAATTAAAGCTTGCATGAGGAATGTAATGGATGCATGTGCGTTGTTTATATTCATATTTCACATGTTGTTCTAACATATATTTCTAACCAAACGATTGCTTTCATTGTTACTTGATTTACAACTAAAAGTGACTGACAACAAATACTATTCTTGGCTATTCGATTGTTATTGCAAGCAGTATACCTGCATATAGGTTTTTAATTTTTAAATCCCTGGTATCTTAATTACAAGCGTTGGTACAACTTGCAATTACATAGTAAAGCAGATGTGCCGTTTCAAAAACTTTGAACATTCATAGCGGTAGTACAACTAGAAATTAATTTTTTGCAAGTTGAGGTGCCGCTTGGGAAGTAACTACCGCTTGGAATAGGAAGTGGTAGATACTACCAATCGGTACTATCGCTTCCAATACCCAAT
The DNA here is from genome assembly GCA_036346255.1 of Ampelocalamus luodianensis. Classification (NCBI taxonomy): domain Eukaryota; kingdom Viridiplantae; phylum Streptophyta; class Magnoliopsida; order Poales; family Poaceae; genus Ampelocalamus; species Ampelocalamus luodianensis. The sequence continues at coordinate 64,228,004 of CM070621.1, read as the reverse complement.
ACCCAGTATTGCAAGTGGTTCTAGTGCCTGTGAGAATGGGTTATCCTATAGTGTTCTCTCGAGCAATGTCCAGCTCAATGCTCCGCTTGGACTCGAATAATGCGCTTATGTACAAATGTCGAAGTGCACAGTGAAATCATCCTTTGACCTATGCTTCGGTCCCAATTGTCTGCCTAGGCCGGATAATCCACCTTAATTAAAATTTCCAGGCTTAGCCCTTTTTTATCAAAATTTCAAGGTCATTCTAACCAAACCGATCCTTTGCATCTTCTAACTAACTGGGTTAGAAAGATCTAGTGTGCATCACACCTAGTTACCCAACCTAAACCAAGCTTAAGTTACTAGCCTTAGATCCATCTTAATAGTACATCCAAAGCAAAAAAAATATATATAATAATACAATGATCCATACCCAACTCCTTGGATCATTTCTAGCCACAAGGTTCTTAATCTTCATAAAAACTCCATGTTTTGCCGTCATTTGAATTCTTGGGGTCAAAGACATGCCCGAGAACCAAGCTATCCATCATTGAGACCTAACCTCTTTCAACACTTCAAACACATGTTTGTCCCAATGGTTTAGGAGTTATTAATCACCAAAGCACACCAATGAATTTTGGGGCCTAGATGCATGCTTACATGACCGCATCTACTTCTTTTTTTTTGTTTGGGAATCCCTTGTGAGTCAATACTTTTATATGCTCTTATATACCACTGGATGTCTCACTGACATGTTGGCTTGATCGAACCAAATCTACCTCAAAATGAGGTTATCTCTACTACTTAAAAATACGAGTTGGTGACGGTCCGTCCTTCCTCAACGGTGGAGATGCACTCTATAGCTCTCCTGACATCCGTTGGATCGGCGGCGAGTGCTGGCACGAACCGCTCCCACGCCACGCCCCACGCCCCACGCCCACGTCCCTCCCTATCCTCTCCTCTCCTCTCTTTACTCTCGAGCGCGTCGTACTCCATCTCTCTCCTCTCTCACGCCCGTCTGCGCCCCACGCCGCCCTCCCCACCCGTGCCTCTCGCTCCACACCTGCACCGCCCGCCTCCCGTTCTCGCCGCGCCACCCTCACCCCTCCGCGCCGCCCTTGACCGTCGCCCGCCTCCATCGCCCGCCTCGCTAGCCCCGCGCTGCCATCGCCCCTCTTGGCATCCCATGCCACCGCCGCCGCTCCAATCACCCGCACGGCGTGGCGCCATGGGCGCCTCTACTGCTGGATCTCCGCCTCCGCCTCTGCTGCTGGATCTCCCCTTCACTCTCTTCTCCCCCGTGCCGCCGGTGCTTGTCCTCTCTCCCTCCTCTCGCCTTCTCCCGGGCTGCTTGCGCCTCCTCCCCACGCAAGATGAGGCTTCTTCCCCAAATCCAAGATGTAGGGTTGATCTCTCCCCGTCTCTTCCCGATCGATCAAAGCTTCCACCGCCGACTCGATCGCCGCCGCGAGAAGGACACGGGGAGGATGGCGAGGAGCGAGAACAACGAGGCGCACGGCAGCGGCAACATCCCGACGGCCCCTGCGGCGGGGAGCGGGAAGCAGGAGGCGGCACCGGCGCGGGGCGCGGAGGGGCAGTCGGTGGTGCGGCGGCTGCAGTCGGAGCTGATGGTGCTGATGATGGGCGGGGACTCCGGGGTGTCGGTGTTCCCGGAGGGGGACAACATCTTCCACTGGGTCGGCACCATCGCCGGCTCCGCCGCCACCGCCTCACGCTCGCCTTCCCCAGCGACTAACCCTACAAGCCGCCCAAGGTCCGGTTCGACATCGCCTGCTTCCACCCCAACATCGACACCCACGGCAACATCTGCCTCAATATCCTCCAGGACAGCGCTGATGAGGTGATGCCCAGCTACGACTTCCAGCCCATCCGTGCCTCCACCCCTGCAGCCGCTGCGCCGGCCTCTGCGGCGAGCCTTCGGGGATCGCTCGACTCCATATGATGGTTTGTGCCTGCACGATCCCCTCCATATGATGGTTTGTGCCTGCACGGGGCTACCCCTTTCCATTTGTATTCTTGTCACTTTGGCTGACCTACATACCACTGCATCTATTTGGTAAGATTTTGACAATCTCTTCGTGACGGTTACCTTTCTCCTGGAAAATTCTCCTGGGACGATGTTCATTACCACATACCACAATCGCAGGTTCCAAGGAATTGTTTTGTCCTTTTTTCACATGGAGAACTGCGGGAGGCTGCATTCCTAATAGATTGGGTTGATTTCTCTATGCTGTGGTCATCATCTGATTGAATTTCTGGTAAAGTGGGGTCTGAAGTGTGTGAAACTTCTGGATGGCTTCTCCTTCCTGCCATCACGCAAGGCTACTTCGCAACAGGAAACATTCAACTTGTTGAGATCGCACTTGACAAGGAAAATCCTAAATGGCCTTTCATGTAATGGAACAAAATTGGCTTCATTTTATTGATTAGAAAAATCTATAGCAGGTATTCAGCGTGACTCTTTTGTTCATGCCTTCCATTGTTTCAGGAATCGACTGATGACACAGCCAACAAGAACATGCATGGAATTTTTGGGCCTCTGCATACTAGGGATTCCGACAAGAAGAAGCTCCTAGCCGTCATTGGAGTTTATACTGGTTTTGGGTCTCGGCTCAAGAGGAACATCTTCCGTGGTTCATGGATGCCAAGAGGTTTGTTCTTCTTGTTCTTTTGTTTTCCAGTTTTCACTGACAAAAAATAAGACTGGTTGTCATCGAAACTGCACTAATTTGAGAGTGCAAGTTAAGGTAATTGGTATCAAAATTGATAATATAAACAAGGAACACAACTTAAATTTGTCTCTCTTGCTAAAATTGCTGAATACAAACTAGGGTTCCAACTTAACTTAGTTTCTCTAATAAAATTGCTGAATGTAAACTAGGATTCCCTTCAACCCATACGACAACTCTATTCTTGTACCTCACCGTAAATTGCAGGTGATGCTCTGAAATAGCTTGAGGAAAAGGGTATGGTTATTCGTTTTGTTATCGGTCGGAGTTTTTCTTCTTAATCTCTAAAATCTTAGTCTAGAATTTGGTTATGTTATTCTTATGCACTTTTTGTGTTTAATTCTATCTCTTTTTACGTGAATGTTTTCCTACTGAAATGTACTATTTGGACCCTACAGTGCAAATCGAGGTGATAGTTTGGACCGTAATATTGATGATGAAATTTGCCAGACAAAGGATTGCTTGATTCTTGTAAGGTTCTCTTAATACCTAATATTATAACTATTTTCAATTGTCCTTCACAATCTGTAGTACCTGCACAAGACTTTTGCATTGCTTGCATAGAAGACTATGCTGCATCCTTGAAAATCAAAATCCTACACATTTATTTCATTAATGCACCTGTAATAACCCAAAAGAACTATGTTAATTATCATATTTTTCCCTATTTCATCTTAATGTGGTTTTGAATGTGTCATATAAATTCATATTGCTCGAGAAGATCTCAAAAACATTTTGTGATGTACATTTTTCAAGGAAATTAATGTTCCTTGTAAACAAAGAGCTTCTACAGTTGTACTTTGTGGATAACAGAATGTGTGAATTAAATAATCAACAAATGACCGTGCATGAAAGTCATGAGGAAGCTGCCGGGAGTTATCTAGCAAAGTTAAGTTTTTCTTCAGTGCGGCAATCGAAGCTTGGGGTGTAGAGTTTTATGTCAAAGTGGACAATAACATTAATCTTGACTTGGGTAACTTTTTTCATTTTTTTATAGAAATTTTTACTCCTCACAATTGTCCATCACCACCTTGTAATTGCTTGATTCACTTTTTGTGTTAAAGGAAAACATTATTTCTGTAAGGTTTAGTGTTCCGTTGCAACGCACGGACATTCTACTATATTTATTTATTTATTGCTTGCATGTCTTAAGGTAAGCCTTCAACAATTATGTGTGTTGTTCATAGATTCCATCGAAGCTCTACGCCCATGCCTAATGCAAATTTCTCTTTTTTATGTGTTTTTTGTACATGCAGTGCATGGTCTTATTTCATTGCAGAGCATCAGGCCACCCTCTTCAACGGATGTGTCACAGTTGGGAAGATTCGAAATATGCTAATTGTAATATTCAGCACCTGAGTTGTCATAGTGTTTTTTTTTTGCCAATAACTTAGATGATAACATTTGCTTCATATGTTTGTTTTTTTGGGACAATAACTTCAGATGATTACATTTGCTTCGTATGTTTGCACAGGACTGCATGGCCATGCTTCTAGCATTTTCATGCCTGCTGTTGCAGTTATTACAAGATGGCATCAACCAATAGGTTTGTTGTGATTTGTGTTTATCTTTCCTTCATTTGACTAAGCTTTGTCAATACTGGAAGGTAAATCATAGATGAAAACCAACAGTTTTTTTTCATATGCAAAGCTGCCAACATAATAACTTCTAATAAATCATGTGAATCCATTATCGTACTTGGAGAAGTTACATGCAGGCATACAACATTCACTTCTATAGTTCGAAAATGAAAATGACATCCTCAGATCGTTAGTAGTTCTGTAATTGCATCTTTAAGAAAATAAAATAGGTAGAAACTGCATTACAATGAACTATCTGCAAGATGTACTTGTTCCAGGTTATCAATTAGGAAGCTACTTAGTTTGCTATGAAGCAAGATCATGTAGGTCTTCCAAACATCTATTTGTTCTTTCACCTGACCTTTTCAGAAGTTTGTATTATATTCCAAAGGAAATTATAAATCCACTTCTGAGCAGAGAGTTACTCATTGATTCTTTTTTACTTTGGCGGTCTCGATAGCAGCATACTGTTGGTCCTAAATGGTTACAAGAATGTGTTCCATCCGGATGGAGGACTTTACACATGGTTCAAGGAAGGCCTACCATTGTTGAAGCGTAAGAATGAGCAAGAAGGACCGGTTACTAAATGTTACGACATCATTGTTCATATACTGGAGTTGTGGTTAGTTGTAATGATGTGCTTCACAGATAAATGTGTGTTTTTTTTTGCTTCCTTTCAACAACCGTCTGGGATTTTGTTTAAACAAATTTTGAGCTATGAAATGCAATGCGGAATAGTTTTACATTCCTGACTACTGAAAAATTTCAATGAGAACCGATTCAAAAAGCTTTAGCTTTGTTCGTACGCTTCACGTAATATGGAAATTATTTTGTTCAAAATATATGATCAATAACACTTAAACCATCACAGAACAGGAGAGTATGCAAGGTTTAATCAATCAAAATCATCTATAGTTACAAATGGTGCAATCCATTTGTATGACCTACCTAGCAGACAAAGATCTATAGCAACTTTAACTGATATATTTGCACCTAAATCATTTGGAGATTTGAGAAGGAATCTATGAAGATATCTTAACTATAATAGTATTAGCAGTGGTCATGCATATGACGAGGGTCATGTATTGGTGGAAAATGTGCAAGATCTCTCAATTCCCATCCTCCCCTTGATAAAGTTATCCAGTTCTGCGAAATTTGAAAGTTATACCTAATTTTTTCCTTTATATGGTGAGAAGAGTGATGGTTTTGTGACAAGGAAGGATGCTGAAATTCCCGGATCAGTGATGGTCCGGCTAGACCATCCTCGCTTAAATAGGAGCCTAGGGATCAGGCAGACACACCGTAGGTATGTGAAGCCAGTGACTCGCTTGTCGAGGTTGCACAGAAACGGAGGCATGAGATGGCCATGAGCTTGTCGAGGTTGCACAGAAACAGAGACATGATGAGATGGCCATAAAGGATGAATAAAGACTTTAGTGTTTCCCTGATAGATTTTTGTAATTGTAGACCTCCATTGTTGCTGGCTGTACATAGTTGTGTCCAAACTATGTTGAAAGTGCTTCTGGACCTGTTTTTCTTTGGTTTATAGAAGCTTATGAGTAATCTTACATATCAAGTGAATCTTGAATGTGGAAAAGGCAACATTGAGTGTGTTTCTTTAAACTTCCGATTTTTTTTTTTGATTTGCTGTAGTGGTCACGTTGCATGATATTCATCTCCTATGCCCGATTTGAGCTTACTCTTGAAATTTAGAAACAAAGATATTAGGCAGGGGTTAAGTACACAACAGGTTTGGAAACTACAAATAGCATGTATGTAACTTTCTATTCCAATGTGATACAGATTCTTTTCAACAAATAGATAGAATTCATGAAAGGGATCTATTATTGGCATTGGACAAGCGCATTTGTAAGTACTAGGTTTGGTGCTATACACAAAGGGGAGGGGTCTACTTCATCGTCTTTACCAAATACCGTCAGATTGGTCACATTCCTCCTATTGGATCATCCTTTGATATGTCTACTGGTAATCTCAATGGCTATGATCACCTCGCTTTTTCCTTTTGTGAAGCTAAGATTACTTGATGGTTTAGCTCATTAAATGTAACATCCCAATTTTGAGCTTAAAATCTTTTAAATAGTTAGTAGGAAAAATTCACCATTTGGATTTTATTTGAATTTAATTCAAAAGCTTAATATTGGACTTGATAATCAAAACATTTAATGTGAATAATACCAACATGAACAATAGCCAAAACTATTTTATTTGGGTTCTATGTGCTCGAGATATATTTTCTAGATTTTTCTAGAATTTTTCGAGTTCATTTGCTAATTTCTATTGCCTATTTGATTTTACGGCATTTTCTAAATTAGAAAAACTAATTAAAATCTCTAAATCCTTTCGGCCTAATCTCCCTACCATTCCTCATTTATGCGCACGCGGCCGTTGTGACGGCGCTCGCTTGACCGCTCAAAGACCCGCAGCCTTGTGCCGCCGCCCCATCGACAGTGGAGCCCGCTGTCGGCCTCTCTCTCTCTCCGCGCGCCGCTCCCCACCGTTCGATCAGGTTTGGACGGCTAGATGCGCGTGAGGTAACCGGAGGTTCTGATCGTCTCATTGATTGTGGACCGTTGGATCAAGATCGGGCGCTCAGATCAAATCGGCCGCGCGCGCTCCGCCCCACTCGCTGACAGGTGGGCCCGCCGAGGTCGTCGTCTCCGCGCGGTTTCTTGTCGCGTCGAAGTGCCGCGCCCGCCATTGGAGCTTCTAGAAGCTCAATCCGACAACGAGCTTTCTAACTAAAACTCCCTGTTTTATTGCCAAATCTTATCCCTAATCTCCCGTACCTATTCGGTAAAATCATATCCCGAATTTCTTTTAAGCACGAGATTGAGTTCGTGCCCTTCTCGGACTCCTTTTTTAGGGTTTGCCGCCACCTCCCGGACCCAGAGCTCCTATAAATAGGACCCGGGATCGCTTGAACACCGCGCCAAAACCCCAACCCTAGATCACCGAGAGCCTGCGCGCCGCCGTTTCTTGATTTTGGTTTTCACCCGCAAGTTCTCCGTGCTCTTACGCGCCGTCGGTGCCGCGTGACCTCATCGTCGCACCTCCGGCCATAATAGCTGGGCTAGCTCTCGGTGCCATCCACTTCGCCGAGCACCACCGGTTCGCTCGTCCGACAACGGCGTGGCGACTCGCCGCTCGACCTCGCCGCCGGCGCTCTGGTTGTCCCGAGACCGCGAGTACACTAACGTGCTCCTTAGCGCCTGTACCTGGTACCCGCCGTAACGCCGGCGAGCCACCGTTCGCGGGACCTTGGTCCCCGGCGCGCCGCCGACAAGGCGACGAGCCGCCTACATATACGCCGCCTCCGCTGCCGGCTGGGGTTGTGCTTGCGTGGCGCCACGTGGCGACCACGGGTGCGCCTCGTGGGTAGTCCACCGGACCGAGTCCGAGGCTCGGTGGACCTAGTCGCGTGAGCCTAGCCTCGGCATGTGGGTCCCACATGTCGAGATTTCTTTATTTTTCTTTTCCGAAATTCCTCCGTGGCGTCGACTGCGCGATGTCTGATTTTCCTTTAGGAAAATAATTGAAATTCATGAAATCTTGATTTTGACATTTTATGTATTTTCAATCTTCCAAATGCCATAACTTTTGTATCCTAACTCCGATTGAGCCCATTCAAATTTCTAAATTTGTCTAAATTCGAGATCTACCTAATTATTATTTTTATTTAATTTTTGGAGTTTGTTTCGCCTCTGTTATTTATTTGTTTTGGTTGTTTTGCTTCGTTTGTGCGTGACGTCGATACTTGGGGTTTTAGTCGAAGAAGGCTTCAACCAAGTTCAAGACCGATACATAGACCTATTCCAAGGCAAGTCATACCTTTGATCATATTGAATCCCATATTTCCAAATTATATTGTGTGGAATTATTGCATTTACTTTAATTATGTATTTAATGCTTTTGGGCTAGTTATTGATCCAAAGCTGTTATGTCACCTTGCCTACTTGTATACCTTAATCTTTTGTCGCCTAGATTGGTTTATTATTTAGTTGGTATTAACATATTGCCAACATGGTTGGTTAGACCGACTAAATTGCTTAGCCATGCTACGAGTCATCATCTCATGTGAGTGCAATTATGAAATTGACTAAGTGATTATGGGCGTGTGATAAAGCTGTGTGTCTTGTGTGCTATTACTCGTGATGGCATGTGTTGCACTAAACCAAGCTGGGTGGTAAAAGATTTAGAGCGAGGCAAGTGGTGAATCTTGTGTGAACTGGTGGCTTTGTGATTGGGATTTATCTGTGTGGTTTAGCTAGAAAAGCGGAAGTCTTGCCTTGGTCAATTAAGGACTTAACTTTGTGTGCCATTGGTGAGCTATCTTTGTCGACCGCATGTATGCGGTGACAGGCCTAACTTAGTAGGTTACGGAGTTTCAACATTGGGGTTGGTGGATAGGTTAAGCTTTGTGATATGAGATCGTGTGAATAAGAACGTCAATGTTGAGACGAAGTTGCCGAGCTGTTTTATTACGATTAGTGCTAGCTACACTAGTCTCTACTACTTAAAAATACGAGTTGGTGACGGTCCGTCCTTCCTCAGCGGTGGAGATGCACTCTATAGCTCTCGACATCCGTTGGATCGGCGAGTCTTGCACGAACCGCTCCCAGCGCCACGCCCCACGCCCACGCCCACGTCCCTCCCTATCCTCTCCTCTCCTCTCTTTACTCTCGGCGCGTCGTACTCCATCTCTCTCTCTCTCACGCCCGTCTGCGCCCACGCCGCCCTCCCGCCCGTGCCTCTCGCTCCACACTGCACCGCGCCTCCGTTCTCGCCGCGCCACCTCGCCCCTCCGCGCCGCCCTTGACCGTCGCGCGCCTCCATCGCGCCTCGCTTGCCCCGCGCGCCATCGCCCCTCTTGGCATCCCATGCCACCGCCGCTCAATCACCCGCGGCGTGGCGCCATGGCGCCTCTCTTGCTGGATCTCCGCCTCGCCTCTGCTGCTGGATCTCCTTCACTCTCTTCTCCCCGTGCCGCGGTGCTTGTCCTCTCTCCTCCTCTCGCCTTCTCCCGGGCTGCTTGCGCCTCCTCCCCACGCAAGATGAGGCTTCTTCCCAAATCAAGATGTAGGGTTGATCTCTCCCGTCTCTTCCGATCGATCAAAGCTTCCACGCCGACTCGATCGCGCCGTGAGAAGGACACGGGGAGGATGGCGAGGCGAGAACAACGAGCGCCGCGGCAGCGGCAACATCGACGGCCCCTGCGGCGGGGCGAAGCGGGGCGGCACCGCGCGGCACGGAGGCGATCGGTGGTGCGGCGGCTGCGATCGGGCTGATGGTGGCGATAATGGCGGGGACTCGGGGTGTCGGTGTTCCGGAGGACAACATCTTCCATCGGGTCGGCACCATCACCGGCTCCGCCGCCACCGCCTCACGCCGCCTTCCCAGCGACTAACCCTACAAGCCGCCCAAGGTCGGTTCGACATCGCCGCTTCCACCCCAACATCGACACCACGGCAACATCTGCCTCAATATCCTCCAGACAGCGCTGATGAGGTGATGCCCAGCTACGACTTCCAGCCCATCCGTGCCTCCACCCCTGCAGCGCTGCGCTGCCTCTGCGGCGAGCCTTCGGGATCGCTCGACTCCATATGATGGTTTGTGCCTGCACGATCCCCTCCATATGATGGTTTGTGCCTGCACGGGGCTACCCTTTCCATTTGTATTCTTGTCACTTTGGCTGACCTACATACCACTGCATCTATTTGGTAAGATTTTGACAATCTCTTCGTGACGGTTACCTTTCTCCTGGAAAATTCTCCTGGGACGATGTTCATTACCACATACCACAATCGCAGGTTCCAAGGAATTGTTTTGTCCTTTTTTCACATGGAGAACTGCGGGAGGCTGCATTCCTAATAGATTGGGTTGATTTCTCTATGCTGTGGTCATCATCTGATTGAATTTCTGGTAAAGTGGGGTCTGAAGTGTGTGAAACTTCTGGATGGCTTCTCCTTCCTGCCATCACGCAAGGCTACTTCGCAACAGGAAACATTCAACTTGTTGAGATCGCACTTGACAAGGAAAATCCTAAATGGCCTTTCATGTAATGGAACAAAATTGGCTTCATTTTATTGATTAGAAAAATCTATAGCAGGTATTCAGCGTGACTCTTTTGTTCATGCCTTCCATTGTTTCAGGAATCGACTGATGACACAGCCAACAAGAACATGCATGGAATTTTTGGGCCTCTGCATACTAGGGATTCCGACAAGAAGAAGCTCCTAGCCGTCATTGGAGTTTATACTGGTTTTGGGTCTCGGCTCAAGAGGAACATCTTCCGTGGTTCATGGATGCCAAGAGGTTTGTTCTTCTTGTTCTTTTGTTTTCCAGTTTTCACTGACAAAAAATAAGACTGGTTGTCATCGAAACTGCACTAATTTGAGAGTGCAAGTTAAGGTAATTGGTATCAAAATTGATAATATAAACAAGGAACACAACTTAAATTTGTCTCTCTTGCTAAAATTGCTGAATACAAACTAGGGTTCCAACTTAACTTAGTTTCTCTAATAAAATTGCTGAATGTAAACTAGGATTCCCTTCAACCCATACGACAACTCTATTCTTGTACCTCACCGTAAATTGCAGGTGATGCTCTGAAATAGCTTGAGGAAAAGGGTATGGTTATTCGTTTGTTATCGGTCGGAGTTTTCTTCTTAATCTCTAAAATCTTAGTCTAGAATTTGGTTATGTTATTCTTATGCACTTTTTGTGTTTAATTCTATCTCTTTTTACGTGAATGTTTTCCTACTGAAATGTACTATTTGGACCCTACAGTGCAAATCGAGGTGATAGTTTGGACCGTAATATTGATGATGAAATTTGCCAGACAAAGGATTGCTTGATTCTTGTAAGGTTCTCTTAATACCTAATATTATAACTATTTTCAATTGTCCTTCACAATCTGTAGTACCTGCACAAGACTTTTGCATTGCTTGCATAGAAGACTATGCTGCATCCTTGAAAATCAAAATCCTACACATTTATTTCATTAATGCACCTGTAATAACCCAAAAGAACTATGTTAATTATCATATTTTTCCCTATTTCATCTTAATGTGGTTTTGAATGTGTCATATAAATTCATATTGCTCGAGAAGATCTCAAAACATTTTGTGATGTACATTTTCAAGGAAATTAATGTTCCTTGTAAACAAAGAGCTTCTACAGTTGTACTTTGTGGATAACAGAATGTGTGAATTAAATAATCAACAAATGACCGTGCATGAAAGTCATGAGGAAGCTGCCGGGAGTTATCTAGCAAAGTTAAGTTTTTCTTCAGTGCGGCAATCGAAGCTTGGGGTGTAGAGTTTTATGTCAAAGTGGACAATAACATTAATCTTGACTTGGGTAACTTTTTCATTTTTATAGAAATTTTACTCCTCACAATTGTCCATCACCACCTTGTAATTGCTTGATTCACTTTTTGTGTTAAAGGAAAACATTATTTCTGTAGGTTTAGTGTTCCGTTGCAACGCACGGACATTCTACTATATTTATTTATTTATTGCTTGCATGTCTTAAGGTAAGCCTTCAACAATTATGTGTGTTGTTCATAGATTCCATCGAAGCTCTACGCCCATGCCTAATGCAAATTTCTCTTTTTTATGTGTTTTTTGTACATGCAGTGCATGGTCTTATTTCATTGCAGAGCATCAGGCCACCCTCTTCAACGGATGTGTCACAGTTGGGAAGATTCGAAATATGCTAATTGTAATATTCAGCACCTGAGTTGTCATAGTGTTTTTTTTTGGCCAATAACTTAGATGATAACATTTGCTTCATATGTTTGTTTTTTTTTGGGACAATAACTTCAGATGATTACATTTGCTTCGTATGTTTGCACAGGACTGCATGGCCATGCTTCTAGCATTTTTCATGCCTGCTGTTGCAGTTATTACAAGATGGCATCAACCAATAGGTTTGTTGTGATTTGTAAGCTTATCTTTCCCTTCATTTGACTAAGCTTTGTCAATACTGGAAGGTAAATCATAGATGAAAACCAACAGTTTTTTTTCATATGCAAAGCTGCCAACATAATAACTTCTAATAAATCATGTGAATCCATTATCGTACTTGGAGAAGTTACATGCAGGCATACAACATTCACTTCTATAGTTCGAAAATGAAAATGACATCCTCAGATCGTTAGTAGTTCTGTAATTGCATCTTTAAGAAAATAAAATAGGTACAAACTGCATTACAATGAACTATCTGCAAGATGTACTTGTTCCAGGTTATCAATTAGGAAGCTACTTAGTTTGCTATGAAGCAAGATCATGTAGGTCTTCCAAACATCTATTTGTTCTTTCACCTGACCTTTTCAGAAGTTTGTATTATATTCCAAAGGAAATTATAAATCCACTTCTGAGCAGAGAGTTACTCATTGATTCTTTTTTACTTTGGCAGGTCTCTGATAGCAGCATACCTGTTGGTCCTAAATGGTTACAAGAATGTGTTCCATCTGGATGGAGGACTTTACACATGGTTCAAGGAAGGCCTACCAGCTGTTGAAGCAGAAGAATGAGCAAGAAGGACCGGTTACTAAATGTTACGACATCATTGTTCATATACTGGAGTTGTGGTTAGTTGTAATGATGTGCTTCACAGATAAATGTGTGTTTTTTTTTGCTTCCTTTCAACAACCGTCTGGGATTTTGTTTAAACAAATTTTGAGCTATGAAATGCAATGCGGAATAGTTTTACATTCCTGACTACTGAAAAATTTCAATGAGAACCGATTCAGAAAGCTTTAGCTTTGTTCGTACGCTTCACGTAATATGGAAATTATTTTGTTCAAAATATATGATCAATAACACTTAAACCATCACAGAACAGGAGAGTATGCAAGGTTTAATCAATCAAAATCATCTATAGTTACAAATGGTGCAATCCATTTGTATGACCTACCTAGCAGACAAAGATCTATAGCAACTTTAACTGATATATTTGCACCTAAATCATTTGGAGATTTGAGAAGGAATCTATGAAGATATCTTAACTATAATAGTATTAGCAGTGGTCATGCATATGACGAGGGTCATGTATTGGTGGAAAATGTGCAAGATCTCTCAATTCCCATCCTCCTGCCCAGTAAAGTTATCCAGTTCCTGCCGAAATTTGAAAGTTATACCTAATTTTTTCCTTTATATGGTGAGAAGAGTGATGGTTTTGTGACAAGGAAGGATGCTGAAATTCCCGGATCAGTGATGGTCCGGCTAGACCATCCTCGCTTAAATAGGAGCCTAGGGATCAGGCAGACACACCGTAGGTATGTGAAGCCCAGCTGACTTTGCTTGTCGAGGTTGCACAGAAACGGAGGCATGAGATGGCCATGAGCTTGTCGAGGTTGCACAGAAACAGAGACATGATGAGATGGCCATAAAGGATGAATAAAGACTTTAGTGTTTCCCTGATAGATTTTTGTAATTGTAGACCTCCATTGTTGCTGGCTGTACATAGTTGTGTCCAAACTATGTTGAAAGTGCTTCTGGACCTGTTTTTCTTTGGTTTATAGAAGCTTATGAGTAATCTTACATATCAAGTGAATCTTGAATGTGGAAAAGGCAACATTGAGTGTGTTTCTTTAAACTTCTGATTTTTTTGATTTCTTTGTAGTGGTCACGTTGCATGATATTCATCTCCTATGCCCGATTTGAGCTTACTCTTGAAATTTAGAAACAAAGATATTAGGGGGGTTAAGTACACATGAGTTTGGAAACTACAAATAGCATGTATGTAACTTTCTATTCCAATGTGATCTGATTCTTTTCAACAAATAGATAGAATTCATGAAAGGATCTATTATTGGCATTGGACAAGCGCATTTGTAAGTACTAGGTTTGGTGCTATACACAAAGGAGGGTCTACTTCATCGTCTTTACCAAATCTGGTCAGTTGGTCACATTCCTCCTATTGGATCATCCTTTGATATGTCTACTGGTAATCTCAATGGCTATGATCACCTCAGTTTTTCCCCTTTTTTGATGAAGCTAAGATTACTTGATGAGTTTAGCTCATTAAATGTAACATCCCAATTTTGAGCTTAAAAATCTTTTAAATAGTTAGTAGGGAAAAATTCACCATTTGGATTTTATTTGAATTTAATTCAAAAGCTTAATATTGGACTTGATAATCAAAAACATTTAATGTGAATAATACCAACATGAACAATAGCCAAAACTATTTTATTTGGGTTCTATGTGCTCAGATATATTTTCTAGATTTTTCTAGAATTTTTCTGAGTTCATTTGCTAATTTCTATTGCCTATTTGATTTTCTGGCATTTTCTAAATTAGAAAAACTAATTAAAATCTCAGAAATCCTTTCGGGCCTAATCTCCCCGGCCCATTCCACATTTACGCACGCGCACCCGTTGTCATGACCAGCGCTCATGACTCGCTCATTGACGCGCATGCGCGCCGCCCAGCGACAGGTGGAGCGCTGTCGGCCCCTCTCTCTCTCTTCGCGCGCCCGCTCGCTCCCCACCGTTCGATCAGGTTTGGACGGCTAGATGCGCGTGAGGTAACCGGAGGTTCCGATCGTCTCATTGATTGTGGACCGTTGGATCAAGATCGGGCGCTCAGATCAAATCGGCCGCGCGCGCGCTCCGCCCCACTCGCTGACAGGTGGGCCCGCCGAGGTCGTCGTCTCCGCGCGGTTTCTTCCCCGCGTCCGAGTCGGTGCCGCGCCCGCCATTGGAGCTTCTAGAAGCTCAATCCGACAACGAGCTTTCCTAACTAAAACTCCCCTGTTTTCGCTGCCAAATCTTATCCCTAATCTCCCCGTACCTATTCCCGGTAAAATCATATCCCGAATTTCTTTTAAGCACGAGATTGAGTTCGTGCCCTTCTCGGACTCCTTTTTTTAGGGTTTGCCGCCGCCGCCTCCCCGGACCCCCCGAGCTCCTATAAATAGGACCCCCGGGATCGCTTGAACACCCGCACCAAAACCCCCAACCCTAGATCACCCGAGAGCCCCTGCGCCGCCGCCGTTGCTGATTTTCGGTTTTTCACCCGCAAGTTCTCCGGCGTGCTCCTTTCGCCGTCGGTCTGCGCGTGACCTCATCGTCGCACCTCCGGCCGCAATAGCTCGGCTAGCTCTCGTGCCATCCACTTCGCCGGAGCACCACCGGTTCGCTCGTCCGACAACGGCCGTGGCGACTCGCCGCCCGACCTCGCCGCGCCGCTCTGGTTGTCCCGAGACCGCGAGTACACTAACGTGCTCTTAGCGCCACTGTACCCCTGGTACCCTTCGAAACGCCGGCCGCGAGCCACCGTCGCGGGACCTTGGTCCCCGCGCGCCGCCACAAGGCGACCGAGCGCCTACATGTTCGCCACCTCACTGCCGGCTCGGGGTTGTGCTTGCGTGGCGCCACGTGGCGACCACGGAGTGCGCCTACGTGGGTAGTCCACCGGACCGAGTCGAGGCTCGGTGGACCTAGTCCACCGTGAGCCTAGCCTCTCCGGCATGGGTCCACATGTCGGAGATTTCTTTATTTTTCTTTTCCGAAATTCCTCATTGACGTCACTTGCGCGATAATCTGATTTTCCTTTAGGAAAATAATTCGGGAAATTCATGAAATACTGATTTTCAGCATTTTATGTATTTTCAATCTTCCAAATGCCATAACTTTTGTATCCTAACTCCGATTGAGCCCATTCAAATTTCTAAATTTGTCTAAATTCGAGATCTACCTAATTATTATTTTTATTTAATTTTTGGAGTTTGTTTCGCCTCTGTTATTTATTTGTTTTGGTTGTTTTGCTTCGTTTGTGCGTAGACGTCGATACTTCGGGGGTTTTCGTCGAAGAAGGCTTCAACCAAGTTCAAGACCAGTACATAGACCTATTCCAAGGCAAGTCATACCTTTGATCATATTGAATCCCATATTTCCAAATTATATTGTGTGGAATTATTGCATTTACTTTAATTATGTATTTAACTGCTTTTGGGCTAGTTATTGATCCAAACTGTTATGTCACCTTGCCTACTTGTATACCTTAATCTTTTGTCGCCCTAGATTGGTTTATTATTTAGTTGGTATTAACATATTGCCAACATGGTTGGTTAGACCGACTAGAATTGCTTAGCCATGCTACGAGTCATCATCTCATGTGAGTGCAATTATGAAATTGACTAAGTGATTATGGGCTGTGTGATAAAGCTGTGTGTCTTTGTGTGCTATTACTCGTGATGGCATGTGTTGCACTAAACCAAGCTGGGTGGTAAAGATTTAGACCGAGGCAAGTGGTGGATCTTGTGTGCCCTGGTGGCTTTGTGATTGGGATTTATCGTGTGGTTTAGCTAGAAAAGCTGGAAGTCTTGCCTTGGTCAATTAAGGACTTAACTTTGTGTGCCATTGGCTGAGCTATCTTTGTCATTGACCGCATGTGCCGTGGGAGCCTAACTTAGTGGGTTACTGAGTTTCAACATTGGGGTTGGTGGATAGGTTAAGCTTTGTGATATGAGACTGTGTGAATAAGAACGTCAATGTTGAGACGAAGTTGCCGAACTGTTTTATTACGATTAGTGCTAGCTACACTAGTTGTATCATGTGGGTAAAGTGTACAAACCTCTGCAGTGTTAATCAATCTATTCGAATAGCGCGTCTTGGTCATGGACAACGCTGGGATTTCACATGAGGGTAGTGTTCATAAAAGGTGGGATTGGGAGGCTGTGTGATCTCAATCATATGGTGTGTGAATTAATCAGTTTAGTGTGTGTCTTTGTGGGAACAATGTTAAATTAATATTGCTTATTTGTTTTAAACTATGCTTTCAATCTATTATTTGTATTAAATTGCAAATGTTGCATTTACGCAAAATAACCACATAAGCCATTCCTTTGGAATAAGCACGCATCCATATATTGCATTACGTGGTATGATTTGCGAAGTGCGGTTGTGTACTCACGCTTGTTGTAAAACTTGCGCCCAAACCTCTGAAGTGGAGGAGTCTTCGCACGCTTTAGGAGGAGTGCGCTTTCGAGGAGGAGTTTGTGGAAGAAGGTTGATCGCTAGGTCATCGATCGATCGGTTGCTGTGGTGTCTTGATTGGAGTTTGCGAGTTTTTCGTTCATTGTAGTATTTCTTTAGTGTTAGCCTGCGTGGCTTAATAAGTTGTAACCCGACCTTAAGGTCAAAACTCTAAGTTGTTACTCAAACTATTCGTTTATGTTATATTTCGCTTGTGTGGATTGATATTCACCTATGTTACCGCTGTGTGCACTAGCGTGATCTGGACTAGTGCGAGAATACGAGGGTCGAGTGCATTTCGGGTCCCGGCAGAGGTGGTATCGAGCCATCTTGATGTGAGTCTTGACCTTAGTTAGATTGGCCGTCTTTAGAGTGTCCAAACTATTTTCTAAAGAAAAATTAACTTGTAAAGTTAATCAAATGCTTAACTCTCCTCATATCTCTCTTGCCTCAACTTTTGCTATAATCTTTTCTTTCCATTGTTTTAAAGTTGCTCTTACCAGTTAAATCTGTCTGGCGGATGCCTCATATGGACCTATGGTGAGCGTTGTGGAGGATCGTGCTTGAACTTTGGAAACCTGCGGTACTTAGAGGTTTTGATCGTCCGTTGTGCGAGGAAACAAGCTGGATGGTGGATGGACATAAGCGAGTGCGATCCGTAAACGAGCGATTTACGCGGGATGAATACCAAGGCAAGCCGGCCGCTGAACATCTCCGTCGGGAGGATCACTTGGAGTGAAGGAATACGGGAATCGTCGCGCTGGCCATGCCGGATCACGCCACATCTACATGCGCGAGTTGCAAGGCAGTCTTCGCTACCACCCCAGGCGGCCGCCGTGGAGCTACGCACACTATCCATCCACGGAGGGAGAAGAAGATGCCACGGTGGTACACCTCGCCCGTGCGTCGTCGCCCAGAGGAATCCATGGAGATGATGGCCGCTGATCTAGGCGGTGCCTACAAGAGCACCAAGGCGAAGACAAGATCGCCCTCTGGAAGAATGCTGGGCGCCCACCACGAGGCGGACCAAGAAGAGGAAGAAGATCTAGAAGAACATGAAGAATCGAGGAAGATTCGGAGGAAGTGGGCGAGAACGAGGGGCACTGTCGCGCCATCGGCGCTGTTCTGTTGCACGGTTCAGGGCACGAGGATCGATTCTGAAGATGCCAAAGACAGTTCAAGGTCTACGGTGGCGAGAGCACGCCGTGGTTGTGGAGGTTACCTCGTGGCCCGAGGTTCGCTAAGGCCTAGGTTCGTGATTGAGGCTTAGTGTGTTAAGCGCGTCAGTCTAAGCCTAGTTGTGTCGCCCTTTAGGCGTTAGATTGTGTGCTTAGGTTAGCTATTTTCTTTGAGTGTGAGTATGAGTGCAAAGGCCCTTAGGCATCATTGCAAGCCATACCAAGTTCTTAAGTAATAAAGTTGCTTTTAGTTCGCTCTTTTGTTGTTGGGTTTAACCAATCCCCGCTTAGTTCTTAACTCACCCCATGCTTGCTACCTTATCTAACCCTTGGAGCTTCGCGGATAGTTACAACTCGCCGACGATTGCAAGTGGTTCGGTACCTGACATCGGAGGCAATGAGCAACCGGCTACATGGAGGCGGTTCACAAGCACCCCAATTGACTTGCAAAACTTTGGAGCTTTCATGGCAGCGCAGACTCGGTGATGAATACCATGATGACTTCGGATGCAAGCCATGCATAACGAACAATAACAACAACAATCACCAGCATGGAGCCCCAGCTGTTCATGATCACCATGGACCATCCAAACTTGCAGAATTCATGAGAACTCGTCCACCAACATTTTCTGGACATGTCTCACCCGTGGAAGCTGATGATTGGCTTCGGGTGATTGAAAGAAAGCTGCGATCACTCAATCGGCGATCATGAAAAGTTCTCTATGCCTCTCACGGTTGGAGGGCATCGCGCGAGAATGGTGGGAGAACTTCTGCGCCGCTCATGAGGCACCACAGAATATCACTTGGGAGGAATTCTCTACAGCATTCCGCCAATACCACGTACCAGAAGGAATTATTGAACTAAAGAAGGATGAATTTCGTGCCCTGAAGCAAGGAAGCTTGTCAGTGTCTGACTATCTCAACAAGTTCTCGCAACTTGCTCGCTATGCTACAGAAGATGTTGCAACAGACAAGGCTCGCCAGAGTCGTTTTCTGAAGGGACTGAACACTGGACTTCAGGTCAATCTCCTTGCACATACCTTCCCTGACTTCCAAGAACTGATCAATAAAGCTTTAGTCATGGAGGATAAGCGCAAGGAGGCGGAAGACAATCGCAAACGCGAGATGATCGGCGAGGAGGCGGCAATTCCAGCGAGAGCAAGGGCGGTGCCACCGCAGTTCAACGGTTTTCCACAGAACTCGCGAACACTCGCACCAACCTCGGCACCTCGCCCGGTTGCTCGAACACTCGCACGCGGCCAGACCAACGCTAATCCGGCGGTCAACAAGTCGCAAGAGCTAAGGGTGTGCTATACTTGCCGTCAACGAGGCCACTCGCCGTCGGTGTCCACGAGGAGAGCGATCACTCGATTCGTTTCAACCTTGGAGCTACACCAAATAAGACACCGCACTGGGTCACCAACGAGGAACTTTCAAGCTCCCAACCAGCCGGGAGGAGGGGCGCGATCCGTGGTCGAGGCCGTGTCAACCACGTCACCTGGAAGGAGCACGGGAAGCACGGGCGTCGTCTTGGGTAAGTTCTGGTTAATTCGATACCGCATCGATTACATTTGATTACGAGCTTAGCATTCTTTTGTGTGCAAGTTTTTGCAACTAAGAATAAGTTGGAGGCTATACAACTTAATCATACTCTATTAGTTCAATCGCACAGAGAGCTAAGCTCTAGAGTGGGTTGTTTAGGAGCTAAGTTACTCATAGCTGGAGTTGAGTTTCTAGCCAACCTAATTGTTCTAGACACCCAAACCCTAGATGTCATTCTTGGCATGGATTGGCTATCCAAGCACAAAGCGGTGCTGGATTGTGGCCGAAGAGCCGTAACGGTTGAGAGTACTGATGGAAGGAAAGTGGAGTTTCTAGCCACATTAGTTCATGAAGGACACTTGCTAGTAAACAATCTGAGGACCGTTGCATTGGAGAATGTACCAATAGTCAGAGAATACCCAGATGTGTTTCCAGAAGAGTTACCCGGAATGCCACCAGACCGTGACATCGAGTTCGTCATTGATCTAGTGCCAGGGACAGCGCCAATTTCTAAGCGACCTTATCGAATGCCAGCTGACGAGTTAGCAGAAATGAAGAAGCAGATTGAAGAACTTCTCGAGAAAGGTTTTGTAAGACCAAGTTCGTCACCATGGGGAGCACCAGTCTTATTCGTCAAGAAGAAAGACGGAAGCATGAGGATGTGTATCGACTACCGTTCTCTCAACGAGGTCACTATCAGAATAAGTATCCATTGCCCGGGATAGATGATGTTTGACCGGATGAAGGGGCGGAGTGTTCTCAAAGATCGACTTGCGATCGGGCTACCATCGATTGAAGATCTACCCTAGGGATATACCAAGACCGCTTTCTCAACGCGGTATGGACATTATGAGTTCTTAGTCATGTCATTTGGGTGACAAATGCCCCGACTTACTTCATGAACATGATGAACAAAGTCTTCATGGAATACTGGACAAGTTTGTAGTGGTGTTCATTGGCGATATTACGGTTTATTCCAAATCGGAGGAGGAACACGAGAACACACGAGGTTAATTTTGGAGAAACTCAAGGAGCATCAGTTGTATGCCAAGTTCGATAAGTGTGACTTTTGGAAGAAGGAAGTGGATTTCCTTGGCCATGTGATGACCGCCGATGGAGTAGCAGTTGACCCAGGAAAAGTAAAGCGGTGTTACAGGACCAGACCCAAGGCGTAACCAGTTCGTAGTTTCTTGGGGATGGCAGGTTATTACCGCCGCTTTATCGAAGGATTCTCATCAATTGCTAAGCCTCTTACGCAATTGTTGAAGAAGGAGAAAAAGTTCACTTGGACTCCAGCCTGTGAGAAAGTTTTGAGAGTTAAAGCGCTTGACCTCGGCCCGATCTTGATTTTGCGGATATTCGCAAGGATTTCGATATCTATTGCGATGCTTCGCGTCAAGGGTTAGGATGTGTCCTGATGCAGGAAGGAAGAGCTGTCGCTTATGCGTCAAGACAATTGAGACCTCACGAGGAGAATTACCCTACTCATGATCTGGAATTAGCTGTCGTAGTGCATGCTTTAAAGATTTGGCGTCATTACCTCATCGTGTCATTGTGAAGTCTACACGGATCATAAAAGTCGAAGTACATCTTTACCCGATCGGATCGAATATGAGACAGAGAAGATGGTTGGAATTGATTAAGGATTATAATCTTGGAATCCACTACCATCCGGAAAAGCCAATGTAGTTGCGGGACGCTCTAAGTCGTAAGAGTTCTTGTAATGCCTTGGAAGTAAAGGAAAATTTCCAGAACTTTATGAAGAATTTCATAAGCTAAAGCTAGAAGTTGTGTCAGAGGGATTTGTGGCCAATTTGGAGGCAGATCTACCTTGGAGAAAGCAGTTCGTGAAACACAACCAAAGGATCCGTGTTGTCGGACATCAAGATCAAAATGGCGGAGGGAAATTCAAAGATTTCACCAAGGATGATCAAGACATACTCGGATTAACGGGCCGTATCTGTGTACGGATATCGATGGTCTAAGGCGATTAATCTTAAAAGAAGCCCATGACTCAAAGTATTCGATTCACCCCGAAGTACCAAGATGTACCGGGATGTTAAGAATAAGTTTTGGTGGCCAAATTTGAAGCGAAGTCGCGAGTTCGTTGCCTTGTGCGACACCGCCGAAAGTAAAGCGAGAACATCGAGACCGCAGGTTTCTTTGCAACCGAAGATTCGAGAATGGAAGTGGAAGAAATCGAATGGATTTCATCACGGTTTACCCAAGACCCAATCGAGTTACGATTCGATCTGGGTAATAGTTGATCGATTGACCAAGGTCGCACATTTTCTGCCAGTCAAAACCACGTACTCGGGAGATCGCCTTGCGGAGTTGTACATGGCCAGAATTGTCAGTTTGCATGGTGTGCCCAAGAAGATAGTGTCGGTCGAGTATCTCGGTTCACCTCTCGTTTTTGGCAAAGTTTGCATGAAGCATTGGGCACCCATCTGAATTTCCGTACTGCTTATCATCCACAGACAGATGGACAGACTGAAAGAGTCAATCAGATATTGGAGGATATGCTGAGAGCTTGCGCTCTAGCGAATGCTACCGATGGGATAAAAGTTTGCCGTATCACGAGTTCTCGTACAAAAGCAGTTATCAAGCGATGCAAATGTCGCCATTTGAAGCTTTGTATGGTCGTGCTGCGAACCCCGTTAAATTGGTGACGGTGAGCGTCTGATGTTGGGCGAGATATCATCAAGAGGCGGAAGAACGAGTTGCTATGATCGAGGAAAGGCTAAAAATAGCGATCAAAGCGTAAGAGTTATCGCGATAACGCCGTCGAGATCTCGATTTCGAGCGAGAAGATTTTGTCTATCTTGAGTGACCCGCTCAGAGGTGTCAAATGGTTTCATGCCAAAGGAAGCTTGCTAGGTATGTTGGTCCGTTCAAGATTTTGGGCGCCGTGGGAAGTTACTTACCAATTGGAGCTACGCGATGCGTTAGCGAGTGCATGATGTCTTTCATGTCTCGTGATTGAAGAAGTGCCTTCGTGTGCCAGAAGAGCAAGACCCGCTAGAATCAATTGACTTGAAGGAAGATCTTACCTACAAGGAGCAGCCAATCAAGATTTTGGATGTTGCAGAGCGCCTTACCAGGAGCAAGACGGTTCATTTTTGCAAGGTTCAGTGGAGCAACCACTCAGAAGGAGAAGCAGCGTGGGAGCGTGAGGAAGAGTGGCGAGTTCCTAGCCTTTTCTCTAGCTAGCCTGAATCTCGGGGACGAGATTCCTTTAAGGGGGGGAGGTTTGTAACATCCCAATTTTCAGAGCTTAAAAATCTTTTAAATAGTTAGTAGGGAAAAATTCACCATTTGGATTTTATTTGAATTTAATTCAAAAGCTTAATATTGGACTTGATAATCAAAAACATTTAATGTGAATAATCCCAACATGAACAACAGCCAAAACTATTTTATTTGGGTTCTATATGCTCAGATATATTTTCTAGATTTTTCTAGAATTTTTCTGAGTTCATTTGCTAATTTCTATTGCCTATTTGATTTTCTGGCATTTTCTAAATTAGAAAAACTAATTAAAATCTCGGAAATCCTTTCGGGCCTAATCTCCCCGGCCCATTCCCTGTTTACCGCACGCGCAGCCGGTGTGCCAGCGCTCGCCCGACCCACTCACCAAAGATCTGCGCCTCCCACCGACAGTGGACCGCTGTCGACCCCTCTCTCTCTCTCTCCGCGCGCCCGCTCGCTCTGTAACATCCCAATCTTGGGCTTGTGTTTCAAATGTAAGAAAATCAGTAGAAATTAAAACTTTTTCTTACGTCATGTATTTCCTTTTGTGCCAATCAATTCTTGTACAAGGAATTATGGAAATACATTGTCACAAGTCTAGTTGATCCAAATCTTGATATTCCAAAAACAATCTTGTCAAATCTTTTGATCATCCTTTGGAAATATTTTTCCTAAGTTCTTGGGATGGTATGTGACCCCTCTGAAAAATTTCACAAGTTTTAGAAATTGTTTGAATATTTTTAGAGGCAGTCAAACCTGTTTGACTCCCGGTCAAACATTAAAACCGAGCCTTGCAGAATTTTTGGAAATTTATTCACAGTATGAGAACCTCTGAAAATTTCACACAAGGTTAATATCTGAGTTAGCAAGCTCCTGTAAAAATTTCATAATTTTTGGAGTTAATTTGCTACCTCAAATAAATCTTTCAAAGTCTCTGTTCTAAATTCAAGTCAAACTTGGTTTTACTGTTACTCGGGTTCGAGTCAGACTCGGGCTCGAGCCTATTGACTCGGTCCAGTCAACTAGCGGCACCGCGCCCGTTTGAAAATCCCGTGACCGATCTGGACCGTTGGATCGAAATCGCACGGCCCGCACGCGTGTAACCCTTCGGACCTTCCGGTTGCAAGTTTGATTGTCGACCGTTAGATTCCCATCCAACCGTTGAGATTTCCCTAACCCTTCGGACCCTCGGTTGCATTCTTGAATCGAGCCGTTGGATTAAGATCCAACGCCGCGTGTTCCTCCATTGTAAATTGAGTTTGCGGCGTGGAGCAATCGAGCGTTCGTTTCTAATCCTGGGGCTCGGAACCTCTCCGTTGTGTTTTAAAGCTCGTAGGCGTGGCACTATCTCGATCGTCCGTGTCTCATCTAACTATTTGTGAATCACCGAGCCTTTTCGCGGGTCGTCTTCTACCTCCCACTGCGCGAGCTTTGTAGGGGAGTAATGGCGATGTCATTTCTTGCTCCTAAAGCCACCCTAGCCGACATTTAGGGGTATGGGAGGTACACTGAGCCGTGCCATGCCCTAATGCACGTCTTCACCTCTTTTCCTTGTCGTGCGCATTGTGCTTTGTGTTTTGCCGCCGAAAGATGTATGGTGCAAACCCTAATGCTTTCATGGCTTTATAAGCACTCTCAATGCTTCTGGTATTTCTTTAGACCACCATCAAGCTTCATTCTCAATATTGGAGCTTAACACCTCAAAATGGCAAATCGCCATTGTTGACCCGTGAAGCTTCTCCGTGTTCTTGGTGTTCGGTGGTCCTCCTTCACGTTTCTTCGCCCTAACCTTATCTATTTACTTCCTTGAACATTTCCCTCACTTAATTTTGGATTTGATTCTCGTGAATTGTCCAATTTGGGGTTTGTTCAAATTCGGCTAAAGTGGTCATCTTCTTCCTCAGCTCAGGTGAGTGCTCCATTTTCCAATTAACGGCTCATGTAGCTTCTGTGGGCCTTTATGAAGCTATATTGATGTTTGGTATCACTCCTGTGGCTCAGGGTATCCATCTCGGGTTTTCTTCTCCAAGTCCGGCGAGCTCCCTCTGTGATCTAGCAACTCCGGCCATCTTTGAAGCTCCTCTCCTTTAAGGTAGCTTCTTATTAGTCCTTAGAAGCTTTGGCACCCGCATCCTAGGCTTGCAGTGGAGCTCATCGCGATTTTCGTGTTTAGCAGTAAGCTCCCATTTTCGTTTTCCGGCTAGCCGGCGTTCTAGTCCCTCACCGCCGGCAAGAATGCCACCATTGGGTTCGCAGCACTATTGCGAATCCATTTTGGTTCTTGTTCGCGCCGCATGCCGATGTCGCGGCGATTTGCCGTTGAACTTCGCTCGGGTTTGCTTGACACAGCGACTCCGTTTCGTCACTTAATTAGGACACATTAATTGCTAATCATTAGTTATTAATTGTGTCTTAATTGTTGTCGTTGAGCCACTGACCAGTGGGCCCAATATCCTTAAATCGCTCTCTGGTTCAATCCCGCATCGTTCAGACATCATTAATGCTTAATCATTGCTTAATTATTGAGTCGGCATTTAATCCTGTCGGAAATCTCCTGCGGTCGACTTGTGGGCGGGGTTGAAATCAAATTCCGTATTCATTAGTGCCTAGTTAATGGTAGTCATTAGAATCTTTAATCTGCCCTAACCGCCACTCGATCGCCGACAAGTGGGCGATTGCGCTTTGTGCGTGGGTTAAACCGGTAGCGTGGGTGACTCGAAGTCACCGACATGCGGTCCCACGTGTGACATCTTCCTTTGAACTGCGATCAATATCTCCGTTCATTGTTAGATCTGCGCCCCGATCTTTGTGTGCGTTCGGACCCTCGAATGCCTTGATCGTTTCGACCGTCGATCTTTCGATCAACGGTGAGATCGTATGCAACCGCACCGTCCGAATGCATACACTGCAGGTGCGCCGTTGGATCGTGATCCAACGGTGGGCTCCGTTCGTTTTGCGCGCGCGCTGTTGTTCTCGCGCGTGAGCCGTAGGATTTAGATCAAGGGTTGGGAATTGTCCACGTCTTATTCTTTTATTGGGGTTTGTCTATATTTCGTAAGTATTTGTTTATCAAGCTGAAAATGATGTAAAACTTTAGAAACTCATAACTAATTCATTTTAATCGCTTTTAGATTATTCCAATGGTAATAAATTATGTTGCCACTTTAGTTTATTATAAAAATGGATTTAAGCATGTTGCGATGTTAGAAAATTGTATAACTAGGAATAACTTGATTTTGTCATTTTGAATATTCGAAATAGTTTTAACCTTGGAAAATGCATATCTTTTTCTTTATAAATTCAATTTGTGCAAAATCAATTTTGTTAAATTCATCTGTTAGTATACTTTCATATAAAATAGGATTTGAGCATGTTCACAATTCTGTAAAATGATTTGCATTAGATTTACAACTTAGAAAAATCATAAGTAAATGTGTATAACTCCAAATTTAGTGAATCCAACTTTGTTGTTATTAGGATGTCATAATCTACCGCTATAAAAATTTCAGACCTTAGATCACTCTAGAAAATTTCATCATGAGCAAGATCGATTATTAATTATGTTGTTTTAAGGCTGAGATAGAGAACTTTGCTCATATCTTTTGCATGCTTAGTTCTAATTGCATAATTCTGGTTCCTATCCTTGTCTTAGATCATTCCCTAGCTGTAGTATAAATTTTATTAGATTTGTATGTGTTTTGCTGTTGGAGTTTATTTGGTGTTCTTCGTTCTTATTTGCTTATCGCCTTTTTGCGTTAGGTTCCGAAGACGATATTATTAATCTTGATATTGAGCCATAGCAACCATCAGATCCTGCACTTCAGCCAGGCAAGCAGATGTAGCATTCATTTGATCATATTGGTCCTACTATTTTTAAAGTCTAATATATTGTTTGCAAATTCTATGTATGCATTGCTATGTTGTTTTAAACTATTGTCGATAGTTGGCCTACTAGATGCATTATCAGTAGGAAATGTTTATTCCTCTACTACTGAAGCCTAGGTTACTTGCTGTGATTTTGGGTTCGATGGATGGACCCTTGTCACTTAGTAGTTTACGTGTTATTATGCTTAGCCATGCTTAGTTATCGGTAGAAATGGGCGGTTATCGACTTGTCGATAACCTTGATCACACAAACTGTTATAATATGTATATTTCAGCCTTGTGCTTCGTCTAAATTGCAAAACTAAAACTGAAAATGAAAACAATTTAGACTTGGGCACAATGGTATGATGGTGTGATCTTTTGGGTGTGATTGGAATGGTGCCCGGGTCAATTAAGGACCGAGCTACTTGTTACACCAAACCAAGCATTTGTGCGTGCTAACCACACTAGAGGGATATGGGACCTCTCTTAGCTGAGTACTTTGGGCTGTGTTAATTGATGAGTCGCGTGGTGGGTTGCATATTTGATTATATGCAACATGGACACGTTTGTAGGGAGGGGAACACCCGCAGAGGCGGTGTATCTTGCTCCACGATGGGTCCTTGTGATCCATATTTAGTCGGCAGATCACTAAGGATTAACCCCATACGTGCGTCTCTTGATTAGCATATTCCATTGGAAAGGGTTCAGTAGGACTTAGCCGTGCCAAGCATACCAAAGGAAGTGTGCTTAATAGCTTAGCAAAAGGCGATCTGAAGTGTGGGTACATTGGTACACCCCTGCAGGGATTAAAACTATTCGAATAGCCTCGTCCTAGGTTATGGACACGCTTGGGGAAGTCTTTCAAGAGCTAGACTACAACCTTTTAAAATTAAAACTTGATGGTGGTATGAATCAGGGATTCATGCTATGTTGTGGTGACTTTTGGGAAAGTCACTTCTAGGTGGATACTTGTTACTTATGTTTACTCGCTGTTATTTAAATGCTTAAAAACAGATTTTACAAACTGCTGTTCAATCTACTACAATATTGCAAATGAAACTTGCTTTATGCGTCCAAAGAACCATAAAACCTCATTCCTTTGAATACAACTTTCATGTAGCTATGTATAGGCTTGCTACTCGTAAGTCTTGCGAGTACATTTTTGTACTCACCTGCATTGCTTGTGTTGTGCAGAGGATGATAGTGAGTCCGATGGACCTCACTTTTGTGAGTTGTTTGTGGCGCTTAAGGGCGATTAGCTTGGCCCGGCCGGTTGCCCTGTGGTGTTATGTGGCTAACCGGTCGTCTGTTGGTTCAAGCCATCTTATGGCAACTTTTGCTTCCGCTGTTACTTATTTGGTACTTATGTCATTTGGCCGGTCGGCTGTGTTGTAATAACTTATATTATGTATGTCTTTTGGTAGACTTGTTATAATCTGTTGTATGGAATTGATGCATGCTTGGATATGATGTATGTGTCTTTGCTTGTTCGGGAGGCACATATTCATCGAGACGCGGATTATTCTATTTGTGATACTAGAACCAGAGGAAGGTTAAGTATTACAAGTTTAATAAACCGGGGTCTCACACGCTCCCCACCGTTCGATCAGGTTTGGACGGCTAGATGCGCGTGAGGTAACCGGAGGTTCCGATCGTCTCATGGATTGTGGACCGTTGGATCAAGATCGGGCGCTCAGATCAAATCGGCCGCGCGCGCGCTCCGCCCCACTCGCTGACAGGTGGGCCCGCCGAGGTCGTCGTCTCCGCGCGGTTTCTTCCCCGCGTCCGAGTCGGTGCCGCGCCCGCCATTGGAGCTTCTAGAAGCTCAATCCGACAACGAGCTTTCCTAACTAAAACTCCCCTGTTTTCGCTGCCAAATCTTATCCCTAATCTCCCGCACCTATTCTGTGAAAATCATATCCCGAATTTCTTTTAAGCACGAGATTGAGTTCGTGCCCTTCTCGGACTCCTTTTTTTTAGGGTTTGCCGCCGCCGCCTCCCCGGACCCCCCGAGCTCCTATAAATAGGACCCCCGGGATCGCTTGAACACCCGCACCAAAACCCCCAACCCTAGATCACCCGAGAGCCCCTGCGCCGCCGCCGTTGCTGATTTTCGGTTTTTCACCCGCAAGTTCTCCGGCGTGCTCCCTGCCGCCGCCGCCGCCGTGACCTCATCGTCGCACCTCCGCCGCAATAGCTCGGCTAGCTCTCGGTGCCATCCACTTCGCCGAGCACCACCGGTTCGCTCGTCCGACAACGGCGCGTGGCGACTCGCCGCTCCGACCTCGCCACGGCGCTCTGGTTGTCCCCGAGACCAACGAGTACACTAACGTGCCCCTTAGCGCCTGCACTTCTGGTACCGCCGTCACGCCGGCGAGCCACCGTCGCGGGACCTTGTCCCCGAGCGCCGCCGACAAGTCGACACGCCGCTGCATGTCCGCCTCCTCCACCGCCTGGGGTTGTGCTTGCGTGGCGCCTACGTGGCGACCACGGGTGCGCCTACGTGGGTAGTCCACCGACCCGAAGTCTCGAGGCTCGGTGGACCTAGTCCACGTGAGCCTAGCCTCCGCATGTGGGTCCCACATGTCGAGATTTCTTTATTTTTCTTTTTTCGAAATTCCTCCACGACGTCACTATGAAGAATCTGATTTTCCTTTAGGAAAATAATTCGGGAAATTCATGAAATACTGATTTTCAGCATTTTATGTATTTTCAATCTTCCAAATGCCATTACTTTTGTATCCTAACTCCGATTGAGCCCATTCAAATTTCTAAATTTGTCTAAATTCGAGATCTACCTACTTATTATTTTTATTTAATTTTTGGAGTTTGTTTCGCCTCTGTTATGTATTTGTTTTGGTTGTTTTGCTTCGTTTGTGCGTAGACGTCGATACTTCGGGGGTTTTCGTCGAAGAAGGCTTCAACCAAGTTCAAGACCAGTACATAGACCTATTCCAAGGCAAGTCATACCTTTGATCATATTGAATCCCAGTTTTCCAAATTATATTGTGTGGAATTATTGCATTTACTTTAATTATGTATTTAACTGCTTTTGGGCTAGTTATTGATCCAAACTGTTATGTCACCTTGCCTACTTGTATACCTTAATCTTTTGTCACCCTAGATTGGTTTATTATTTAGTTGGTATTAACATATTGCCAACATGGTTGGTTAGACCGACTAGAATTGCTTAGCCATGCTACGAGTCATCATCTCATGTGAGTGCAATTATGAAATTGACTAAGTGATTATGGAACCGTGTGATAAAACTGTGTGTCTGTGTGTGCTATTACTCGTGATGGCATGTGTTGCACTAAACCAACCGGGTGGTAAAAGATTTAGACCGAGGCAAGTGGTGGATCTTGTGAACCTGGTGGCTTTGTGATTGGGATTTATCTGTGGTTTAGCTAGAAAACTGGAAGTCTTGCCTTGGTCAATTAAGGACTTAACTTTGTGGGCCATTGAACTGAGCTATCTTGCACGACCGCATGTCCGTGACAGCCTAACTTAGTAGGTTACGGAGTTTCAACATTGGGGTTCGTGGATAGGTTAAGCTTTGTGATATGAGATCGTGAATAAGAACGCCAATGTTGAGACGGTTGCCGAACTGCTTTGTTACGATTAGTGCTAGCTACACTAGTTGTATCATGTGGGTAAAGTGTACAAACCTCTGCAGAGTGTTAATCAATCTATTCGAATAGCCGCGTCTTGGTCATGGACAACGCTGGGGATTTCACATGAGGGTAGTGTTCATAAAAGGTGGGATTGGGAGCCGTGTGATCTCAATCATATGGTCGTGTGAATTAATCAGTTTAGTGTGTGTCTTTGTGGGAACAATCATTAAATTAATATTGCTTATTTGTTTTAAACTATGCTTTCAATCTATTATTTGTATTAAATTGCAAATGTTGCATTTCGCAAAATAACCACATAAGTCATTCCTTTGGAATAAGCACGCATCCATATATTGCATTACGTGGTATGATTTGCGTAGTACGGTTGTGTACTCACGCTTGTTGTAAAACTTGCGCCCAAACCTCTGTAGTGGAGGAGTCTTCGCCGCTGAGGAGAGTCGAGGAGGAGTTTGTGGAAGAAGGTTGATCGCTAGGTCATCGATCCGATCGGTTTACTGTGGTGTCTTGATTGGAGTTTGCGGAGTTTTCGTTCCGCCGCAGATTTCTTTAGTGTTAACCATGCGTGGCTTAATAAGTTGTAACCCCGACCTTAAGGTCAAAACTCTAAGTTGTTACTCAAACTATTCGCTTATGTTATATTTCGCTTTGTGGATTGATATTCACCTATGTTTCATTGTGTGCACTAGCGTGATCCCGACTAGTGCGAGAATACACGAGGGTCCGCACTGCATTTCGGGTCCCGGCAGAGGTGGTATCGAGCCATACCGATCGTAGGTCTTGACCTTAGTTAGATTGGCCGTCTTTAGAGTGTCCAAACTATTTTCTAAAGAAAAATTAACTTGTAAAGTTAATCAAATGCTTAACTCTCCTCATATCTCTCTTGCCTCAACTTTTGCTATAATATTTTCTTTCCCATTGTTTTAAAGTTGCTCTTACCAGCCTGTCTGCCTTGTGGATGCCTCGCTTATGCACCTATGGTGAGCGTTGTGGAGGATACGCCAACTTTGGAAGCTTCGCAGTACTTGGAGGTTTTGATCGTCCGTTGTACCAGGAAACAACTGGATGGTGGATGGACATAAGAGGGGTACGATCGCCGCTTGACGATTTACGCCAGATGAATACCAAGGCAAGCGGTCCTGAACATCTCCGTCGGGAGGATCACTTGGAGTGAAGGAATACAGAATCGTCGCGCTGGCCATGCTTCGGATCCGCCACATCTACATGCGCGAAGTTGCAAGGAACCGTCTTCCGCTACCACCCCGAGCAGCCGCCGTGGAGCTACTCGCACACTATCCATCCACGGAGGAGAAGAAGATGCCACGATGGTACACCTCGCCCGATGCACGTCGCCGCCAAGAGGAATCCATGGAGATGATGGTCACGATCTAGACGGTGCCTACAAGAGCTCGCACCAAGTCAAGAGAAGATCGCCCTCCGAAGAGATATCGGACGCCCACCACAGCGGACCAAGAAGAGGAAGAAGATCTAGAAGAACATGAAGAATCGAGGAAGATCCGGAGGAAGTGGAGCGAGAACGAGAGGAGCTGTCACGCCATCGACGCGCTGCTCTGTTGCACCGATTCGGGGCACCAGGATCAGTTTGCGAAGATGCCAAAGACAGTTCAAGGTCTACACCGGCAGGAGCACAACCGTGGTTGTGGAGGTTACCTCAGCGACCGAGTTCGCTAAGGCCTAGGTTCGCAGTTGAGGGTTAGTGTGTTAAGCGCGCATCGGCCTAAGCCTAGTTGTGTCGCCCTTTAGGCGTTAGATTGTGTGCTTAGGTTCGCTATTTTCTTTGAGTGTGAGTATGAGCTGCAAAGGCCCTTAGGCATCTGTTGCAAGCCATACCAAGTTCTTAAGTAATAAAGTTGCTTTTAGTTCGCTCTTTTGTTGTTGGGTTTAACCAATCCCCCGCTTAGTTCTTAACTCACCCCATGCTTGCTACCTTATCTAACCCTTGGAGCTTCACCAGATGGTTACAACTCGCCAGACAGTTGCAAGTGGTTCCGTACCCAAAGATCGAGGCAATGAGCAACCGACCACGAGGAGCGTTCCGCCACAAGCACCCCCAATTGACTTGCAAAACTTTGGAGCTTTCATGGCAGCACAGACTCAGCTGATGAATACCATGATGACTCAGATGCAAGCCATGCACAACCAGAACAATAACAACAACAATCACCAGCATGGAGCCCCAGCTGTTCATGATCACCATGGACCATCCAAACTTGCAGAATTCATGAGAACTCGTCCACCAACATTTTCTGGACATGTCTCACCCGTGGAAGCTGATGATTGGCTTCGGGTGATTGAAAGAAAGCTGCTGATCACTCAATGCAGCGATCATGAAAAAGTTCTCTATGCCTCTCACCAGTTGGAGGGCATCGCAGCAGAATGGTGGGAGAACTTCTGCGCCGCTCATGAGGCACCACAGAATATCACTTGGGAGGAATTCTCTACAGCATTCCGCCAATACCACGTACCAGAAGGAATTATTGAACTAAAGAAGGATGAATTTCGTGCTCGAAGCAAGGAAGCTTGTCGTTGTCGACTATCTCAACAAGTTCTCGCAACTTGCTCGCTATGCTACGTAAGATGTTGCAATGCACAAGGCTCGCCATAGTCGTCAAGGACCGAACATCGACTTCAGTCAATCTCGTTGCACATACCTTCCCCGACTTCCAAGAACCGATCAATAAAGCTTTTGTCATGGAGGATAAGCGCAAGGAACTGGAAGACAATCGCAAACGCAGATGATCGGCGCAGGAGGCCAGCAATTCCAACAGAGCAAGGGCGGTGCCACCGCAGATTCAACCGGTTTTCCACGAACTCCGCCGAACACCGCACCAACCTCGGCACTCGCCCGCTTGCTCGTAACACTCGCACCCAAAGACCGACCAATGCTAATCCAAAGTCAACAAGTCGCAAGAGCCAAGGGTGTGCTATACTTGCCGCCAACCGTGCCACTACGCAAATCGGTGTCCACAGAGGGGAACGATCACCCATTCGTTTCAACCTTGGAGCTACACCAAATAAGACACCGCACCGGTCACCAACAGGAACTTTCCAAGCTCCCAACCAGCCGGGAGGAGGGACGCAGGTCGTGGTCCGAGGCCGTGTCAACCACGCCACCTGGAAGGAGCACAGAAGCACCGCACGCCGTCTGGGTAAGTTCTGGTTAATTCGATACCGCATCGATTCTGTTTGATTCGAGCTTCGCATTCTTTTGTGTCCAAGTTTTGCAACTAAGAATAAGTTGGAGGCTATACAACTTAATCATACTCTATTAGTTCAATCGCCTGGAGCAGAGCTAAGCTCTAGAGTGGGTTGTTTAGGAGCTAAGTTACTCATAGCTGGAGTTGAGTTTCTAGCCAACCTAATTGTTCTAGACACCCAAACCCTAGATGTCATTCTTGGCATGGATTGGCTATCCAAGCACAAAGCGGTGCTGGATTGTGGCCGAAGAGCCGTAACGGTTGAGAGTACTGATGGAAGGAAAGTGGAGTTTCTAGCCACATCAGTTCGTGAAGGACACTTGCTAGTAAACAATCTGAGGACCGTTGCATTGGAGAATGTACCAATAGTCGAGAATACCGGATGTGTTTCGTAAGAGTTACCCTAATGCCACTGCATCGTGACATCGAAGTTCGCCATTGATCTAGTGCCGGGGGCGATGCCAATTTCTAAGCGACCTTATCGAATGCCAGCTGACGAGTTAGTAGAAATGAAGAAGCAGATTGAAGAACTTCTCGAGAAAGGTTTTGTAAGACCAAGTTCGTCACCATGGGGAGCACTAGTCTTGTTCGTCAAGAAGAAAGACGTAAGCATGAGGATGTGTATCGACTCACCGTTCTCTCAACGAGGTCACTATCAAGAATAAGTATCCATTGCCGGGATAGATGATCTGTTTGACCGGATGAAGGGAGCCGAGTGTTCTCAAAGATCGACTTGCGATCGGGCTACCATCGATTGAAGATCTACCTAGGGATATACCAAAGACCGCTTTCTCAACGGTATGGACATTATGAGTTCTTAGTCATGTCATTTGGGTGACAAATGCCCCAGCTTACTTCATGAACATGATGAACAAAGTCTTCATGGAATACCTGGACAAGTTTGTAGTGGTGTTCATTGACGATATTCTGGTTTATTCCAAATCAGAGGAGGAACACGCAGAACACCTGAGGTTAATTTTGGAGAAACTCAGGGAGCATCGGTTGTATGCCAAGTTCAGTAAGTGTGACTTTTGGAAGAAGGAAGTGGATTTCTTGGCCATGTGATGACCGCCGATGGAGTAGCAGTTGACCCAGGAAAAGTAAAGGCAGTGTTACACTGGGACCAGCCCAAGACTGTAACCCAGATTCGCAGTTTCTTGGGGATGGCAGGTTATTACCGCCGTTTTATCGAAGGATTCTCATCAATTGCTAAGCCTCTTACGCAATTGTTGAAGAAGGAGAAAAGTTCACTTGGACTCCACTGTGAGGAAAGTTTTCGAGAGTTAAAGAAGCGCTTGACCTCACTTGATGCTGATTTTGCGGATATTCGCAAGGATTTCGATATCTATTGCGATGCTTAGCGTCAAGGGTTAGGATGTGTCCCGATGCAGAAGGAAGAGTCGCCGCTATGCGCCAAGACAATTGAGACCTCACGAGGAGAATTACCCTACTCATGATCCGGAATTAGCCGTAGTTCATGCTTTAAAGATTTGGCGTCATTACCTCATCATGAATCATTGTGAAGTCTACACAGATCATAAAAGTCAAGTACATCTTTACCCAAATGATCTGAATATGAGACAGAGAAGATGGTTGGAATTGATTAAGGATTATAATCTTGGAATCCACTACCATCCCGAAAAGCCAATGTAGTTGCAGACGCTCTAAGTCGTAAGAGTTCTTGTAATGCCTTGGAAGTAAAGGAAAATTTCCCGTAACTTTATGAAGAATTTGAAGCTAAAGCTAGAAGTTGTGTCCGAGGATTTGTGGCCAATTTGGAGGTACAGTCTACCTTGGAGAAACAGATTCGTGAAGCACAACCAAAGGATCCGTGTTGTCGGACATCAAGATCAAAATGGCGGAGGAAATTCAAAGATTTCACCAAGGATGATCAAGACATACTGGATTAACAGTCGTATCGTGTACCGGATATCGATGGTCTAAGGCGATTAATCTTAAAAGAAGCCCATGACCCAAAGTATTCGATTCACCCCGAAGTACCAAGATGTACCAGATGTTAAGAATAAGTTTTGGTGGCCAAATTTGAAGCGAGAAGTCGCGATTTCGTTGCCTTGTGCGACACTGTCGAGAAAGTAAAGCGAACATCGAGACCAGAGGTTCTTTGCAACGTGAAGATTCCGAATGGAAGTGGGAAGAAATCGGAATGGATTTCATCACCGTTTACCCAAGACCCAATCAGTTACGATTCGATCCGGTAATAGTTGATCGATTGACCAAGGTCGCACATTTTCGCGATCAAAACCACGACTCGGAGATCGCCTTGGAGTTGTACATGGCCGTAATTGTCAGTTTGCATGGTGTGCCCAAGAAGATAGTGTCAGATCGAGGATCTCAGTTCACCTCTCGTTTTTGGCAAAGTTTGCATGAAGCATTGGGTACCCATCTGAATTTCAGTACTGCTTATCATCCACAGACAGATGGACAGACTGAAAGAGTCAATCAGATATTGGAGGATATGCTGAGAGCTTGCGCTCTAGCGAATGCTACCCGATGGGATAAAAGTTTGCCGTATGCAGAGTTCTCGTACAACAACAGTTATCAAGCCAGTCTGCAAATGTCGCCATTTGAAGCTTTGTATGGCCGTGCCTGCCGAACCCCGTTAAATTGGTCAGAGACAGCTGAACGTACAGTGTTCGGGCCAGATATCATCCAAGAGGCAGAAGAACAGGTTGCTATGATCAGGGAAAGGCTAAAAATAGCCCAGTCAAGGCAGAAGAGTTATGCTGATAACCGCCGTCGAGATCTCAGTTTCGAGCCAGAAGATTTTGTCTATCTTCGAGTGACCCCGCTCAGAGGTGTCAAAAGGTTTCATGCCAAAGGGAAGCTTGCCCTAGGTATGTTGGTCCGTTCAAGATTTTGGAACGCCGTGGGAAGTTACTTACCAATTGAGCTACCGCGATTGTTAGCGAGTGCATGATGTCTTTCATGTCGCAGATTGAAGAAGTGCCTTCGTGTGCCAGAAGAGCAAGCCTCGCTAGAATCAATTGACTTGAAGGAAGATCTTACCTACAAGGAGCAGCCAATCAAGATTTTGGATGTTGCAGAGCGCCTTACCAGGAGCAAGACGGTTCGTTTTTGCAAGGTTCAGTGGAGCAACCACTCAGAAGGAGAAGCAACGTGGGAACGTGAGGAAGAGCTGAAAGCCGAGTTCCCTAGCCTTTTCTCTAGCTAGCCTGAATCTCGGGGACGAGATTCCTTTAAGGGGTGGAGGTTTGTAACATCCCAATTTTCAGAGCTTAAAAATCTTTTAAATAGTTAGTATGGAAAAATTCACCATTTGGATTTTATTTGAATTTAATTCAAAAGCTTAATATTGGACTTGATAATCAAAAACATTTAATGTGAATAATCCCAACATGAACAACAGCCAAAACTATTTTATTTGGGTTCTATGTGCTCAGATATATTTTCTAGATTTTTCTAGAATTTTTCTGAGTTCATTTGCTAATTTCTATTGCCTATTTGATTTTCTGGCATTTTCTAAATTAGAAAAACTAATTAAAATCTCGGAAATCCTTTCGGGCCTAATCTCCCCGGCCCATTCCTCGTTTACACGCACGCCGGTGTGCCCGCGCGCTCGCCACAACCACTCACCAAAGCGCATACGCGCAGCCCCATCGACAGGTGGACCCCGCCTGTGAGCACCTCTCTCTCTCTCGCGCCCGCTCGCTCCCCACCGTTCGATCAGGTTTGGACGGCTAGATGCGCGTGAGGTAACCGGAGGTTCCGATCGTCTCATTGATTGTGGACCGTTGGATCAAGATCGGGTGCTCAGATCAAATCGGTCGCGCGCGCGCTCCGCCCCACTCGCTGATAGGTGGGCCCGCCGAGGTCATCGTCTCCGCGCGGTTTCTTCCCCGCGTCCGAGTCGGTGCCGCGCCCGCCATTGGAGCTTCTAGAAGCTCAATCCGACAACGAGCTTTCCTAACTAAAACTCCCCTGTTTTCGCTGCCAAATCTTATCCCTAATCTCCCCGTATCTATTCCCGGTAAAATCATATCCCGAATTTCTTTTAAGCACGAGATTGAGTTCGTGCCCTTCTCGGACTCCTTTTTTTTAGGGTTTGCCGCCGCCGCCTCCCCGGACCCCCCGAGCTCCTATAAATAGGACCCCCGGGATCGCTTGAACACCGCACCAAAACCCCAAACCTAGATCACGAGAGCCCTGCGCGCCGCCGTTGTTGATTTTCGGTTTTCACCGCAAGTTCTCCGGCGTGCTCCCTTGCCGCCGCCGCCGCGCGTGACCTCATCGTCGCACCTCCGCCGCAATAGCTCGGCTAGCTCTGGTGCCATCCACTTCGCCGAGCACCACCGGTTCGCTCGTCCGACAACGGCCGTGACGACTCGCCGCTCCGACCCGCCGCCGCCGCTCGGTTGTCCCCGAGACCAACGAGTACACTAACGTGCTCCCTTAGCGCCTGTACTTCGGTACCCGCCGTCACCGCCGGCGAGCCACCGTTCGCGGGACCTTGGTCCCCGGCGCCCGCGCCCGACAAGCCGACTCGCCGCTGCATGTTCGCCACCTCCGCCGCCGGGGTTGTGCTTGCGTGGCGCCTACGTGGCGACCGCGGGTGCGCCTCGTGGGTAGTCCACCGGACTCGAGTCCGAGGCTCGGTGGACCTAGTCCACCGTGAGCCTAGCCTCGGCATGTGGGTCCCACATGTCGAGATTTCTTTTATTTTTCTTTTTCGAAATTCCTCCACGACGTCACCATGCGCGAGAATCTGATTTTCCTTTAGGAAAATAATTCGGGAAATTCATGAAATACTGATTTTCAGCATTTTATGTATTTTCAATGTTCCAAATGCCATTACTTTTGTATCCTAACTCCGATTGAGCCCATTCAAATTTCTAAATTTGTCTAAATTGGAGATCTACCTAATTATTATTTTTATTTAATTTTTGGTGTTTGTTCCGCCTCTGTTATGTATTTGTTTTGGTTGTTTTGCTTCGTTTGTGCGTAGACGTCGATACTTGGGGTTTTAAATGAAGAAGGCTTCAACCAAGTTCAAGACCAGTACATAGACCTATTCCAAGGCAAGTCATACCTTTGATCATATTGAATCACAGTTTTCCAAATTATATTGTGTGGAATTATTGCATTTACTTTAATTATGTATTTAAGCGCTTTTGGGCTAGTTATTGATCCAAGCTGTTATGTCACCTTGCCTACTTGTATACCTTAATATTTTGTCGCCTAGATTGGTTTATTATTTAGTTGGTATTAACATATTGCCAACATGGTTGGTTAGACCGACTAGAATTGCTTAGCCATGCTACGAGTCATCATCTCATGTGAGTGCAATTATGAAATTGACTAAGTGATTATGGAGCGTGTGATAAAATTGTGTGATGTGTGCTATTACTCGTGATGGCATGTGTTGCACTAAACCAGCTGGGTGGTAAAAGATTTAGAGTGAGGCAAGTGGTGGATCTTGTGTGAACTGGTGGCTTTGTGATTGGGATTTATCTGTGTGGTTTAGCTAGAAAACTAGAAGTCTTGCCTTGGTCAATTAAGGACTTAACTTTGTGCGCCATTGAACCGAGCTATCTTGTCACGATCGCATGTCCGTGACAGCCTAACTTAGTAGGTTACGGAGTTTCAACATTGGGGTTCAAGTGGATAGGTTAAGCTTTGTGATATGGGATGTGTGAATAAGAACGCCAATGTTGAGACGAAGTTGCCGAACTGTTTTATTACGATTAGTGCTAGCTACACTAGTTGTATCATGTGGGTAAAGTGTACAAACCTCGCGGAGTGTTAATCAATCTATTCGAATAGCCGCGTCCTCGGTCATGGACAACGCCGGGATTTCACATGAGGTAGTGTTCATAAAAGGTGGGATTGGGAGTGTGTGATCTCAATCATATGGGTGTGAATTAATCGGTTTAGTTTGTGTGTCTTTGTGGGAACAACTGTTAAATTAATATTGCTTATTTGTTTTAAACTATGCTTTCAATCTATTATTTGTATTAAATTGCAAATGTTGCATTTCGCAAAATAACCACGTAAGCCATTCCTTTGGAATAAGTCCGCATCCATATATTGCATTACGTGGTATGATTTGCGAGTGCGGTTGTGTACTCACGCTTGTTGTAAAACTTGCACCCAAACCTCTGTATGGAGGAGTCTTCACCGCTCGAGGAGGAGTCCGCTTTCGAGGAGGAGTTTGTGGAAGAAGGTTGATCGCTAGGTCATCGATCGATCGGTTGCTCGTGGTGTCTTTGATTGAGTTTGCGAGTTTTTCGTTCCGCAAAGTATTTCTTTAGTGTTAGCCTGCGTGGCTTAATAAGTTGTAACCCGACCTTAAGGTCAAAACTCTAAGTTGTTACTCAAACTATTCGTTTATGTTATATTTCGCTTGCGTGGATTGATATTCACCTATGTTACCGCTGTGTGCACTAGCGTGATCCTGGACTAGTGCAGAATACACAGAGGGTCCAGAATTGCATTTCTGGGTCCCGACATTAAAGAAAATGCTGAGTCGCTGACAGTGACTTCTGTAAATTAATGCTTATTGCCGTGCCTTAGTGATGAATCCTTTGCAGTCATCCAACAACTTAGAAAGTAATTAACTTTTGAAGTTGCTTTGTAAGATTTTTTCTTTGACCAAGCTACTTAGTAATGTAATGAATATCACAATCCATTTCATGTTTGACTTTGACATAAATTTTTTTGATGTTTTCTGATAATAAATTGTGTAAATAACAATTTTACTTTGTAAACACAATATTTTTTAATTATGTCATGATTCGTGCTGACCGAAAGAATCAATGCATCTCAATGTTCTTTTGTGACAAATTGTCTGTTTTCACCATCTGAATATGTTTGACATACTAAATTTATTTTGCATAATTGTTAAACCTTCTTGACTCTGCTGCAAGACATAGAAGATTTTACTTATGAATGACAATAGAGAGATTGGTGAGCTGCAACAACATATTCTATACAAAAATTGATTTTTCATTGCAACGCACGGGCACATGACTAGTTCACACTTATTTAGCAGCACTCACGAGGACAAATTTTCTCTTTCTTTCTTTTTTTTTTAAAAAAAAATTCTGTTGAAGTGAATGTCCAGTGACGCCATTCCTGTGGCCCTTATAATTACTCGCTGAGGCAGCTAAACTATTTATCTGCTAGCCGCCTCGTACGTACTACAACACATCCCGTGAAAATAACGTGCAACCAAATATGTGACCCACGACAGCAACCGGCACGTGATCCGGGTTAATTAGTTGTCTCAGCCCACTGTGTTTTCATCATCCCAAACGCTGTAGCTACCTATCGTCGCAATGGAAACCGCACTAGCATTACTGTTCTTGGTCTGGACGCATGAGACATTTCCTTTTAGAATTTTCACTGCTTACCGAAGTCGTCTTCTGTCGCGGTCGGCATCGTCCGCTGCTTTCTGTCAATTTGTCAAAGTCGTCGCCTTTGGGGCCATCCTGAGGTAGCACTGTAGGCTGCTTGTAGCAGGCCGAAACACATCCATCTAATATGAATTCCAATCCATCTGTAATATCCCGTTTTAATTAAACGAATAAGAGAGATTAGAAAAAGATTTAGAGTGGAGGTTAAGGAAGAGGAAGTGATCCGGCCCGAGGCCCAAGACTCAGCCACAAGCCGAGTCCAAGGTTACCTCAGCAGTGGGGCCGTTTGCCACATAAAAGGGAGGGAGGGAGCCGAAACCATAAATCCTAGCCCTGCCGCACCCGTACTGCACCAACCCTAGCCCTTGCCCCACCGTGCAACTGCAACCAGGGTTCACAATTTTGGCGAAATTTCGCCAAAATGTCTGAAATTTCGTTCATTTCATTCCCATCCGAAAGAAATTCAATTCGTTTAATTTTTTCGGTTTGTTTTAATTTGAAGGGTTAAAGTGAGTAAAAACTAGCAAGGAAGCATCAAACCAAAGAGGCAAGGCCCCCTTCTTGTTTCCTAGAGACCAGGGATCAAATCCCACTCAACGTATTAATTTTTCGATTATTTTAAATTTTAAATTCAAATTTGATTCAAACTAGTTTGAAAACCCAACGAAATTTTGGACCGAAATTTCGAAATTTCGGTGATTTCGATTATTTCACCCCTAAACGAACTTTTTCAAAAACAAAATTGTGAACCCTGATCGCACCTCCTCTCGCTGTTGCGCCTCTGTTGGGCTGCTACCATGCCCTAATGAGCCACTTCTGCATGCTGCCGTGGTAGGCCAACTACTGTTTTGCCTTGTCGTGGCCCTGCCGTGGTTGCTGCTGCCACCATGAAGGAGAGGAGGAAGGCCAGATAGGACTAGGGGAGGAGCAAGAGGGAAGGAGGGAAGAAGGAAAAAAGAAAGGAAAACGCTAGGGCTTCGCACTCTGTGTTCGACCTTTGTCGAATTTTCATGGGTAATAATCTGATCAACCTTAGATTGATCTTATATTGATGTTTATTCATGATTTAGATTGGTGGTGGAGAGACGGCGAGAAAGGAGGGGATCAAACGAGGATAGTAAGGGACACAGGGTGACATGCACGGGAGAGCAAAGGAACTCACCGGCAGCAAGATTGGGTGCGGAGGCGGCGACCAGACTTGGAGACGATGATAGCAATGGCGACTTGGTGACACTCGGGCGACAAGGAATTGAGCACGGGTAGAACGCGATGAGACAAATCCGATAGCGGCGACGACAGGGATGGAGAGGCACGGACGGTGACGTAACCCGGCGACGAAGACCTTCGGTGGAATCCGATGCGACGGAAACGGAATCAAACCCCGCGGCTAAGACAAACGAGAGAGGAGGACGAGGTGAAGAAAAGGACGCAGGCGACGTGCTTTTAAAGGGCCGGGAACGGGAGGATCCGGGTGGAGCATGGCGGCGCAGTCGTGTCATGCTCAGACATGGCAAGGAGACGGGTGTAAGATCAAGTAGGTCGACTAGAGGGGGGTGAATAAGCGGTTTTAAAAATTCTTTTGGCTACAACCGAATTTTATGTGGAATTGTAAATCAATTTGGTTTTACTCAATTAAAACATAAATCAACTAGTCTTGACTAAGTGCATCAACAAATTAAGACTAAGACAATGATTACAATCCTAAGAAGATAAGCAAGCAATTTAATTCTATAAATGTAAATTGCAAAAAGTAAAACTCAAGAAAGCAAAGCACAAGAACACTTGAACTTTTTCCCGAGGTGATCTGAAACTTGCCGGTTTCCCCTAGTCCACATCGAGGTAAAGCCCAAACGAATTGGACCGGCTCCACAAATTAAGTCTACACCTCGA
This sequence comes from Ampelocalamus luodianensis, assembly GCA_036346255.1. Classification (NCBI taxonomy): domain Eukaryota; kingdom Viridiplantae; phylum Streptophyta; class Magnoliopsida; order Poales; family Poaceae; genus Ampelocalamus; species Ampelocalamus luodianensis. Next base: position 64,184,716 of record CM070621.1, on the reverse strand, counting down.
ATCCACTCGGGTTGCTCTTCCTCCACTCTAGAGATGACGAGCACCAAACCACTCGCAACCGCTTGGGTCTTCTCACAACCTTCTTTGAGAAGATCACGAGCGCAACTTCTTCAAGCCGTCTAGGTGTCAGCAAACACCAAGAGTAAAAAGTCGGAGACACTCACTTGAAAGAATCAAGTGTCTAAGCTCAATGGATACTAAATCCAACACCAAATGCAACATATGCACTAAAATTTTGCTCTCTAAGCTCATTAAGTGCAACACATGCATACAAAAATAAGAGGTCTTGCTCTTTGTTCAAGAGGAATGAAAATGGCACCAGCAACCTCCTACAACCGGTCACAAGGGGTATTTATACCCCCACACAAGAAAACTAGCCGTTGAAGAAGAATCTACAGAAAAATAGGGAAACCCTATTGACTGCCAACCAATGGCCGGTCAGACCGCCCTAGCTCCAACGTCTATAAAAACTAGACGTTGGATGCTCGACCGGACTGACCTCCCTCACAAGGGCCGGTCAGACCGGACCAAACCGATCAGACTGCAAGGGAGGGGGTCAGACCGCTCCACAGAAGAGCTAACCAATCCCAGAAAATGCCTTCTCTGGAAAAAGCTGACTAGAGGGGCTGGCTGTGGAGCCGGTCAGACCGGCCAACACATGGCGATTAGACTGGTTGCCCACCAGTCAGACCGGTCAACATGGGCGGTCAGACCACTAGGAAGTTTGGACTGGCACTCAGCCCGGTCAAACTCCTCAAAGGCTGGTCAGACCGCCAAAGAGTTGCGATCAGACCGCCACAGACTTAGAAAGCTGAAAAACAGACTTTGCATTTCACTTCAACTCAATTTGCAAAACACATTTTCCAATTGATGCACGATGCAAATAAGGGATGAAAGCGAGATTCTCAACAAGTTACAAAAACACATTTGCCAACTTTTAGAATCACATCACAAGGAATTTGTACATGGACATAAACTATTTGCAAAACACATTCGCAAACTAAAGTCACATGCTACAAGGATTATGCATGAGCCTCGACTATTTGCAAAACACATTCACAAATATCGGCAAGATGCCAAAGAGAGCTAGAGCAAGCACTAAGAGTTATCAACACATGACATACTCAAGTTACCAATCAAAACCCCTCTTAATAGTATGACAACCTATACTAGCAATCCGATCTTCACACCAAACATCGAGACCAGTAAAATGACTAAGAAACAAATCTTTAGCCTATGCTAGTCATACCTTTGCCTTGAGCATCCATCTTAGAGCGTGTGAGGACTCGAGGTATTTAACTCGTAATACTTAACCTCCGAATGGTTCTAGTATTACCAATTAAATATCTTAAGCCTTGATGGACATGTGCTTTCTAGAATTGCAGCACACATACATCTTTACAAAATCATGCATCATTTCCATGCATCATACAATACTAAGTCTAGCAAAAGACATACAATATATAGAGTTATTACAAAAGAGCCGACCGACCAAATGACATCAAAGTAACATATAACAGCAGAAGCAAAAGCATCATAAGATGGCTATAAACAAAACCAACCGGTTAGCCATAACCCACAAGGCAACCGACCGGGCTGCCAAGCTAGTCGCACCCGCCGCAGCAAAACTCACAGAAGTCGATCCCTTGGGGATCCACTTCCTCCTCTACAACAACAAAGCAATGCAGTTGAGTATAAAAATGTACTCGCAAGACTTACGAGTAACAAGCCTATACATAGCTACATGTAAGCTGAAACAAAGGAGACCGTTATATGGTTAATTAATTGGACGCATAAAGCAATTTTCATTTACAATATTGTAATAGATTGAAGGCAATTTGTCAAATCTGTTTTTAATTATTAAAATAACAGCGAGGTAACAATAAGCAACATAAATAATAACCTAGAGGTGACTAACCCAATAGCCACCACAACATAGCACGAATCCCCGATTCGTACCACCCAAGTTCAAGTTTTAGTGAAAAGGTTATAGTCTAACTCTTGAAAGACCTCCCCAAGCGTGTTCATAACCTAGGACGAGGCTATTCGAATAGTTTGAAACCCTGCAGGGGTGTACCAATGTACCCACACTTCAGACCGTCTTTTAGCCATAAGATTAGCACACTTCCAAAGGTATGTCGGCATAGCTAAGTCCTACGAGACGTTTCCAATATTGTGTATCAACTACGACCCGCTTGTATGGATAGAAATCCATACGCTACATTGTAAAACCGAAAGTCAACTACCCACCAGGGGTAAAGCTTTCGGACAACTACAATGCTCCCAAACATCTTCCCTCCTACACAACCTCTTGCGACTCGGAGCTAACACACACCAAAGTACTATGTCAAGAAAGATCTCATACCCTCTAATGTGGTTAGCACGCAAGAATGCTTGGTTTAGTGCAACAAGATGGTCGGTCTTTGTTGACTCGGGCACCATTCTAGTCACACCCAAAAGTACACCATCTTACCATTGTACCCAAGTCTAAAATATTTTATTTTTAGTTTTAGTTTTCTCAATTAAGCATAGCACAAGGTGCTGAAAATAAAGTAATAATAAGATTTTGTGTGATCAAGGTTATCGACTAAGTCGACAACCGCCCAATTCTACCGGTAGCTAAGCATGACTAAGCAATATTGACTCGTAAACTATTAAGTGACAAGGGCTCATCCAACGAACCCCAAATCACAGCAAGATAATCCTAGGCTTAGTAGTAGAGGATAAACATTTGCCTAAAGATTATGCATCTAATGGGTCAACTACTCGACAATAGTTTAACAACAAAATAGCAATGCATACGTAGAATTTGGAAACAACATATTAGACTTTGAAAATAATAGGAGCAATACGATCAAATAATGCTACATCTGCTTGCCTTGTTGGTAGTCCTCTTGCTGCAGAGGATTGCTCTCAGGTTCAACAAATTCTTTGGAACCTAATGCAAGAACGCGAAAATCCAATAAGAATGAAGAACATCGAAAAAGACTTAAAAATCAAAGTCATTCAAATTCTATGAAATTTACACAACAGCAAGGTTGTGATTGTAAATGAATTTAGCAACAAGAATCATTCAATTTGGACTAAGTATGCAAAAGTTATAGCCTAAACAATCTCTTTCAGCTGGAAAATTCAAATTAAATTGATTTCGGTTACTGTTCATGGCATAATTTTCCAGAAAGTTCTAGAACCTGAAATTTTTATGGCAGGTACTAAGAATAGCAAAACTGGATTTACTTCATTTGGAGTTAAATTGAATTACTTATGATTTTTCTAAGTTGTGAAACTAGGGCATATCATTTTCCAAACGTTCCAACGAACGTGGGCCGTAGATCTAAAGATGGACGACTCACAGCGAGAGTTCCGGTCGGAGGTCCGAATGCTCGCGCCATCAGAGCCGTAGATCTACAAATGAACGGTGAAAAGAGATCGAACGCTAGGACTTTGAAAGCGCTGAGGAGGTCTAGACTATTGGATCTAGATCTAATGGTCCAGAGCTACGGGGAGGTCCTAAGGTTAAAGATCTATAAGAGGAGGTCCTGAACAGCGCAGATCTCTAAGGGGAGATCCTGGACGACCAAGATTTACTCGGAGAAGGTCCTAGGCGATAAGATCTAAAAGAGGGGAGATCCTAAACGGCCAAGATCTACCAGAGGAGGTCCTGGACGGTCAGGATTCCCACGGGGAGGTCCTTAATAATGACGTCTAAAAGAGGAGAGGTCTTGAACGGCTCAGATCTCCATGGGGAGGTCCTGAATGGTCAAGATCTACCCAGGGCTGGTCCTACAAGTTTAGATCCGTGGGGAGGGAGGTCCTGAGGTTTTCTTTACAAAAAGCCAAGGGGTGGTCTTTTGCAAAGAGGACCCTAAGGGTGGTCCCAAGGGTGGTTTTTACAAAAACGACTACGGAGGGTGGTCTGATGCACAGAGGTGATCCTAACGGTCAAGATTAAAACCAAGGAGGTCCTTAATGGCCAGGATCAAAGCTGGGGGAGGTCCTGGCAACTAAGGTTTTGCAAAAGGAAATCCTACGGTTAAGAGCTATCCCATAGAGATCTTTAATGACTAAGATTACACCTCAGAGGTCCTGCGATTTGCCTAAGTTACGACAACAGTACAGAGCCTTGCGCTTTGCTCCTCGGCTCGCCACCGGCGACTCCGGTCACGATGGCGCGAACCAAAAGTGGCAAAACATTCGTAATACTATTACGAACACTTTGAGGGTACTCTCGACGGCGGAGCTCGCCTAGAACGCCGGCGAGACGGAGAGGGGCGGAGGAGCAAATACGACTAACACCGAAAATGGCGAAAAGCTCCACGGCGATCTAATCTAGCAGGTGCTCGGGCACTAAGGGGTTATTGCGAAAGTACCTGGGCACAGAGGAGGTCCGGGGAAAGTCGGAGGAGCCACGGCGCGAGACCGAGACCGAGGAAGATAACACGAAGAAGAAAATCTGAGCTAAAAGCGGTGGCAGGAAGATAACACTAGAGCAACCAAGAAGAAAGGCCTTACCGAGTTGAGGCGAAAAAGCGCACAAGGCATCTCGAATTAGGTGAGGTTAACCGCGGGATTAGGGAATTGCTCAAAGGTCGGTGATGCTAAAGGTGGTCCTAGAGCAACCAATTGAAGAGGAGAAAAGGCAACACACAGAGAGAGGAGTTGAGGACCCCAATTTATTTGAAAATGACCTCCCATCACAAATCAAATAAACCGGAGATATGTATACTTCCGAGCGAATCTCGAATTAGTTGTTTCCAAACATAGAGGCAAACATCACAAAGCGTAAAGTAACGATGAGGATTAGGGAATTGCTCAAAGTGTTGAGAGGGGCCGGAAGCAAAGTGATGCCAATCGCGTGCCTTCAAGAAGAAATGAAGAACCACTAGTCGTCAGCACACGAAGCGGAAGAAACTCACGAAGTGAGACCCTTGGGGCTCACCTTCTTCCTCCGCAACAAAACATTAAGCAAAGCCAATGAGTACAAAGATTGTCTTTGTACTCGCAAGACTTACGTGTGAACTAGCGTGCCTGCTCATATGCTACATGCAGGCTCATCTCGTGGAGGTCATATGTTTCATTTGCACAAAGCCAATTTTATTTGCAATAATGTAATACAGTTTGAAGGCAAGTTTGCAATTCCTTTTTAATGTTAAAATACAGTAAAGGTAATAATAACAAAAGAGAAAGATAAACAACCTAGAAGTGATTATCCCAATAGTCACCATTAACAATAGCACGAATCCCAGATTCGTACCACCCAACAAGTTTTAATTTAAATGTTGTAGTCTAGTTCTTACGGGGCGTATCCGAGCGTGTCCATAACCTAGGACGAGGCTATTCGAATAGTTTGAACCCTGCAGGGGTGTACCAATGTACCCACACTTCAGACCGCCTTTAAGCCAAACCACACTTCCGAAGGTATGCTGGCACGGCTAAGTCCTACGAGACTTTTTCCAATATTGTGCATTAACTACGAGCCGCTCGTATGGATAGAAATCCATACGCTTACATGGTAAAGCCGAAAAGACAACTACCCACTCAGGATAAAGCTTTTCGGACAACTATCATGCTCCCACCTCCATCCCTCCTGCGACCACCGCGACCTGAGCCAATACACGCCAAAGTACTAGGTCAAGAGAGCTCCCATATACTCTAGTGTCGATAGGGATGGCAATGGCGCAAGTAACTCGGTCCTTAATCGACTCAGCACCATTCCAGCCACACCCCCGATCACACCAATCATACTACAGCCCAAGATGTTTTTATTTTTAGGGAATTCATCTATTAGGGGCGGGTTTGGGACTACTTCATCTTCCAATGATCTCTAATCACAAAGGATAGTAATATGAAAAACATTCCCATCGGGTTAACTAACCAAATTAACACAAATTAAGCGATAGACATGGTTTCATGATTGATCTACCCAAACTTACTTACTTACCAAGCTAATCACAAAATCAATCCTCTTATATGTTTTAATCTTTCCCATGCACCCTAAGTTCCCGATGGGTAAACCTACCCGATAACAATTTTCTAATTAAGGTTGGGCTTTAATAAAATTCACATACTTCATAAGTTCATAGCCCAGGCAAGAACCAAGTGCACAACCATTGTTCCCCAACCCTAAAGTAACTAAATGCATAAGCATAACCCTAGTCCCATACTCCCATTTTCCATCCATTCCCTTCATGCAATGAGAGTGAACTAATGAACATTCCATGAGTGTATCCATGAATTCATAGCTTGAGAAATTTCTCTTGGACTGAACTTGTAGTTGAAATCTAGAAATGGCGAGGCCGTAGGTGGTCTGATGACGCGCCGGAATGAGGGTGGGATGGGGACGGGGATGGGGAGCTGCGGCGTCGCCCAAGATAATGGGGTCTGAGCGATGGGGACGAAACGGGAAGAATAGTACGATCGAGGTCCGGCAGACGTTCGAACGAGGGGATGGGGACGGAGGAACGAGGGGAGCCCTGGTTTTTTGTCACGGGATGGGATGGTCCGCTACTCCCACGAGGGCGCAACGAGTTGCGTCCGGAATGAACGTTCCCGATTGCCATCCCTAGTCGTCGATGAGGGCTCCAAGGTCCGATGAATGGCGAAAAGGTGTTCTCGGTGGTTTGCGCGCAACACACGAGAGATTTGAAATAAAAAGAGAGAAAGTTTGGGTGACAACAAGAAAAGTGTGAAATTGTGAAAGCGGAGGAGGAGCTCGAGGTCCTCATATAGCTCGAGGTCAACGGTCGAGCAGACGAGGTTGTAATGATCAAGATGATAGGACAGAGGATGATCACAAGTTTGAGGTTGCTTCTTTCATGCGCGAGGGTAAAGAGGAGGGAGTAGGTGGAGGTCGAGCTAACTTAGTTACATTGAGAAAAGTGTGAAAGGAAAGTTGAAAAGCTCGAGGTCCTCATATAGCTGTCTCGAGCCGTTGAAGGGGACCGAAAGCTTCTTTCCGTGAGGTGACCAGCTAGACATTGACGCAGACCTGAAGGGGCCCCCGCCATCGCACCACGCATCGCGCACGCTTGCACGACACGAGGAAGAAGAACAAGAATAGAGGGAGGTCGGGGAGGTCAGGGGCATTAGATCAGGGATGGACGGCTAGGATTACTCAAGATCGCCAGAGGTCCAAAACGGTAGGGGAGGTCATGGGCGTTGGATCGAGATCCAACGGCTCAGATTTGAGGTGGCTCTTGGGAGGTCCGAAGGTTTCCGCAAATGTGGACCGTCCGATGGAGATCCAAAGGCCGAACACCACGCACCACTTTGAGCGAGCCCGAGTGCGGCTAGGTGACTTGGCTCAACCGAGTCAAGTGGTTGGGCTCGGGTCTGACTCACAGGAGCTTGCTAACTTTAGGGTGGACCTTGTATAAAATTTTCAGAGGTTTTCATGCAGTGCATTTTCCTTAAGAAATTTTGCAAGGTTCTGAGCTAGGGTTTGACTTAGAGTCAAACTGGTTTGATTGACCTCTTAAAATATTCAAATAATTTCTAAAAATTATGAAATTTTTCAGAGTGGTCACACATTAACCCTAGAACTTAGCAAAAATATTTTTAGAGGATGATCACAAGATTAACCAGGAAAATTTTAAAAGGGCCAAGATTTTAGGTCAAAAGTGGCTTGTGATTTGTATTTCCATAATCCTTTTACAAGAATTTTTCAGAACATACATGAAACACAAGATGTAAGAAAAGTTTTTAATTTCTACACATTTTCTTACATTTGAAACACAATCCAAAACTTGGGATGTTACAGAGTGGTCACTTGATGACGAACATCTTCACTCTAAGTCTGAGATCTTGACTTTAATATCATCAACACATGATGATCTTCACTTCATGATCCTCTCTTGAAGTTCATCAACACATGATGACATCATAAGTCTTTATCATCATGTGACTCAATCTGTTTCACCAACTCATGGAAAATGTTAATCCACATAACGATTATTATTAATTACCAAAGTACTTTATTAACTCATAATGACGGGTCTAAATTCTTCAACGGCAGTTGGGATGAAGACGGTGATGGCGGCTAACAACATGGGTCCACCTGCAGAGAAGGAGGGAAGGGAGGCGGTTGGACTGGACTGGGCTGGCACACGAGAGAAAAGCGGAAAGCGGGCCAGCTCGGGCTGGGCCGAAAGGAAAAGGACTGGGCCGGGAGAAAAGAAAACGGCCCAAAAGAAAATCCTAAAAAGAAAAGACTTTCCAATTTCAAAAATTGAAATAAAGCAAACTGAACTCAAAGAAATAGCAAATAAATTCCAAAAATTCCTAGAAATTCCATAAAATACTTCGAAACTCAAGGAACCAAAATTAAATGGTTTTGAATTTAATTGAAGTTAAAATTATTCATATTAAATGATTTTGATTTATGAAAATTCAAATTAAGCTTGAACTTAAACCAAGAAAAATCAAATGGATATTTTTATTTTCAAAGGCTTCAAAAACACTCCAAATTTTGGATGTTACAATAATGATGATAATGGATAAGATTGATGATTAATAAACATTGTTGCATCATTTGCACATCGAGCCAAAGCAATGAGTACTGCCATGTATATGGCTAATCCGGCATGCTCTTGATAAAATCCTGGAGCGGTAGGCACTCCACATGCTAGAGGATAGACCCCACGGGCTAGGGCAAGAGTGTGTCATCGACGGATGAACACTCCGCTATATATCGGTATCAGCTGATAAAGTTGCATTGAGCATTTGCATACATGAAAAGTAAATGAAGAGAACTGAATACATGAGATATGAGAATGACATCTGGACATGCTTATAATATTGTTAATGATTCAATAGAGAGATGAACTATTTGGTCATTGTTCTATTTTGTACTTACTGAGTCGTGGACTCACCTTGCTTTGTTGTTGTTTTTAGGTAATTATTGAATGCGGCATGCATGGGATGGATTAGCACACGTGTATCACATGCAATATGACTCAAACATTATATAGATTGCTTTCATTAAATCTAGTGACATTGATTATTTCCTAAGCTTTTTACTCATGTATTTGGTTATTATCTGGTTTAAATGCTTGAGACATCGATTAGTTTATTATTAGTTGATTTATTATTAATTGTTGTCATCTTATGTACTGGGAGCATGATCCCGGTGTTTCTTGGGTGCGGGTATCCCAATCATTTCTCGAGCGTGTGTACCTCGAGCGTTCTTAGCATGTGTGACCAAGTTGTGAACTTTTATCCTTATATATCTATCTTGTTTTAATTGTTTCTCTTGTGACCCATGAATATGTTTTTATTCCATATATTCGTGCTGCAGTTACTGTTTAACTAGGATTTAAATTTATATCCAAAAAAATTAGATGATATTCTGGACTCAGTGTGATCGAAGGTGTTACACCAACCAACCAACCAACCAACCAACCATCCATCCATCTATCCATGCCGTGTTCGATCGGACCTTCCAGCTCTGCTGCGTTTTCTCAGTGCGAACGGTCTGGTCTGATCGACGGAATGACGGAGGAGCTCCGCGCGGGCCGTCGAGGATGAGTGGCCCACTTACACCAAGGCTGACCGTTGTAATTGATTTCGCAAGATGGACGTACTGTTAATGTGCATCGACTGCTAACCCATGATTGTACAATATTGTGTGTGACGTACTCACCATTAATTGTGAGTTTATCTCTCCCGTCTGCGATTATTTTGCCTGGTTTCCAACCTTACGTACGTCCAAAACAAATCCGTTTTGTTTCAACTTCTAGAAGTACACATGTGCGCGATTTTTTACTCCCATTTTTCCTGTGTGCTGCACGCGCACGGGTTAACAGGTTGGATATTTAAGTACCAGTTACTCAGTTAGTCATCACATATTTATATTATGTACATTTTTATAACCCAAAGAAGAAATATCTAATCAAAATTGCTGTCCATCTGGTAGGACAAACACACATTTAATTTCGATCCGACGTAACGTGTATGAAAGTACCATTCATTGCCACAACAATTTCATCTTATAGTATGTACTGATTTAGGAACACTTCTTTAGATCTTTCAAGGTAGCCACGCATGAAAAGGGGCTGATTGATGTAGATGAACACTAATTACAACCAAATTTTAAAAGGAAAAAAAACATCAAAATTAACAAAAGGTGACCTGAAAAATTAAAGTAGATCCCTTTTCTAGCTACCCAACTACACGATCTACACTCACAGATGCGTGCCAGGCTCTTATTGCAAAGGGCATAACGAACTTATTCATATCAACAGTTGAATGCACTGCCTGCACCAATCACCCTTTCTTCCCTTTGGCATGGCTTCTCGGCGAGCTCACCGCCTCGTGCACGCCGCAGCTGCTGCCCTTCTTGGCGTGCTGCGGTGGCGGCGGCGGCAGCGGCGAGGCGACCCTCCTCTTCTCCATGCACCTCCTCAGGCCGGCCTGGCGCGCGTCCAGCTCGCTGGCGCCGCCAGAGCAGCCGCTGCTCAGGGTGGGCACGAGGTACCACCAGATGGAGGTGCAGCAGATGGCGAACACCCTCCCGAACACGGTCAGACTCACCAGCGTCAGCACCATCACCGCCAGCCAGTAGCACTCCGGCCGCCGCATCCTCCCCCACGAGAACGCCGCCGCTCTCCTCGCTGGCGCCTTGGCGCGCGCGCTGGCGGCGCCCTCCCTCGGGCTTGCCGTATCCGGCGGGGTGGAGGACGAAGCAGCAGGTTGCGCCGGCGCGGCAGCCGTTGACGCCTTCGGTTTCTTGGCGGAGGCGACGTCTTTGAGCTGCTGCTCGTCGGGGAGCTTGACGACGATGGGATCCCAGCCACCGTTGGACTGGACGAAGCGGACCATGACGAGGCCGGTGTCCGAGCCGACGCGGCGGAGGATCTTATCCCGGCGGGACTCGAGCTCGGAGAGCACGGTGGAGAACTTGTCCAGCCCGCGCGCGGCGTAGGGGTTGGCCTTGCCGCCGCCGTGTTTCCTCCTCGCCTTGGGCGATACCCCGCTGATGCCGCGCGCCGCCGGGTCCTCGTCGACGTACTGCTTGAAGCTGCCCGTGCCGCAGAACATGGTTAATTAGTTGGCGTCTCAATTCCGGCGCGCTGAGCTGATAAAGAGGGAGGCTTTTAAGGACTCGACCGAGTGGTGGTCGTGGTAAGGGAAAGTGGAGTGGTTAAAACTTGAAGGGAAAAGAAATTGTCTGAGTGCGGTGCAGACTGGTCAAGTAGAAGCTTCTGTTCAGGGCGGTTGACTTGGGGAATAATTGTATGGTCGTGCTGCTTTCTAATGATCAGCAAGGCCATAAAGCTGGTTTTATGTCTTCTGCTGCCGCTGCTGCCAGAATGTAGAAATGCTCTGGAATCGTGTTTGGATCGAATTTTTGGCTGACCTAGCGCTTTTTCGTCATGTATTTACAGATGTGATCACGACGAAAACATATTAGCAAAAATAGCACCGTTGGTACATGGACCGTGCGCCAACGTCGGAGCTACCACCACCTCGTGTCGCCGGCCCTGCCGCCGTGTGCTCGCCAACCCCGCTAGCCGGCCACGCCGGCCGCCACCTCAACCGTGCTAACCGTTCATGCACAGTAGCCATGCACCATCCATTGGCGTATGGTGACCGTGCGCCAACGGGCCTGCGGTTGCCACGTGCAGCACGTTAGTTAGTTAATTAGTTATGTTAGTTAGGGTTAGGGTTAGTGTTAGGCTGAAATTTGGAAGAATTTTAAAATATAGCAAATGAGTCTAAAAAATTATGAAATTTTTTGTGGAGTCTTCCGATACCGTTTAATTACTTATGTAAATTTTGCATAATTTTATTTATTCAGAATTTTTATCGCTATTTCGTATAAGTGTCTTGTTCGTACGAATCAATAAATATAGAAAATAAGCTCCAAAAAATTATGAATTTTATTTTAAAGGGTCCTCACGCTGTCACAGCCCCAACAATTAAAATGGATTAATATGTATTTCATTAGCATGCATTATTGATTTCAAAACATTTCCATAATATATTGTAATTGGAAAATCTAATTTGAGGTGAACATACACATCAAAATTCACATTTCACTTCAAATCAGTAATAAAAAGTTGTGATCATCATCTGGAATCAATTTATTTAAATACTACATTAATTATCATGAATTAATATAATTTTTCCCAAATTTTTGGGACTAGTTTGAACCCAATTAAAATTCAAACAACATTCATAGACATACAACATGTTTGAATTTAAATGTCACAAATTTTAATATGAACAGTGAATTTAATAATTTTTATAAATACTAGGTCATCCCAGGAACTTCCTTGAATTATTTTAGAATTTTTAGAATTTTATTGCTATATTCAAAGCCTCGGTCAAACCTTCTTCTTGTTGGTCAAACCTATTTTCAAACTCAGGCTCATCACTGTTCATTTGGCTCGAACCCACCACTATTTCGACCGAGCCCCTTGCCACTTGACTGCACCGCACCGCCTAAACGCACTCACACCCGGACCGTCGGTTCAACATCGGAGGGCTCAAACGAAGTGGGCTGTTTGGGCCATTTCGAACGGCCACCACATCCTGGCCGTCAGTTTTTAAATCGTGTGGTCCAACTCGTCCGACCCGAGCCCGATGCTTTGTGGTGCAACCCAACCGCCTTCGCCGCACCAGCTCCTTTCGCGGGCCATCGCGGCCGGCTCCCACCGCGCCAAAGCGCTCGTCTTCAACCTCGAGCAAGCGCGGCAAGCTCAGCGCCACGCGCCCGAGCACCTCGAGCGACTCTGTTGACGCGTAAGCCACCGCCCTCCCGACCGTCCCGAGCATTCTCGCCTAACGCCGCCTCTTCCTCCGTCATCTTCTCCGCTTTAACCCGCCTCTGCGCCCCTTTCGTCCATTCTCCTCTCGGTGGCGGGGAAGAAGCTTTCATGAAACCCTCTCGGGTAAACTTGGATCCATGGCATCCCCTAGCCTTCTTTTTGTATACCTTCTCCATTTTTACTCATCGGGGCTCTTGCCATTGCTTGTAGGGTCTGGGCAAACTTGTGCACCCATCTGCTTGCAGAGCGCGCCAGAAGGCCACCGCAGGTCTACTCGTCATCTTCGTGTCCGGTGAGCCCCTTGTCCTCTTATGTCGTCATATTGCATCCTGTGCCACAAGTGATCTTTCCTCAATCAATTCGTTCAAACCTCCGCGAGGCCCAAGTATTTGGAGTTTCTATCCTCTTCGGCCGTGAGAGCCACTTTCTCCTTCATCTCCGGTGCGACCAAGCTTAGTCCGGTTTCGGTGTCGAGCATCGCGTGGATGCCTTAGAGCTTCCCAATCGTCGTGAAGCTCTTCTTCCTCTCCAACCGACTCTCGCGGTGAAGCTTCCTCGCCGTCGTGGGTCTTCGCCGACCATCCTCTAGCGAGCTCCGACCACCCGTGTCTCTCGGTGAGTTCCACGGACCTCGGTGATACTCGTGCGTTCGTTATTTTGCTCAATGTGTCGCCATATCGGTTTATCCTCTCGAGCGTACTTGCGCCCGCCGCACTCTTCTCGCGCGCCGCTTGGCTGCGTCTCCGCCATGCTCAGACTACCAAAAGATGCATAGGGTTATTAGGATTCCGTTGTGGTCTTGGTTCACGCGCCATAGGCCACCGCGCGGCGAGCCGGCAAAGCTCAGCATGAGGCGTCGCGGTTCTGTTGTCGTAATTTCGTCCAAAAGCGGTGAGCTAGATTAATTAACAAAATCTCGGTTTAATTAGCGTTAATGATTGCTTAGAGTATTAAGTGGTTGTCTTAAAGCGATGCGTCTCTATTACATGTGGGCCATAAATTTGGTAAGTGGAAGTGTAGATTGTGAAGTATGTTTTGTTTAAGGAAAAACGTATTCCTTTTATGCTTAGAATGATTTTACACGTTCTAGTAGTAGAAGACGTACTTTTGTAAATACGCTTTCAGTAGCCTTCGACCGAACCCAAGTCAATGTTGACTGGGTCGATTCCTTGACCCCGGGGACCACTTGTCAGTCTCTAGGGCTAGCTAGGTGCGAGTTCTAAAAGTATTAAATGCAAATATAAATTCTGTAGTGAATTATTGTTACACTGAAAAATCATGTAACTTCAAAAATCCATATCTAATTCAAATCAACTCCAAAATGTATGAAACCAGTTTTGATATTTTTCATATTAAGTGAAGTTTATTTTAAAATAGGTTTCAAATATGTCTCTGTAGCAGAGAGTATAGTTTTAAGAAAATGATCTATAACTCTATTATTTTTTACAATAGAAAAATGATGTTAACTTCAAAAATACATAACTAATTCATTTTAACTCCAAAAACAGTAAAATCAGTTTTGATAACTTTTATTTTTAATGACCTTAATTATAAAAATGGTTTCTAACTTACTTCTGTCACAGAAACTATAGTTTGAAGAAAATGATCTTAAAGGGCATTATTTTTACATTATTAATGCTGATAACTTTAGAAATCCATAACTAAATCATGAAAACTCCAATTGGATCAAACTCAACTGTTTTGAACTTACAATAATATTGTCTATTTATCCATGAAATTCTTATGCTCACCACTGCTCTACAAAAATTCGCCTCATAATTAAATTGCATAAATGGAGGCATATCGGAACCTGAAATTCAAATCACCATAACTTTCATATACTAAATCAAAATGAAATAATTCCTTCACCAAAAATCATCTAAAATCATGACTTAGCTGCTGTAGAAAAATCATGCATTTTTTAGCATCTTGATTTTTGGAGTATTTTCTCGATGTTTTTTCGGTATTGTATTTATATAGATCTCGAGCATATTGATATCGACACTTACGCTACTGAGAGTGAGCAGCTGCTGTACCAGCAAGGCAAGCATCATTTGAACTTTCTTTTGCATCATATTTGATCCCAGTTTTGGTTAAGATAGTGCAATGATAATTGTTTGCATGCTATTTTGACTATGTCAATATTTTTGTGATGTATAGTTTAGTTACGTCCTATGCTTGAGGTTAATCTTGAATTATACCAACTCCTATATGCTTAAGATAGGATGTGTGAATTATGGGTTATAGAATTGCTTAGCCATGCAAGTCTAGATACGGTAGTTCGGTCGTCGGGAATAACCTGACGGTTTTGGGATAAACACAACTCTTACTTTATGTTTTTACTTCAGATCTTTGTAGCTGTTTTATGAGACAAATTTTGTCATTTTAAATGGGCTTTTTGGTCTGGACAAGTGTTGGTTAGTGATGGTGCTTTGTGCACGAGCATTGGGTAAGTGGAAGGACTTGTCTGGACAATTAAGGACCGAACTTTGGGTACCTCCTGTTCAAACAACACTCGTGCTGCCACACGCGGGTTGGGAGCCGTATGGTTAAGTAGGGGGAAGGTTTTATTGTGTTGGGTCCCACGGTGGTGAAATTGTAAGGGCATGAGACCGTGAAATCCTATATTCCTTTTGGGCCGATAGGGCATAGAGGCCGTAACGTCTTATGTTCCTAGGAGCCCTGGGTTGAGGACTTAACCTAATGGAACCTTCTTGCTAAAAACGACCGTATCTTGATTTACCCGACCGGCATACCATAGGAAGTATGCTATATTCGGAGGCATCTGGAGGCTTACGGGCTAATCAAGTCGTGTGGGTAAGTAGTACACCCTGCAGGTATAAATCTATTCGAATAGCCGTGCCTACTGTTATGGACGACCGCTTGAAATTTGTGGTCGCTTATTGTTAGACTTGGATTTAAAATTGTGGTTGAACTTGGTATTCGTCATGAGCAGGATGTTCATGTGTTTAGTACATCAAAGTGGGCTGCCACTTTGGCCTTTGTATGATTCAATTGTTTATTACTGAAATGCTTCACTACATGCTTTACTTCTACTTCAAATCTGATTTTAAACTGGGCACATCAAAACTAGTATGTGTAGGATGTTATTTGTTGCGTCTCTTTCGCAAAACTAAACCAATATGAGCCATCCTTTGAATGACCCTTATGCATAACTAATTTTATTTGTGTAAGACTTGCGAGTACACTTGTACTCGGCCGGATGTTTCTTGGCCTTTTGGTGAGGAAGATTATGAGTCCAGCGAACTTGTTAGTGTTGACTTGGGTGACACTAACGAATAGTGTGCTATCATTTAACCCCCAGTCGGTTGCCGATGGGTGATGGGCATACCACTACTGGTCTTTTGCTTTATTTATTTGCTTCCTTTGCTACTTGATACTTTACTTTGAATTTGGCGGTCGGCCGTATGTAATAAGTCGTAGACTTTGACTATTATGCAAGTATGTCTTTTGATCTCTTGTTGTATCGTTGTATGGATGTAATCAACGTTGGATGAGAGTATGAGTATATTGGTCGTTGATCTTGGGAGCCAATATAAGTCATACTCGTTGTTGATAATTCCATTTAACTCACTAAGTGTAGTGCTTGAATCGAAAGAGAATCGACAATCATGTAGCGCCGCAGCGAGCAAGCGCATGATCGTTGAGGCTCTAGCATTCGCTAAGCCTCTCACTTGGATAGAGTTAAGTTGGAATTCATTTACCAGAGACCCGTGATTATGTCCCTAAGACCTTGTCTAATCTCGGTCTTATGGAGATAATTATCGGGGTCCCCACACACGCTGTAGACTTGATTGTGTAATATTTTGTCAAATTTATATGTGTTCTGGTATTGTCTAAAAAATTTAGGATTTAGGTCGTGAAAATTTCGATTTTGGGTTTCAGAAATTAGGGTTACATGATTTCATGTGACTTGGAATGTATAAAAAAAACCATGTATTATAACTCCATTGGAGATGTCGATATATAATATGGCACTGGAGTACACACATTATAACCAAAATACGCGTACAAATATAGCAAAACAAAATCGCATAACACGCGATACTATATGGCTCACTCGTCTGAACCACTACTCTCTGCCTACTGCGGCTGCGTTCGCATGCGCGGTCTTATTTTGCGCTGAGCATGACCCGTGGAATACGTCCATATTGTCCGAAGAGCGCGTGTCGGTTCGGAGGGGGTACGGAGATCTGTAAGACCCCGAGATTAACATCCCAGATCTTCTATGCATAACTGAACTAGTCCCATGATCAGTGGCTAGCTCACACAGTAAACAAATGTGATAACACAACCATAAACGTTAAAAGTTATTAAATAACAACAGAGTTGATTACAAGATAGCCTTACAGGGCAACATTAAATAAACACAGCGGAAGACGATGAAAAAGTAGTAGGGTCCAGTAATCTGCCACAGGCAATCGACTAGGGTAGCGGCCTAGTCGTCACGATCCACACTTGAAGTGAAGTCCTTCTCCTCTAAAATTTTATTTGCATAAAGCAAGCATGAGCACAACTTCCGTGCTCACAAGTTACACCCGTCAAATAACAGAATGACATGCATACATGAATGTAACAAAGGAAAGCTTATAGGGTTATTTGTGCATGAACAACATTTGACATTAAATACTATACTAAGTTCAAAAAGCTCAAGTTTAATAAATCCAAAATTGATTTTGAATTGATAAAGATAGTGTAGGCACCAACCTAACACCAACATAAACACGGGCACCAACCCGGGGCTTCAACCCATAACTTTTCTCATGGACACCCATCCATGTCAAACTGTTTTACAAAAATATTTCGAAATCGAAGTCTAACTTTGAGTGGCTTTGCCAGCATGTCCATGACCGTGGACACGGCTATTCGAATAGATTTACACTCTGCAGAGGTTGTACAACTTTACCCACAAGACATGAATTCTCTAGTTGTTTGGCATCCGTCGACACCACCGCTCACTACCTTAGGTAAGCAGTCTAAAGCACGTGTCAAGGCCTTTACAATGCATCATTCCACCATAGTCCTCCCTCGCTAAGGTTTCGCCTTTGGACTACCGTCGCAGAGTTGAGCCCCCTCTTGCGCCAGGTGGGACTAACAAAAAGTCTTGAAAGACTACCCACCGCATCACAGGAATGACCATAGCGGAATTTTACAAATTAATTAGCCAAGTCCTGCCCATACAAGACATGTGGTAGTACGATGTGGCTTAGCAAGATGCGGCTCGAAGACCGGTCCTTAAGCGACACGGCGACAACCAAGAACCACAGGCCTCAACCTACCAGTTGAGCCCGTGCATAAACCTGCACCCACCAGACAACCATTTCGCCCAAGTCCAAACCATCATTTTATTTTACTTTTCAAGCATTTGTAAAACTCCCATGACACACCAATGCCAAGGGTAAAATTTAAACAACATTTGACTTTTGGTGAAATTCCCAAATGAAACATATGTGATCTATAAGCATGGCTAAGCACAATATTTTTCAAATGATCCTAGTCCATACTATTGTATCAACTAGGTTTTTATCTAGGGTGACAATATGTTTGATTTGATATCAAAATTGGCCATACAAAGGATTTTAGGCATAACTATAAATTTAAAAACAGGAATTTAAATTACAGAATATAAATAAGCATGCAGTAATAATTTGAAACAGAATTTAAATAATTTTAAATAATGGGTGCAAATATGATCAAGAATGTAACTTGCCTTGCTCAAAAAGTTGCTCTCGAACGGCGTCGAAATCTGACTCTCTGAAGTCGTCGAAATCTATACGCGAAAACAAGCCAAATTCAAACTAGATTCAAATAAGATTCAAATAAACTCCAAAATTGAATAATTTTGGTTTAGTTGGCTATATATTGAATTAGATAAATTTAGAAATTTGAATGGGTTTAATCGGAGTTCGGATGCAAAAGATATGAGCTTTTGAAGTTTGAAATTACATGAAATGATAGATTTAGGGTTTAAAGGAATTTGTGGTCAAATGAACTCAAAATTAAATAATTGTGGTTTAGTTAGCTAGATAATGATTTTATACAAATTTTGCAATTTGAACCACCCAATTTGGAGCTGGGATTCAAAAGATATGAATTTACGAACTTTAACTCTATTTAAAACCTAATTTCGAATTTATTAGATTTTCCTGATTTATTTTCTAAAGAAAAATCAATTTATTGCGCAAGATGACGTCAGAGCTGATTTTTCGGAATTTAAAAGAATTAAAGAATTTCCGACACGTGGGTCCCACATGTCGTCTCTCACACTCATGGACCAAGTCCACGGGTGGATGTGGACTAGAGGGTTGGTGAGGTGGCGGTCGTGCGCATGTGGTGCCGACCGGCCATTGTTACTGGGATGCCACGAGGGCAAGCGTGGCGAGGTGGCACACGGTGGCGCCTCATTGGCGGCGCCACGTTGACCGGCGGCGGCTCGGCGACGAGCTTGCGGCTGTGAGGACCCCAATTTATTTGGCTTGTAATGCTTAGCCAACCACGGCTAGCATCACAAATCAAATAAACCGAGCCTCGGATATGTATACTTCCCGAAGCGATATACATACCTCATCACAAAATTATGCATCAACTCCATTCCAAACATAGAGTCCAAACATCACACTACTAAGCGAGTAACAACGATGGGATTACGGACGGGCCGGCCAGGCCAAAAGATACACAAATAAACAAGACAGATAAATGGAAGCAAAGTGCCATAAGATGGCTATAAACAAAGCCAATCGGTGTGCCTTCAACCCACAAGGCATCGATGGACCGCCAAGCCTAGTCGTCGAACACGGCGGCACAACTCACAGTGAGGCCCACAGGGCTCACCTTCTTCCTCATAACAAAACATTAAGCAAAGCAACCGAGTACAAAAATTGTTTTTGTACTGCAAGACCGACGTGTGAACTAGCGCACTGTTCATAGGCTACATGCGAGCTTATTTGGTGGAGGCCATATGTTTCATTTGCATAAAGCCAACTTTATTTGCAATAATGTATCTGATTTAAAGGCAAGTTTTCAATTCATTTTTACTCTTGAAATAACTGCGAAAATAAAGATAGATACAAGTAACCACCTAGAAGTGACTATCCCAATAGTCACCACAACATAGCACGAATCCCCAGATTCGTACCACCCTGCAAGTTTTAATTTAAAAGGTTGCAGTCTAACTCTTGAAAAGCTTACCCAAGCGTGTCCATCATCTAGGACGAGGCTATTCGAATAGTTTTTAACCCTGCAGGGGTGTACCACTGTACCCACACTTGAGACCGCCTTTAAGCCAAAGCACACTTAGAAGGTATGCTACATGACTAAGTCCTACGAGACTTTTCCAATATTGTGTATTAACTACACAGCCGCTCGTATGGATAGAAATCCATACGCTTACATGGTAAAGCCGAAAGACAACTACCCACTCGGGTAAAGCTTTTGGACAACTACCATGCTCCCAACACCATCCTCCTGCGACCTCCTGCGACCGGAGCCAATACACGCCAAAGTACTAGGTCAAGAGAGGTCCATATACTCTAGTGTGGTTAGCACGCCGAAATGCACGGATAAAAATTCACTCACAAGATGTTCGGTCCTTAATTGACTCGGGCACCATTCGGTCCACACCCAAGAATCACACCATCTTACCATTGTGCAGCGTCTAAATCGTTTTGTTTTCGGTTTAATTTTGTAATTAACAAAACATAAGCGAAACATAAGAACAATAATAAATTTATGTGATCAAGATCATCGACTAAGTCGATGATCGCCCAAATCTCTGGAAGCTAAGCATGGCTAAGCAATGAACTTCGTAACCTACTAAGTGATAAGAGCTCATCCAACGAACTCTAATCACGACATATAACCTAGGCTCAGGTAGTAGAGATCAAAATTTCACCTACAGGATATGTAGCTACGGATTTAACTAATCAATTTAACACAAATTAAGCAATGCATACATACAATTGAAACAAAATATTAGACTTTAAAATTGGGATAAACATGATCAAAGCGCTTGTATTCTCTTTGCTCGAAAGATCAACTTTGTGCAGAGGTTCACTCTCGATAATACCAGACCCGTCGCAATCTATCGATCGAGCAAAAGCAACAAATAAGAAGCAATAACACCGACAAAACTCAAAATTTCAAATACATCCACAAATCTGCAACACAGAAGCTAGACCATTACAAAAGGAACAACAAATAGCTGCTACGGAGATGATTTAAATTATACATGATTTCATGCGATTGATCTACCCAAACTCACTAACTTACCAAGCTAACTACAAAATCAAAAATCAATCCTCTTATATGTTTTAATCTTTCGACCGACTTTGATGGTGATTGCGTGCACATCTATGAACTAAGCAGCAAAATACCGCATTTGAATTAACTAACCATCCTATGCAACCTTTACTATTATGAATTCAGTTAGGCCTAAAATTTTGCTTATGGAAATACTGACTAGCTCATTATCCAACTAATAGATGCTAAGCAATTTTCTAACTAAGTTTGGGCTTTATTAACATTCAGCTATTAACACTCCTAAGCACCACACCAAAGTATTGAAAGGCTAACAAATTTCAGCATGCTACTACTACCAAGCCTTACCACACTGTGATAGCAAACCAAGAGTTTACTAACAAAACCACTTGATCATCTAATAGCTTCTTTGATCAGCCATGCAAACAAGAGCTTTGCAATCTAGAGACACTAACTAAAATAACTTCTTGCTAAACACTACTTCCTGAGTGATTCATCAAGTCCAACAAGACCTAATTAGCATAAGCATGATACTAATTTCAGTTTACTGACAACAGAGAAAAACAACAACAGAGAAAAGCTACAGGGAAACTTGTGACTAATTTTCTTCCAAACCTCAATTCCAATTTTGATCATGCAAGAGAGTGAACTAATGAACAATCACAAGATTGATTAGCAGCTAACTACAAGGCTTAAGGGAGGTGGGCCCACCGGTGGCCCAGGGAGACACAGCCGAAGAACAGAGGGGGCTCAGGCTGGCTCTGGACCTGGATTTGTCGCCGGCGAAGGAGTGGCGGCGCGGTCGAGGTGACGGCCAAAATGGGTTGCTTGTGGACCACTGAAGCCAAAGGTGGTCACGGTGTGGAGAAGCACCGCATGCGTGGCGGCGTGGCGGCGCGCGCGGCGGCCGTGGAGGTGACAAGGCGCATGCGCCAGAGAAGAAGAAGGTGAAAACTAGCGCGCGCATGAGCATCAGTGGGTTACCAGGAACTCACCGGGATGACGCGGAGCTAAGGTGGCTGCCGGAGATGGTCCGGCGACGAGAGACTGCGGCGGCGCGAGGTGTTCACCGTCGGCAAGGACCTGAGGCGAAGGAGTGAGCGTGTGAGTGATCGGGGAAGGAAGATGGAGTCCAGGCGATGCTCACCGAGAGATGAATTGAGTTGGAACTCGCCGGAGAAGACGCGGCGGCGGGAGAGGCGGATTCAGCCGGAGTTGGAGAAGAAAGGGTGCGCGCAGCTCCTCAGGCGATGAAACCCCGAATTTCTTGAGGGGTTCACTTCCTGGAGATGCGGAACACGCCGTGACGCGATCGGCCGAGCTCGGAGATCGCCGGAGTAGCCGGAACGCTCGGAGGCGGCGCGGCGACACTCACGGCCACGGAGCTCGGAGGAGAAATGGGCGAGAGGAAGGAAAACGGTAGGTGAAACCCTCGGCGGCTTTTGAAGAGGAGGGCGAGGCGCGAGGTTGAAGCGGTAAGGCGGCGAGGTGATGCTGGCGGCGTGGCGGCAGCGCATCGCCGCGCGAAGAGCGGCGCGCGAGAGAGCGCAGCGCGGGAGAGGCGCACTCTCGCAAGCGCCGTGTGGAGAAAGGTCCGCGGCGGGGCGGGTTGTCGGCGAGAGAAGAGGCGGCTCGAGTCGAGATGCAGTGCGGCGTGGCGAGTTGGTTTAACTCGATCAAGAACATGTCGACCGTTAGATTTTAAGCAGACGATCGAGATCTCTTTGGAGCAATAGGGCGATCCGATTGTTTGGGCACGCGTGGACGCGCGATCCGCATCGGACGGTGCGTGGGCGGTTGGACTCGGCGCGCGGCTAGTTAGTGCGATCAAGCCGGCGCGCAGTCGGACTCAAGTCTGAACTCGAGTCGAACCCAATGAATAGTGACTTGGACTTTTGATTTTGCAAGGCTGAGAGGATTGGGAATTTTAGAGGTAGCTCCAGAGCTCCAAAATTCCAAAATATTTATGGAGCTTCCAGGACAGAGGACAACCTTGTGTAAATTTTCAGGAATTTTCATGGACTAGATTTCTCCCAAGAAAATTCACAAGCTGATGTCTTAAGGTTTGACCAGACTTTTGAACTGGTTTGACTTGGCCATTTGAAATAGCAAACAAAATCTAAAAATTGTGAAATTTTTCAGGGAGGTAACTAGGATGGTCAAGAGGATAGGAAAAATATTCCCAGAGGATTATCACAAGCTTAAGGTTTAGAATTTTGTTGTCAACAACTTCCATTCACAAGAATTTAATTCTAGAAAATGGAAATTGCTAGGGAAAATTTAGAAAACTTCCAAATGATTTCATGAGGCATCAAAAGTTTTATTTCTCCTCAAAATCTTACATTTGAAATACAAACCTAACTTAGGGCTGTTACAAATCTCCCCCTTACAGGGAATCTCGCTTGAGATTACGATCCTGAGAAAAGAAGGGCGGGTAGTGCACGGAGCGATCTTCCCGCTCCCAAGTGGCTTCATCCTCGGAGTGGTTCGACCACTGAACTTTAAGGAACTTGATCACACGGTTCCTGGTTCGCGTTCAGCTTCTTCGAGGATACGAACGGCGCTCACGATAGGACAGATCTTCTGCACATCGATATTTTCCAATGGCGTTTCCTCAATTGGAACACGGAGGCACTTCTTCAATTGTGATACATGGAAAACATCATGCACTCCTTCGAGTGTAGATGGCATTTCTAACTTGTATGCAATAGCTCCCACTTTCTTGATAATGCGATACGGCCCGACATATCGAGGAGCCAATTTGCCCTTGACACCGAAACGACGATGACCCTTCAAAGGTGAGACTTTGAGATACACAAAATCATTGGGCTAGAAACTCAGCTCACGACGACGCCGATCTGCATAGCTCTTTTGCCTAGACTGAGCTACGCGCAAGTGCTCACGAATCAAGCGCACTTGACTTTCGGCCTCATTAATTGAATGCGGGCCAAAGAACCGCTCTCTCCCGGTTTCCGACCGGTTCAATGGGGTTACATCGCCGCCATACAAGGCCTCAAGCGGTGCCATACCGAGACTAGCCAGGAAGTCGTTGTTGTAGGAGAACTCGGCAAGCGGTAGGCACTTCTCCCAATTCTTCCCATAGGAAAGAACACAAGCACGGAGCATATCTTCAAGAACTTGGTTGACTCGTTCCGTTTGACCATCTGTTTGAGGATGATAGGTCGAATTGAAAGAAAGACCGGTCCCCATGGCCTCCCAAAATCAAAAGCAAAGCCGAGAAGTGAAAAGAGAGCCACGATCTGACACAATCGTTCGTGGCACACCATGCAAGCTCACAATGCGGGAGATATAGAGATCTGCCAATCGACTGACACTGAGAGTGGTAAGTACTGGCAGGAAGTGCGCTACCTTCGATCGATCGATAACAACCGGATAGCATCCTTCCACGAAGAAGTGCAGGCGGACGGTGATGAAGTCCATGCCCACAGAATCCCATTTCCACTCTGGTATAGGTAAGGGCTGAAGAAGACCCGCTGGACGCTGATGCTCGGCCTTGACACGACAACATACGTCGCATCTGGCAACGAACCTGGCAATCTCGCGCTTCATGCGAGTCCACGAGAATCTCGTAGCGAGATCTTGATACATTTTGGTGGCCCGGGATGGATAGACAAGGGCGAATCATGGGCCTCATGGAGAATCAAATCCCGCAATTCCGAACCTTTGGAACCACGAGCCTTTGCCCAAACCACACAACACCGTGCTCATCTTACGTAAAGCACTTGGTGATCCATTCTTGATGTTACGCTTGATTTTACCCACACCAACATCCGATTGTGCGCGACTTGATTTGGTCTACTAGGGTTGGTTGCACAACCAAGGCAGCATGGGAACCATGCTCAACCAAACCCAAGTTGAGACGCTGAAATTGCGCAAGAAGTGCAGTTTGTTGCTCTTGGATCATCAAAGTATTGCAATGCACCTTTCGGCTAAGTGCATCGGCAACCACATTAGCCTTGCCGGGATGATCACGAATACCCATGTCATAATCTTTGATCAATTCCAACCATCTCTCTGCACGAGGTTCGGATCATTTGGGTGAACAAATATTTCAAGCTCTTGTGATCGAATACACCTCACGGTTTCGATCGAGATAATGCCGCCAAATCTTGAGTGCATGAACCACGCAGCAAGCTCTAAATCATGGGTGGGATAGTTGAGCTCATGAGGTCTCAACTGCCTAGATGCATAGGCAAGCGCCTTGCCTTCCTGCATGAGAACGCATCCGAGTCACGGCGAGAGGCATCGCAATAGATATCGAAGCTTTTGTGGACATCGGAAGAGCAAGAATCGGACACGAAGTCAAGCGTTGTTTGAGCTCCTGAAAGCTCTCATCACAAGCAGAGGACCACACAAACTTCTTGTCCTTCTTGAGCAATTCAGTCATCGGCTTTGCGATCTTGGAGAAGTTCTCGATAAAGCGGCGGTAGTAGCCCGCTAAACCAAGAAAACTCCGCACATCAGTGACTGACTTGGGCTGACCCCAAGATAGAACATCGTTGACCTTGCTGGGATCCACCGCTACGCCTCCAGCTGAAAGAACATGGCCCAAGAATGCCACTTCCTTCAACCAGAACTCGCATTTGCTGAACTTTGCATATAGCTGATGCTCCCGCAATTTGCCCAAAATAATCTTGGATCTCGACATGCTCTTCTTCAGTCTTGGAATAGATAAAAATATCATCAATGAAAACCACCACGAACTTATCCAAATATTCCATGTATACCGAGTTCATGAGGTTCATGAAATAAGCTGGAGCATTGGTTAGGCTGAAAGATATGACGATATACTCGTAAAGACCATAACGAGTAGTGAACGCCGTCTTCGGAATATCCTCAGCCCTGATCCGGACCTGATGATATCCCAATCTCAGATCAATATTGGAGAACACCTGAGCCCCAGACAACTGGTCAAAAAGATCATCAATGCGGGGCAGAGGATATTTGTTCTTCACCGTCACTGCATTGAGCGGACGGTAATCAACACACATGCGCAAAGTCTTGTCCTTCTTCTTCACAAAGATCACCGGACAACCCCAAGGAGATGAACTAGGACGGATGAAACCCTTTGCTTGGATCTCACCAAGTTGCTTCTTCAATTCTTCTAACTCGTTGGGAGGCATCCGATCTGGCGCCTTGAGATAGGGGCGTGCAGGGGAGCAACTCAATGACAAACTCAGATCTCGAGCGGAGGCATCCCGGAGTAAATCATCGGAAAAACATCCTCAAAATCAAAAGCAGTGGGAACCTCTGAATCTTCAAAGTGGCTTTGCTACGAGTGCACAAAGGTGTGACCCTTGCAGTGCGGGGAAAAGCCAACTGTTCGCACGGAAGGTTGGTGAGAAAACCATCTTCTTAGCTGTCGATCTGTCCCATGTGTTGGGACAACCAATCCATGCCAAAATTACATCCGGGCTCGTTGAGTTGAGCGGATGAGATTTGCCAAGAACCCCACTCCTTTGACTTGATAGGAACATCCCGACATTGTAAATCGGCTCTCATTTCCGACCCGGAGGCGGATGAGCAAAGGAACTCCCAAAGGAACGGTGAAGACCACTAGCAGCGACAAATGATCTCGAAATAAAAGAATGTGATGCTCCAGAATCAAATAATGCAGCGGGGCGAGAATTGACAAAAGTGTACCCATCACAACATCGGCGCCTCTGAGCCTCCTCGGTGAAAGATGGTTGACTCATTGCTGCTCGCACCACAGGTCTTGGATGATCTTACAGTCGGTGGGTGACCACTTCCACCCGCGTCCTCCATTAGGACGGGGCTGCTCCAACACTCGAGGCAAGAATTCGCATAATGGCCCTTTTGTGACAATGGAAACAAGTAACCTCGGCCGCCGGATTGCGGAGGCCACTCTGTCTTTGGACCACGAGCGCGCGTGGGTGAAAACACGACTGCGCGCGACGAGCTGGCGCGATGGCCTCGGCGGCGGTGGAGCAAATGAGCAGGCCTGGTGCTAGCCCCGCGAGGGGCGAGTGAGGTGGTGTGAGTAGGCGATGGACCTCCCATTTGCGCTTGCGAGACTCGCTTGACGCCTTTGCCTTATGCTCTGCAACAATGGCCTTATCCACTAAGGCACGAAAGTGGAGAAGTCCACAATAGATAGCTTGTCCTGCGGCTCCTCGGACAAGCCATCCATAAACTTCTCTGCTTGGCCTCATGAGCCACCTCACCCGAGCATAACGAGCGGTGATTAAACTCGTCTAGATACTCCGTCACGATTTGCGCCCTTGCTTGGCGCGAGGAATTCTTTCTTCTTGACTTCATCGAGGCCATCGGGGATGTGGGCCCGAAAGGCGATCTGAACTCCTCGGTGACTACATGGCCCACGGGCTGCATGGCGAGGTAGTTCTCCCACCATGAAGTCTTTGCGCCCTCAAGTGGTGGGAAGCGAAGAGTGCCTTCTCCGGGCACGCGCGGCGATGTTGAGCTTTCGCTCAACCATGCGCGACCAATCATCCGCATCGAGAGGGTCCTCAGGCGGGAGAAAGTCGGCGGCCGTGCGGAGGAACTCTGCAAGTCCCGTGAGTCGGATGCGCCACCACCAGATCCGGAGGCACGGCAGGAGTGGAGGCGGTATTCCTAGCGATAACCTCCAAAATGCGCGTCGATCCATGCGGTTCGCTCGATGCGTGCGAGAACCTCGGCCATGGTCGGGGAGAGCTCCTCATCCACGCCACTGGTGGCCGACTACCACGTGTTCTCCGGCCATCTGTTTCACTAAGACAAGTTAGCCACAAACCTAAAAGCAAGAAAGCCAACACTCAGAAGCAGTCCACAGAACAAACACAAAGCTCGCATAAAATTTTCGATTCTGAGATCAATCTCCCGGCGACCGACCGTATTGGCGAGCAGTAATCGCTAAGGAAGGTAATGTCTCAAGGTTAAAACAACGATTTAATCTGACCAACAAAATTAGGCAGATAACTACCCGTTCTACACCTTACCTATTATCCCACAAGTTTGGGTGGATTAATCTTCATGGTTCCCCAAAGCTAATTCCAGGACGTAACTATCTTTTGAAAGGAAGAGAGAAACCAAGTTTTAAAACTCAAATTGGAGTAAGATGAGGGTAGAAGACTAAGATAGGTAAGGAATAAAATCTGAGAGTCTGTCTAGGTTTTCGTAAGCCTTTTTATACTTTGAAAATAAGCCTTTCCAAAATATCCTAAGGACGACTATGCTTGGGTTACTACGGTCAGAATGGCTCTGATACCAACTTTGTGAGGACCCCAATTTATTTAGCTTGTAATGCTTAGCCAACCACCTGGCCCTAGCATCACATATCAAATAAACCGAGCCTCGAGATATGTATACTTCCCAGAAAGCAGTATCCATTCCAAACATAGAGTCCAAACATCACACTACTAAGCAGAAAGTAACAACAGTAGATTATTACAGACCAGGGACGACCGGCCAAAAGATACACAAATAAACACGACAGACAGCGGAAGCAAAAGTGCCATAAGATGGCTATAAACAAAGCCAATCAGTGTGCCTTCAACCCACAAGGCATCTGACTGGACCGCCAAGCCTAGTCGTCGAACACGAGCGGCACAACTCAACGACGTAGTGAGGCCCACAGGGCTCACCTTCTTCCTCCGCATAACAAAAACATTAAGCAAAGCAACTGAGTACAAAAATTATTTTTGTACTCGCAAGACTGGCGTGTGAACTAGCAGACCTGTTCATAGGCTACATGCAGACTTATTTGGTGGAGGCCATATGTTTCATTTGCATAAAGCCAACTTTATTTGCAATAATGTAATACAGTTTAAAGGCAAGTTTTCAATTCATTTTTACTCTTGAAATAACTGCAAAAATAAAGATAAATACAAGTAACCACCTAGAAGTGACTATCCCAATAGTCACCACAACATACACGAATCCCAGTTCGTACCACCGCAAGTTTTAATTTAAAGGTTGCAGTCTAACTCTTGAAAAGCTTACCCAAGCGTGTCCATCACCTAGGGCGAGGCTATTCGAATAGTTTTTAACCTGCGGGGGTGTACCATGCACTCCACACTTTAGGCCGTCTTTAAGCCAAAGCACACTCGAGAAGGTATGCCTACTGACTAAGTCCTCTGAGACTTTTTCCAATATTGTGTATTAACTACGAGCCAGCTCGTATGGATAGAAATCCATACGCTACATGGTAAAGCCGAAAAGACAACTACCCTCTGGGGTAAAGCTTTTGGACAACTACCATGCTCCCAACACCATCCCTCCTGCGACCTCCTCGACCCGAGCCAATACACGCCAAAGTACTAGGTCAAGAGGTCCCATATACTCTAGTGTGGTTATGCGCGCGAAATGCCTGGATAAAAATTCACTCACAAGATGTTCGGTCCTTAATTGACCGGGCACCATTCGATCACACCAAGAATCACACCATCTTACCATTGTGCCAGCGTCTAAATCGTTTTTGTTTTGGTTTTAATTTTGTAATTAACATAACATAGCGAAACATAAGAACAATAATAAATTTATGTGATCAAGATCATCGACTAAGTCGATGATCGCCAAATCTACGGAAGCTAAGCATGGCTAAGCAAGCTGAACTCGTAACCTACTAAGTGATAAGAGCTCATCCAACGAACTCTAATCACAGCATATAACCTAGGCTCAGGTAGTAGAGATCAAAATTTCACCTACAGGATCGCAGCTACGGATTTAACTAATCAATTTAACACAAATTAAGCAATGCATACATACAGCTGAAACAAAATATTAGACTTTAAAATACTGGGATAAACATGATCAAACTGCTTGCCTGGCTGCTGCTGCTCAGAAAGATCAACCTGTTGCAGAGGTTCACTCGATAATACGGACCGTGCAATCTATCGATCGAGCAAAAGCAACAAATTAGAAGCAATAACAAACAAAACTCAAAATTTCAAATACAACCACAAATCGCAATACGAAGCTAGACCATTACAAAAGGAACAACAAATAGTCACTCACGGAGATGATTTAAATTAGACATGATTTCATGCGATTGATATACCCAAACTCACTAACTTACCAAGCTAACTACAAAATCAAAAATCAATCCTCTTATATGTTTTAATCTTTAATCGACTTTGATGGTGATTGCGTGCACATCTATGAACTAAGCGACAAATACCGCATTTGAATTAACTAACCATCCTATGCAACCTTTACTATTATGAATTGATTAGGCCTAAAATTTTGCTTATGGAAATCTTGACTAGCTCATTATCCAACTAATAGATGCTAAGCAATTTTCTAACTAAGTTTGGGCTTTATTAACATTCAGCTATTAACACTCCTAAGCACCACACCAAAGTATTGAAAGGCTAACAAATTTCAGCATGCTACTACTACAAGCCTTACCATCGTGATAGCAAACCAAGAGTTTACTAACAAAACCACTTGATCATCTAATAGCTTCTTTGATCAACCATGCAAACAAGAGCTTTGCAATCTAGAGACACTAACTAAAATAACTTCTTGCTAAACACTACTTCTGAGTGATTCATCAAGTCCAACAAGACCTAATTAGCATAAGCATGATACTAATTTCAGTTCATCGACAACGAGAGAAAAAGCGACAACGAGAGAAAAGCTACGGAAACTTGTGACTAATTTTCTTCCAAACCTCAATTCCAATTTTGATCATGCAAGAGAGTGAACTAATGAACAATCATAAGATTGATTAGCGACTAACTACAAGGCTTAAGGAGGTGGGCCCCACCGCGGTGAAGCAGAGGAGAACACACCAAGAAACGAGAGGGGGCTCGGGCGGCTCTGGACTGGATTTGTCGCCGCGAAGGAGTGGCGGCCTTGGTCGAGGTGACGCCAAAATGGGTTGCTTGTGGACCACCGAAGCCAAAGGTGGTCACGGGTGGCGGAAGCACCGTGTGGCGGCGTGGCGGCGAAGCGCGGCGGCCGTGGAGGTGACAAGGCGCATCGCGCGCGAGAAGAAGAAAGTGAAAACTAGCATGCACATGAGCATCAGTGGGTTACCAGGAACTCATCGGGATGACGCGGAGCTAAGGTGGCCGCCGAGATGGTCCGTGACGAGAGCTGCGGCGGCGCGAGGTGGTCACCGTCGGCAAGGACACGAGGCGAAGGAGAGCGTGTGAGTGATCGGGAAGGAAGATGGAGTCGGCGATGCTCAGAGATGAATTGAGTTGGAACTCATTTGGAGAAGATGCGGCGGCGGAGGCGATTCACCGAGTTGGAGAAGAAAGTGCGTGCAGCTCCTCGGCGATGAAACCCCAATTTCTTGAGGTTCACTTCTGAGATGCGGAACACGCCGTGACGCGATCGGCCGAGCTCGGAGATCGCGAGTAGCCGAGCGCTTCGGGGCGCGGCGACACTCACGGCCACGGAGCTCAGAGGAGGAAATGGGCAGAGGAGAGGAAGGAAAACAGGTTGGTGAAACCCTGGTGGCTTTTGAAGAGGAGGCGGAGGCGGCGAGGTTGAAGCGGTAAGGCGGCGAGATGACGGCGAGGCGACGTGGCGACGCGCATGCGCCGGGCGGCGAAGAGCGGCGCGCGAGAGAGAGCGAGCGCGCGGGAGAGCTAGCACTCGGGCAAACGCCGCGTGGAGGGAAAGGTCTGGCGAGCGGGACCGGGTGGTCAGCGAGAGAGAAGGGGGCGGCTCGAGTCAGAGTCTGGTGCGGTGTGACGAGTTGGTTTAACTCGATCAAGAACATGTCGACCGTTAGATTTTAAACGGACGATCGAGATTTGCTGGAGCAATAGGACAGTCCGATTGTTTCGGGCACACGTGGACCGCGCGATCTGCATCGGACGGTCGTGGGCGGTTGGACTCGGGCGGCGCGGCTAGTTGGTGCGATCAAGCCGAGCGGCACGGTCGGACTCAAGTCTGAACTCGAGTCCGAACCCAATGAATAGTGACTTCAGACTTTTGATTTTGCAAGGCTGAGAGGATTGGGGAATTTTTAGAGGTAGCTCCAGAGCTCCAAAAATTCCAAAATTTTTATGGGAGCTTCCCGGGACAGAGGAAAACCTTGTGTAAATTTTTCAGGAATTTTCATGCACTAGATTTCTCCCAAGAAAATTCACAAGCTGCTGTCTTAAGGTTTGACCAGACTTTTGAACTGGTTTGACTTGGCCATTTGAAATAGCAAACAAAATCTAAAAATTGTGAAATTTTTCAGGGAGGTAACTAGGATGGTCAAAAGGATAGGAAAAATATTCCCAGAGGATGATCACAAGCTTAAGGTTTAGAATTTTGTTGTCAACAACTTCCATTCGCAAGAATTTAATTCTAGAAAATGGAAATTGCTAGAGGAAAATTTAGAAAACTTCCAAATGATTTCATGGGGCATCAAAAGTTTTTATTTCTCCTCAAAATCTTACATTTGAAATACAAACCCTAACTTAGGGCTGTTACACCGGCGAAGGGCGGCACGGGGGAGGGAGATCGTGTGCGCGAGCTCAACGGCGGCGGTTAGGGTGCGCGGGCGAGACGGACGCGGAGAGAGAGGGAGAAGGTGGGGAATGGAGGCGGTGGAGGGTGCCGGGTCATGTGCACGTCGTGCGGGAGACGCGGGGTGGTGGGAGGCGGCGGTTGACGGAGCTTACGCGGGCGGGAATGGCGGAGGCGTGCGGCTGCGCGGGAGGAAGAAGAAGGGTGGGGAAGAAGAGAGGATGCGGGGCCCACGCGTCGGTGAGAGAAGAGGCGAGGGATGTGGCTGGCGGGTGGGACCGGGTGCGGAGGGGGAGAGAGAGAGAGCGGGCGGGCCAAACGGGCCAGGCGCGCGAGGGAATGGGCCGAGCGGGGAGAATTCAGCCCATTTGATTTTCCCGGAATTTAAATGATTTTGCTAATTAAATAATCCAAGTAATTCAATTATGCTTTAGAAAATAGCAAAATAAATCCAAAAATTATGGAAAAATTCACAGAAATTCCCCTGCTTATTTTGGACTTAATGAAATTATTTCCAACTTTATGTTGGCTTTTAATTTTGCAAATAAATTTGTTTTGACTTTAAAATATTTAGGAAAAAGCTTTTAAAAACTTAGAAAATCTTAGAGATTAAGTAAATTTTTATTTTTCAGATTAAATCAAACAAAACTTCCAGAACTTCAAATAAATTTTAAATTTTGACTTTCAAAATTTCAAAGATTCAATTAAAGCAATAGAACTCTTTCCAATTTTTCAGAAATTCCAATAAAACATTAACTTTATTTTATTTTATTTTGGTAACATTACTTTGGAATGTTACAAGACCGTTGAGGGGGAGGTGGATCAGTAGGCTGACTCTGGAGTAGAGTCTGGTAGGCGTACATGTCGTCGTGATGAGCCATGCCGACTCGGGGGACACCTCCGAAGAATTCATCCACGACGTACGGAGGCTATAAAATCACTTTGGGGTACGATGACTGCAACTCCGGTTGCGCGGATGAGCTCTAGCCTTGGACATATGGGGTTCCGTGTACCTGGAGGAGCTCTAGCCTTGAACGTATGGTGGGGCAGCGAACCCGGAGGAACTCTGCCCTTGAACGTACGGCGGGATAGCGAATCTGGAGGAGCTCTGCCCTACGTACGCTACAAACCATGGCTGCCATTGTCCGTATCCTAGCGCTGTATACTGCTCTCTGGCAGGAGCTGGGAGGCTCATCATCATCATCAGTCGACGTGAACTGGCCGTCACCCCCACGGCCAACTGAAGGCTACAAGACAGAACGATGTTAGTACAAATAAACACTCTCGACATAAAGTGAGGAGCTCGTACCTCCCGGATGTGCAGTGTAGATGACCGAGGGGGAGCACTAGTTTGTGTACTGGGTCCAGACTGCAGAAGTGATTCATCCTGACGGACCTATAACAGGAGAACGATATGATGTTAGTGGAACGTAAGGCATAACCAAAAGAACATAACGTAGATTTGTACATAGCGACTTAACTCCGCGCCGACCTGGCCCGCGGATGACCAACGGGGAACGCTACGACACCTGTCGGACTCGCTAGGCTGTGGTGACCTAGCGGGTGAGCACGAGCCCCCCCCCCCACTTGCTGCCCGATGCATAGGACATCGTCCATCGAACGACCGCAGCTCAAGTTCTTTATCAGCTTCTTCGACTGTGCTGAGATGTACTTTAAATTTTTTGATAGCCTACCGGTGTTGTGTCTGGTCTACCGATTGCATCCTCCGATGTGCTATAGATGCACTGCGCTCACTCCAACTGTAGTGACGTACATAACATGTTCATTAACGAAGAGTACAAATATCATCAACGACCAGACCAAAGTTTGTAAATGTCATACGGTGTCGTCATGCCGCGAAGCGCTGTGATGATCGAACGAGTGGCGGAGGCTCTAGTGGTGCGTCTCCTCTGTCACTGACTCCAGGCGCTCCGGTGGAGGAATGTTGAGTCTTACGCACGTTCGTGGCACGTACCACTCCATGTATGCAACGTATGTCTCAGGGCCGTACAGATGTGGGGCATGCAAGACATCCAAGTGCGCCCTCTTCGTCCATGCCGTAGTCCACTCGTGCTGGACCGGGCGCCAGTACTGAGTATGCTCACCCTGCCTTGATCGCCTGCATTTCCAGAAGGATTGATGTTAGAAAAGAAGATGTAAGAACTGTAAGTATTACTCGAATGAAGTTTGACTCACAGGTGTATGGCTCGCGGAAGGGGCCTGTCATTCGAGGGTGCACGACCTGGTGCGCATCTAACCTGACGCATTACACGCTGCACCGCATGAGGTGCCACCATATGTGCGAACACTCGGTGGCAGTTAGTCGTCCACAACAGAATGTCCCAGATGCATTGCACGGACAGTCCGTGCGGTGCTATTGTGCACACGAACTGTGGATACCATGGGTTCCATATGATGTCGCTCTCATGCAACGACTCGAACTCGTTGTGGTACAACGAGTAGCAGCTCACCGGTCTTCCGCTGGCCTAGCGCAGACAGACAGCAATCCACCGTAAGCCCATGGTGGGCCTGTATACCTGGTCATGCGGAACAGGGTACGGGTGCACTGCTATCTCGATGGTCGGTTGCCCAACAGGGAAGTGCTCCCAATTCCACAGCCGCAGTAGCACGTAGTAGATGGCCAGGTTGGTAGCAGTGGTGCCGCAGCGCGAAGCGTCACACAACCCCCAATATGTGGCGCAAGGGCGGTGATCCTAGTGTCTTGGGCATCGGCTCAGCCCCACATCAACCAAAGACTCGGCGACGCGGATGAAGCTGGGGTACAAAAAAACACCCTTTGTGGTTGGAAACAGGACCCAACCAAAGAACTGGAGAAGGTAAGCAACGAGGTGTATCCTAATGACCTCGTGAGGTGCACCTTACGGGCATTCGCTGAACTGCCTCAGCCAAGCCCGGGGGACGCCACGTGCACCCTCCGGGAGAGGTTGGCCGAACCGCTGCTTTAGCCTGGCCTTCCAGTCCGCACCCGGAGGGCCCAGAACAAGTGGCTCTTCCCGGATCGGGAGACCAGTTAAGAGCGAGATGTCCTGCAGGGTGACTGTCATCTCACCCCACTGAAAGTGAAAGGTGTGCATCTCGAGCCTCCACCTGTCGATAAGTGCCGACAATAGGTTGGCATCTAGGGTGAACTGGTGTCTGACAGAGACCATCCTCGCAAGGGGCAACAAGCCCGTGTCCCAGAGGATCGGGACATAGCGATCGTCCAGTGCCCAGCAGTCCCTCCTCGCCCGAAGCGCCAGGGGCGAAGGGCCATCCGCGTCAGCAGTGAGCCACGGCTTGCACCAGTGGTCGTCATCGTACAAGTGTTTCAAAAGCATTGGTAGAGACATGGCTTGCAACACATAGAATAGAGGGAATATTAGTGAGAAGGTGGCTAATGATCATAAAATATTGTAAATTAAACATGCTAGCTTTTTAATTGTAGAGTAGTTTTTGGGTGATAAGCTACATGATAAGCTAGCTTAATTAGATTATGCTCCTTTGTTCTTCGATGAATGCATTTCTTATTATTTGATTTCGCTTTACGACCAAACTACTTTATTAATTAATTACTACTAATTATATGTGTGTGTTCATTGCATGGTGCATGCATACTTGAGTACCTATTTTCTAACTAATTAACCTTGCCAGCAGTGCATACATCGCATGACATTTTCTTAAGTAGAAATTACGAATTTAGAACTAATTATTTATGTAACATTAGGTAAATTGGCTTCTAATGAAGAATTTACGAACAACAATAAAATTACTACGCAGTTAATAAATAATTTACGAACGACCAAGTCTGTTGCCAAAAAAATTGGTTTCTTGGTAAATTAGTAAACCTAGCAAACCTAACTGCGTAAGTATGTAGTTAATAAATAATTTATGAACAACAAAAAATCGACAGAGATAAAAATTACCTACTAAATTGGCTTATAGTGACAGCGGTTAATAACACTAAAATGTCCCTGAAAATATAATCAATATATAGAGCAACCGAAAGAGAGAGAGCGAAAGACCGTGCGAGCGACTGACTGACTGCGAAATGAAGTCGCGTTCGTTCACTCGCTAATTTATAGCCGGGAGGGAAGGAGGTTTTAATTTGCATACGGCAGACAAGATTACAGCGAATAGATTAATGAGACGAGATGACAAGACGGGGAGACAGCGAATGACAGGAGACTCACAGTATTTAAACCACATAAGTCTGATTTGCAAGCATCCAGTGCTATTGATTTATGATTTATGTAATTAAAATTTTCACAAGTACGGAAGTACAGTACTGCTTGCTCTACGTTCTTTTCTTTCCCTGCCATGGTTTGCGAGTTCATCTGAAAAATGTTCGCTTATGTTCTGGATTAGGACCTAATTTTACAAAGTATTTTTTTTGGAGTTTTTGAGGAACACCATCATTTCTATAAAAAAAAAAATACCACAGTATTAGATACTACAAAGTTTTCGTATAGTACACTTCGTGCGTTGGTTTTTAAAACCATGGTTACCTTAATACCGTGGTACTTTTGAGGTTTTAAAAATCCATTCTATAGTTGAGTTGCATTATGAAACGACTATTCCCAGGAAAATAGACTTATAATGGAAAGCAGAGAGCACATAAAAACAAACTGACTACATTATTTTTCCTTAAACTAAAAGTGACAACAGGTTCAACCCATGCAATTCGTTTACGGTGAAGAGGAATGCCTCTTTTCCCACTATCCTAGAATTTTAGAATTGGGCTTCTACGCATGACGATACAAAGATATATGAAGATCTCATAATGCAACAGCATAACTTCCATATAAATATATAACACTATCTGATTGATTTTCTGCTGATTAATAATGCTAATAAGCCCACATGTCTTGGCTCCTCTTCTAACACATGGTATCTGTCAGAACGATTGCTCCTCCTTTGGCCCTTCCTCCTCTCA
This sequence comes from Ampelocalamus luodianensis, assembly GCA_036346255.1. NCBI lineage: Eukaryota > Viridiplantae > Streptophyta > Magnoliopsida > Poales > Poaceae > Ampelocalamus > Ampelocalamus luodianensis. The sequence continues at coordinate 64,147,279 of CM070621.1, read as the reverse complement.
ACTTTCAATTCAACATTAAGTCGAAAACTCTAAACACAAAATCACCAACATTCAAATCAAACAACTTTCCATTCATTGGTTCGAACTTTCAATTCGAGCAAATCTTCACGGATTCAACTTTCACCCCACAAATTTAATTTTTAAATCCCAAATTCAAAAACTTTCAAAATCTAACAACCTTCAATCCATGGATTCGGACTTTCAGCTCGAATAATTGAGATTTCAACTCATGGATTCAAACTTTTCACCCCCACAAATTCGAAATTTTCAACTCCCAAATTGAAGAGCTTTCAACTCCTACAATCAAACTATCAACTCTAGATTTTTCACAACTTTCAACAGGAGAGGTGAAAGCTTTCACCTGGGGATTGTGGTGGCACATGGCCCCTCGGCATTGGCACCAGAGGTGATGGCACGTCAGTCAGGGTTTAGGCGAGGGAGAGAAGATGACAAGATGCAAAGAGCAGGTGTCGGGAGTGGAAACAAACCTACAGTGCGAAGTGTTGTTGTTTTAGGGTGGGCCCGCATCGGAATGTGAGTTACCAATGCACAGTCATTTTTAGACATTTCGCTGATTCCAATTCTCCAAGGTTTTAAGTTTTTGAGGAAACTAGCGCTTGTACGTCTTGCAACAAATTTTCAATAAGAACAACATTGATCCGATACAGATGCCAAAAAAAAAAATCGTATAGTTGCAACAACCCATCACAATTAAAAAAAGTGCAACAATCTAGCGAATCAATTGCAACAAAAAAATCTATGCAACAAATCCACAACCCCACTAAAATAGAATTTCTCTTGCTACAACATTTGAGAAGATACATTACAATAAAATAAAATCTTATGTAATAACTGAAAAGGATGCTAAAATAAATCAAGAAAATGCCTGTAACAAGCCTACCCACAGTAGGCGCTCATACTACGACAAGCAGCAAAGGTCGTTGGAGGAGGCCCTCCCAATTCCTGGTCACATGTAGGCTTGGGCCTGATCCGACAAGGGGCAAGGTCGCCGAGCGTGTTGCTTGTCATCCAAAGAGGGCGGCGACAACAACCGGGACCGTATGTCCTTCTCATCTCGGCTGCCCCCTGCTCCCTCCACATGTTGCCAGCTGCCATGGCTCCTCTGGCGTGTCGTCCTCTCATCACTAGTCCCGAGAGCAATAAAGAATGGGGGATGGAGAGTGTAAGAATCTTGGCCCTTAATTCATTCACTATCGTGTTTTGGTGACTAAAGACTCCTAAATCATCTGGACTAACATGTGTTTCAAGTGGCAAAAAGGTTATGTCTCAGTGATGGCTTGGCTTGGTTCCTGGCCATGGTTGTAGCCTCCAAGTGTTCAACTGATGGCATGGCATGAAGTTTTCATGAAGATTTAGGACATTGTGGCTAAAAATGATCTAAGGAGTTGGGTATGGATCATTGTGTTACGTTTTTATTTTTTCTTTGGCCGTACTATTAAAGGTGGTTCAAGACTAGTAGCTTGAGCTTGGTTAGGTCGGGAAACTAGTTGGTGTGCACACTAGTCAGAGAGTGCCAAGGATCAAGGTTTCGGTATGACGATCTCAAATTCGGATCAATTTGAGCCGAGTCCGAATAATCTCAACGGATGCGGACTACCTGGCCTAGGCATACCATTACGGTGGAGCACTGTGGGGGTACCCGGCTTAAACCCGACGTCCTTGAAACAAATTCCACAACCGTCTAGAATTTTAGTTACACATAGAATAGCACATTGCACAAACTTCAATTATAAAATCTTTTACTTATTGGCGAAAATACAACATATCAGCCGAGTTTTACATTAGAGGAGCTGTCTGGCCAAATATGATATAGTACAAAAGAACCAAAAAGAAATTCTACAAGCAACGCCTGAGCGTAGACGTGACCCTAACACCAAGCTTTTTCGTACCCATCGCGTATTTGAATAATTAAGCAAGAGTGAGTACTTTTGATATAATTTATTAAAATAATATTATTTTAATAAATAATTACAAAAATAAATAGTCAAACTTTTTTTATATAAAAATAGGCTACTGTCTCCATTCCAAATATCGAAATTGCCCTGTCGCCATTTGAAATAGCGATAGGAGGAGCTCTATGGCCATTAGAACAATGCTGAGAAGCATTAGAACAGTGCTAAAATGCTCTTGTCGCCAATTGAACTAACGATAGACTCCTGTTACCAATTCAAATAGCAACATGAGCTAGAAATTTTTTAAAATTTTATTTATATGCTGAGAATTCAATTTCAAATTTTAGTGGAATTCACAGAGTTTATCAGTAATATCTTTAAGTGTCCGCATAGTTTGGAATGTGATATTGGAAAAGATAATGAAATATAAAGTAGAGAATGCGAGATTGGCAACACAATTTGGAATGCAAGTTTGGCGGCACAAAAACACAAATAGCCTCCTTTGGAGTGAAATGACAAATATTTGGGTTTAGGGTTGCCACGCGTGCTGTTGTCATGATTGTATTGTTTGCTGAACTGATTCCTTCTGGAAAAGAGTATGAAATTTTAAATAGATGAAATATTTGGGAATAAAATTTGATAGACTTCATAATTTATTTGCAAACTATATGGCTCGTAGGGTTTGGTTATATGCATTCGAAACGACAACATGCACAAATCAACAAATCGGAAAACACCTACGATACGGTGCGCCTTTTTGGAATCGAAAAAAGGTGGATTGGAATGAAGTTAATTAGTCTTGGCGGCCCATTGGTCTATTCCCCTTGTCTCGAGACTGCCCACGATGACGGCCAGTCTCAAAGTTAGCCATGTTCTGCGAGACGGGCTGGACGATTGAATGATGTTAGGATAGCATAACGTATGGCCAAATCAAGAATTAGGATGCAAATTGAACATAACTTAACTCTTCGATATGGAGTGCGCCTAGGCGACGGCAGACGCTAGGACGGCTACCGGTCTCACTAGCAGGAGCCTTCCCCTTGTCCGCCATGCGCTCGGCCCGGTCGTACTCAACATTTGTTTGGGGGTCCTCCACCACCACCCTACTTTCCAGGGCCCATCCGGTGCCTTTTTAATAGGGTTTGGTACATAAGGTTTCCAACGTTCGAAGGTCTCATGTCGCTTCGCGTACTTGAACATGTATTGTTACTCGATGAACGCCCTATCGTACATGTCCGGACCGTCAATCCATTGGAAGAAGTTGTAACACATCCCTGGCACCATTATGCACGGATAAAGTTAGCGATATGTGGGATGTAACGTGAAATGTAAAAAATCTATGTGTGTAAGATTCTCTTACAAGGATATTCCCGCATGTGTAGTATGCTAGGGCTGCGGTCACCAGGTGTATGGACTGAATGATCTTCGTCGGTTCTTCCACACATATTGCGGGTGTGGGAACTCTAGTGGTACCGGCGCATTCTTCATAGAATAATTCGGGTAGGGTTTATCCCTCTCGGTAAGCCACTTGTTCTTCCGCAGCATGTTCGCATAGAAGTCTGATATCTCATTCCTCTCTATTGTGTGAAACAAGTTGGAGTGAAGTATTGGGTGTGGTGGTGTAATGTTCTCCTATAGCTCTCTTCTCCCTCCTTTTATAAGTGGATAGGGTGCAGTGCTGAGCGTGGAGGGAGAAGAGACAAGATATCAGTCTGAAAAGGTGGCGTGGCATAATGTGGTCATTTATGTATAAAAAGGTGGTGTTGTAATATGTTATCATTTCGGTCTATAAAAGGTGGTAGTGCGTGGCATGATGGGGTGCGGTTTTTTCGGTCTGAAAAGGTGGCATGTCATAGTGTGATCATTTTTGTCTGAAAAGGTAGTGTCACAGTGTGTTGTCTTTTCGGTTCGCAAAAGGTGGCAGTGTGTGGCATGACTAGGTGCGGTCTTATCGGTTTGAAAAGGGGTGTGACAAAGTGTGGTCATTTTGGTCTAAAAAGGTAGTGTCATAGTGTGTTATCATTTCAGTTTGTAAAGGTGGCAGTATGTGGCGTGACACGGTGCGGTATTGCGGTATTGAAGTCTCATTTTGTAATGCAATTGTCCCTTGTCATGTTATTCATACAAATCCAGTTACCAAAAGTTAAAGACATCTTGCAATTCATAAACAAGCATACAACATCGTTCATACATGAATCCGTTATGCAGACAACGACTACTACTTAATACATAATGAACACACTACCAGTAGAGTACACACACATAAGTTTCTCAAGCCACTTCAAGTGGTCCAAAATCCTATCCAAGCGCTCGTCTGCAGGTGGCATGTTCACCATTGGATCATATGAAACTACAGGTGGACACTCAACTGCTCTTTCCACCACAGCACCAACAGAGTCCGCCTACTGAAAATATTGGCAACCGTTGGCCTAAAAACCACACCGAATAGTGAAAAAGAATTGACAAACAAACCCAAAATGCAAATATCAGCATTCGCAGAAATCAAACAAACAAAGAAATACGGACACTTGTAGAACACTCCCCTATTTTCTTTGGTGTTGGAGTATAGGAAATTTGTTTGGACCCCGCAGTTCCTGCAGTTCACGTGCCTTACATTCACTAGCGCCACCGCTCTTCAGCTCATTGAACTAGACGACTGAGATATGGCGCTAAGTAGAGTTCTGAGACAAGTATAAGTAAATGACAAGAGAAAGGACTGGAGTTTAGTTAGTTGGATGGGCTTTTGTAGCGATGTGGTTCGGCATGCTGGGTGAATTTTTTTAATATTAAAATTTAGGCAAATCACTATTCAAAATGGTGATAAGGATCCCGCAAATCCTAATCACTATTCCAAATGGTGACACAACCTCCCCTATAAAAGACCCCAAAATTTGGACATAACTCACTTTTGTTCTAAAAAAAGAGAAAGAGGGGAGGGAAGGGAGAGGAGCAGAGGGGAGTAGAGGGGAGGATAGGAGCTAGCAAAGCGCTTCCCGACCGGTCGTCCACCTTGTAGGTAAATTTTTAACTGAATGGATTACATATTTTTAGATGTATGGTTACGTAGTGTAGTATGTTGTAGTATATCTTTTTGGTGTGTAGTTTAGTTTTATATATGTGGTTAATCGTGGAAATCTAATTTATGGTGTAGTATGTCGAATATGTCGGATACAATCAATTTCAAAATTTACCAAAGTTAGGGGACTGTTCTACAAGGTCCCAAGGGGTTGATTTGCGTTATTTCCAATCGGCGCCCGTAACCCTAACAAGACCAGAGCAGCGTACATAGAGCATTGTGATGTGGTGGTTGTTCTACACATTCGATTTGGACTATGTTGTACGATCTAAGATTGAGCTGCCTTGCAACCGAGCAACATAGGGCACATATTGGGACAGTGTAGATCAAGGGAACAAGGTTATGGCAATCATATATATGCTGGGCGAGGGAGCAAGGGTGTGATTTGGTCCTTCTAGCCCAGGCATATGCCAACACCATTCCTACATCTACAACTGAACTAGAAGGTGGTGGTGATGCCGAAGAAGAAGTTGGGGACTCCGACCAAAGTGCAACACACACAATGGCCGAAGGTCGGGGAGTTTGGGAAGCTAGTGGGATTGCTAACGAAGGTGAGGAGATCGAAGCCCTAGTTCAAAGGGTGGCTCACGAAGACTAGGACTACCAGGCGTTGTCGGAACATGAAGGACCCAATGAGGAGGATGTAGTGGAACAACAGACGGTTCCATTCGAGTGGAACATATACCAATTCGACAACTCATCATGGACGAAGGCTCTCGTGTACCATGGGAGTACGACCAGAACGAGGTCAGGGAAGGAACCATGTACAAATACAAGGAGGTCGTGCAGGAGGCTGTCAAATTCTAGGCCTTGTCGATGTGGCGTACATTCACAGTAGTGAAGTTTAACCCAAGATGCTACAACGTGAAGTGCAACATAGAGGGATGCCCTTGGCGAGTGCACGTATTCCATCCTAAGTGGGACACCTACTGGAAATACTCTATAGTAGTCCCTCATACATATGTTGTCACTGAATTAATGCAGTCCCACAAAAACCTATCATCAAGCTTCATCACGAACATCATGTATGATGAGATAATGGATAATTTGGATTTTGAACCACAATCCATCATTCGGGCAATAGAGGCAGGGTTCCATTACACAATCAACTGTGCTAAGGCGTGAAGGGCAAAGCAGAAGGCATGGGAATCAAGGTTCGGTACGTTAGAGGACTCCTACCACAACCTGCCCAGCCAATTTCGAGTCATACAGGGTAGGAATCTTAGCAATCATGTCAACCTTCAAGGTGACACACATCCACGGTGGGCCAACAAGAGGGTATTGAAGTGAGCACTATTCTCCTTTGGTGCATGAATCAATGCATTCCAGTATTATCATCCGATCTTGTGTGTGGATGGTACGTTCCTGACTGGGAGGTACAAGAGGCAGATACTTACTGTAATTGCGATGGACGAGAGCAGTCAGGTTCTTCCCGTGGCACAGACAGTTGGTTGTGTCTTTTGAGGAACGTAAAGAATTCTATTGTACGGCCGTCAAAATGTATGTGTCATACATGATCAGCATGCGGGTGTGAGGACCCTAGTTTATTTGGCGTGTAATGCTTAACCAACCACCTGGCCCTAGCATCACAAATCAAATAAACCAAGCCTCGAGATATGTATACTTCCCAGAACTGCAGTATACACACCTCTTCACAAAATTATGCATCAATTCCATACACGATAAGTTACAATATCAAAACTTCATAATATACAACAGATTGAACTTACAAGATAAATAACAAACTACACAGCGGAAGAAAAGCCATAAGATGGTGATAAATAAAAGAGCCAATTAGTGTGCCTTTACCCACAAGGCAACCAACCGGGCCGCCAAGCTAGTCGTCAAACCCGCAGCACAGCTCACAAAAGGAAAGCCCTTGGGGCTCACCTTCTTCCTCTGCAACAAAAACATTAAGCAAAGCATCTGAGTACAGAAATTGTTTTTGTACTCGCAAGACTGACGTGTAAGGGTAACAGAACTATAATTTAACTACATGCAAGCTTTATTTAAGTGGAGGGGGCTCTGGACTTATTTTTAGCATAAAGCCAGTTTTCTTTTGTAATAATGTAATAGTTTGAAGGCAGTTTTAACAAACTCAAATTTTATTTGCGAAATAACAATGATACTGATGAAGTAGTAACATAAAGACATCCACGGAGATGACCAACCCAATGGCCATCACAACAATAGTATGAACACCGCTCATACCAACCCATCAAGTTTTAATTAAATGTTGTAGTCTAGTTCTTGGGGCGATCCGAGTGTGTCCATAACCTAGGACGAGGCTATTCGAATAGTTTTAACCCGCAGGGTGTACCAATGTACCCACACTTTAGACCGCCTTTCCACCACCACGGTTAGCATACTTCCTTTGGTATGCGAGCACGGCTAAGTCTAACAAGACGTTTTCCAATATTGTGTATCAACTACGAGCCGCTCGTATGGATAGAAATCCATACGCTTACATGGTAAAGCCGAAAAGACAACTACCCACAAAGGGTAAAGCTTTTCGGACAACTACCATGCTCCCAACACCATCCCTCCTGCGACCTCCTGCGACTCGGAGCCAATACACGCCAAAGTACTAAGTCAAGAGAGGTCCCATATACTCTAGTGTGGTTAGCACGCAAAATGCTCAGTACGGTGGCGCAAGTAACTCGGTCCTTAATTGACTCGGGCACCATTCCAGTCACACCCAAAAGCACACCATCTTACCATTGTGCTCAAGTCCAAATCATTTTGTTTTCATTTTTAGTTTTCACAAATAACTTAGCACAAAGGCTGAAAATGTAAAGTTATAATAAGTTTGTGTGATCAAGGTTATCGACTAAGTCGATAACTGCCCAAATCTACCGGTATCTAAGCATGGCTAAGCATCATATCGTAAATACAAATAAAAGGTCCTAAATCATTCACCGGGCTCTAATTCACCAGTGAGAATAATATTCCTAAGGTAGTGGCAGGGGTGAACAATTTTCAGGGCAACAATGCAATGGGATTAACTACCTCTAATCGACAAAATTAATCATTGACACAAAAGCATGCATACGTACGAGTAAAACAAAGTATTAGATTTTAAAAGTAATGGGATTGAGTGGATATGATCAAACTGCTTGCCTTTGCTTTGTTTGAGATATTCGACTTGCTGCAGAGGATCACTCTCGATAATCAACATCATCTAACGATAAAAACTACCAAAGCGAAAAACAACAAATAAACACCAGAACGCCAACAGTATCCAAAAATCAATAACACAGAAGATAGATTATGAAATTAGGAACAACAAATTAGTTGATTAGGAGTTCATTTAAATTAGTTAGGATTTCTTATTACTGTTCTTTCCAAATTCACATTTTCCATGATAATCATACAGTCAAAATCAATCCTCTTATATATTCTATTCTTTCAGCAGACTTTGATGGTGATTGTGTGCACATCTATTAACTAAACAGCAAATTACCACATTTTAAATAGCTCACTATTCTATGCAACTTTACTGTGATAAGTTCATTTAGACCTACAAATTTGCTATTAGAACACTGACTAGCTAATTAGCCAAATAACATTATCATCTCATCTGTGCACTAGTTAGCAAATGGACAACTCTTGGAAATGAACACAGGGGCTGCTAGCCAACCTCATACAAAACAACTTTCAGATTTAGCTGCTATTGATAGATAATTGTTCACTAATTAAACTTAAGAGAAACTCTAACTACTCGAATTAATCCAGTTATTAGCCAGCTGACAACTCTTATATTTTTAGATTACTATTCAAACACCTACAATAGAAACAAACTTTCTGGACAGGAGAGCTACAGATAGCCTTCCCACAATTTGAACTTCTAGACTTTCTTTAAACTTAACTACAAATTATTTAACTAGAGTGATCTAATTGCCATACACCAAATTTGTGAGCACAAGAGTTAAGATTTTGCAGATGGTGCTTCTGACATTCTTCTTCTCTTCTCTGCTTAGACAACCGACAACAAGACATCTTCTATAAAGAGATGCTGTTAATTTCATTTCTTGCTAAACCGAAATTTCACTAAGCTAGTCATACTTTTGAGTGGCATTACTGTCAGACAAAATGGTGGGTCTGCAAGAGGGTTCACCACTTTACTGACTTTTCAATTTGTCTCCCAATCAACTTCTCTGTTTCTCAGATCATCCAAAAGACTGCTATTATGACAACTGATCCATCATTCATTTATCTAATAGATTTGAGTGATCAATCGATATATCCAAAAAATTTAGCTTAAGAGAGTTGATACAACAAATGAGTTCTATTTTCAGTTTACAGAGAAACGCTTTACCGAGATGGGCTACAGGAACTGGCAGAGGAAGCTCGGCCGAGGCTTGGGGCTGCAGACGCCGCCGGCGATGGGGGGCAGTGGCGCCAGCCGAGTAGGGGCAAAATGGGACCGGGATTCAGAGGCGGTCCCGTGGGCAGTTGAGACAAGACCGGAGCTGGTCGGTGGCGGTCGGAAGATGACGAGCGGCGGCCGGACCTAGAGAAGAAACAGCGCTGCGGCGCACCGGTGAGGGAGGAAGAAGTTTCGGGCGAGCATGAGCATGAGGTTGCTAAGGGAACTCACCGACAAGCCGTGAAGGTGGGGTGGTGCCGAGACGCACTGGCGGCGGGAGTACTTGGCGGCGGGATGATGGTGTCGCAGGGGCGACGGCCGGGTGAGGGAGCGCTGCAATCTGCAGTTGGGGAAGGTTGAGGGAGATGCTCCGGTGCTCAGGGTGCGGTGAATCGCCGGCTGCGGGGCGCAAGGAAGATGGGGCCGGCGGCGCTTCTCCTTTGTTTCACTCGGTGAAGCTGAAGGGGAAAAGAGGATTTGGCTAGCAGTGGGCTTCGGTGGCTTGAGGATGCCACTTTGTAGGCAGCGGACGGAGCAGCCGATTGTGGCGATGCACTCGGCGAGCTACGGCGTGGCTCACGACAAGGGCGGTGGTGACCGTGCGCGGGTGCGTGGCAAGCATGCGGCGTCGGCTAGGCGAGCTGGCGCTCGGCGGGCTGGCGCAGCGCCGCGTGGAGAAGAGCTCCTGACGGGTGGGGCGGGCAACAATGAGAGAGGAAAAGATGGCTCGCGAACCGGTTCGGTCAGACCTGGGTGGCGAATGGGTTTGGTCGGAGGAACAGTAGACGAGTTAGAGTTGGGATTCAGGATTTTAGTGTTGACCGAAAAATAAACAAGTTTGACCTAGCCATTTGAAATAGAAATAAAATTCAAAAAATTCTAAAAAATTTTGTGGGCACTCTGAGGTTCACAAGGGACTTAGGAAAATAATTTCAAACACTTTATATATTAAAATTTGTTAGAATTAAATTATATTCAAATCTGCATTAGTGATTTCATTTGAATTTTGGTGAAGTCAAAAACCCTTCTAAAAATTTGGTAAAAATAATTACAATTCAATATAAATAATCTAGTATTTGAATTATTTTCAGGAACTTTCATTCATACATTTTTCTGGAATTCAAATAGCAATGGAATTTAAGTTTAAAATTTTGAAATTTCAACACAAACTTTAATACAATCTCCAAAATTTTAAAATTGTGCACAAGATTTTGGGAAACCATGAGCATGATCAAGAGATACAACCAAAAGTTTTTAATTTTTTAATATTTAATACTTTTATACATTTAAAATACGAGCCCTAGTTTGGGGTTGTTACAGCGGGCTTGTTGAGTGCAATAACTCAGCTACGACAAGGGGAAAATGAGCAACTTCCTTGGGTGGATCTACAGAGCAGGTGGTGCATGAGGCACTTGGGATGCAAACTTCTACAAGCAGTTTTACAACAAGGACTTGATGAATATGTTCAAGCGGTTGTGCAACCAGAACCAGTAGAGAAAGTTCGATGCACTTTGAAAAAATCTGGATGACTAGACGGGGACATATAGAAGGGAGGCAACAGGAAGGCAACAAAAAGCCCACTACAAGCACTGACAATATCCTCGAGGCATTCCTAGAGTTACCCACAGATGGTCCTAGTGTGCGAGGAAGATAGTGGGGAGGTGAAATTCTTCACAGACTGGATTGAGAACGAGCATAAGGTGAAGTGGTCGTTGCTACATGACAAGGATGGTGCTCGGTATGGTGTCATGACAACAAATCTAGCCGAGGTATACAATTGGGTCGTGCGCGGTGCTAGGTGCCTCCCTTTGGTTGCTATTGTGGAGGCAATTTCTTCGTGATACCACAAAGTACTTTGTTGACTGAAGCAACAACGTATCGCTCTCCATAGAAAATGATAGAGTATTGTACTCCGCCATGATCACCAAGTAATTGGAGAAGAGTAAGAAGGGTGAGATGCACCGGGCATTCAAGATGGGCACAAGGGAGCTTTGCTTCGAGATACTATGTAGGGAGAAAGGACACCTCGCGACAAACCACGAGAGGATCATCCATGAGTACACGCTACGCCGTGCTAGTTGCATAGCACTTGCAACAAGTCTCTTCTTCTGCATAGGGCATGCTCTCATGTTATGGCTGCATGTTTGATGGTGGCGTAGCATCCTGACCAATACATTTCTAAATATTTCACCAAGGAAGAGGAGTATTTACCCATCGATGACACACTCTTGCCCCCACCTTCTTGAGGGTGGGGTCTCTACCTTTGTTGGATTTTATTATGTAGCACGCTAGGCTAGCCATAATCATGGCAGTACTCACCACCCTAGGTCATATGTAATCAAATGTTGTAATTGTTCATTGTCCATTATTAACATTACCATGTCATCCCCATGATAATTCCAACATCATATCATAGTCTCATTAAATCATCAACATCTTATGTCATCAATAGTTCATGTCATAACCTTGTTGAATCATTATCATCATAAATCATGGCATTTAATTGAGCAATAGAAAGCATAAATATGTCAGTGAGCTTGAGGCAACGTTCCTTGGACAAACAATCAATGATGCACTCAAAATATGCCACAACAGTACCAAATAATCAAACAAAAATACTATCGCACCTATACGCAAAACCGATGCTCTTAACTAAACTTTACTGGACGACCTTTCCGCTGTCCCATTGATCAAATGACAATTACTTTCATCTCTGAACTCCTAATATAGTAAAATATTTGTTTTATGGGAACTACACTAAATTCCCTACAATATTCTAGTTATGCAAATCCTCTGAATTTGATGTTTAGGTTCCCGTTTCCAACCCCAAAGGTTAAACTGGAAACCATCCAATTTATTGGGAGTTTTATTTTTCATATTGTTGTCAACTCGCATTTCTTGAGTGATAGTGTTTTATTGGATTTTTGTTGCTTTTATTTGTTTCACGTTAGAATACGATGTGGTCGATATTGAAGTAGGAGGAGACGATCACGACGAAGACTTCCAAGATGAAGAACTCGAGGATTGGTATGGCGACCCCGAGCTAGACGATGTCACACAAGACGAAGGCTATTAGAATAAAAGTTGGTAGATAGATTGACTACACCGGGCAAGAGTCAAGTCACACTATTGATCATGTTGATCCTTTATACTATATGTATACTATTTTCATAGTTAATAGCTTCCATAATTAATTTGGTAAAAGTATTTTTATAATAAATTGGATGATATTTACAATCCTATAATTACTATTGGTTCCTTGATAGCCATAACATATTCACCTCAATAAAACCTAGGTTAGATGATAGGTTATTACTGTATTATTCACACCGTAGTAGTAGGTGACATATTATTCTTACTATTGGTAAAACCTGGCAATCGTCGCCATCCAGTGTAGTGCTGGTATGTTTTTGGTAAAATTGAGCCTAGGGCGATGGTGTTGATCCTCATATGAAGCATATAAGGACTAGAACGTTGTGCTATTAGAAGAACATATCTATCGCATATCCATGAGACTGATATATCATACTTGACATGCATAATGTTCTTGTTGACCGGATGTCTGCATAGGCCTCACCAGGCACATTTTGAACCCTTGTGTGAATCCATAGCCTAAAATCGTGGGACGGATGTGGACTCGATAATCACTTGTCGGGCTTCACAATAGTAGGTCCCATGTAGCATCAGGACAATATAGTCGTAGTGGCTACCCGGCGGTTACAATGGATTCTTACCCTATTGGGGCGGACATTTGCAAGAAATACTACCTTGTTATCCCAACTACGCGCAAGTTGCGAGTATCATGTAAGTAAAGCTGGCCAACGTCTGCAGAGTTTTACTAAGTGTCGATACGCCATGCTCCTGCTATATGGAGCTATGTTTATGGGTGATTCCAACCTTGAGGCATAAGTAATTGTTTTGAATTTATGAATTGGTATTAATGGAGATTATTCATCTCTGATGACAACACTAAGTTAAATACAACCTTTTCAAAATGTTTTCTTAAAAGGAAAAAAACTTACTTTTTATTAACAAAATAACTATATGCTAAGTAACACAACCTAGGCCCCCAATTCCTTTGAAATCCCTGCATTTTATACATATGCATTTTCTATGTGACTTGCTGAGTACCAAAAGTGAATTTTTAAAAATAATATTATTTTATTAAAGAATTACAAAAATAAATAGTTATTTTTTTTAAAAAATGGGCTACTATCGCCATTCCAAAGGGTGAAATTGCCTTGTTTCCATTTGGAATGGCGACACGAGCCCTATCACCATTAGAATAGTGGTGTCGCCATTCCAAATGGCAACACAGGCTTCTGTTGCCAATTCAATTGGTGACACAGGCTTCTATTGCCATTTGGAATGGCGACAGGATCAGGGAATTTTTTTAAAAGAAAACTAAAAGTAACCGCAAAACATATGTTACACATTACAATTCGACACACAACATAATAAGAAACAGAAACAAAAAGTAATTATAACATCCCAATTTTCAAAGCTTTTTTGAAAAAAAAAATTCAAAACTCAAAAGTAACCATTCGGTTCTGTCATTTGCTCAAGCTTAACTAGGAATTTTGGAAAATTTGGAGATTTAACTTAAATAAACCGAACTCCAATTAACTCTTCTGGTCGATCTTGAGTTTATTGGTGTTCTTTGGCTTTTAGTTTCCCTTCTCTATTCGTCCTGTGTATCCTTTGGCCTAGCTTTTCCTTCCTCAAGGCCTCCTTTGTGTTTGGACCTCCCTTTAGATTCAGACCTTCTTTCTGTTTGGACCTCCCTTTAGATTCAGACCCTCTTTTTGTTTGGACCTCCCTATAGGTTCAGACCTCCCCTGTGTTTAGATTTCCCTGCAGGATTGTTCCAAGCTCGGGTTTGTGTTTCAAACATCTTTGATTTCCGAAATTCAAAGCTTGGAGATGTGTTTCTCCCTTCGGGATCTCCCCTTGTTTAATCTTGACCGTGAGGACCTCCCCTTGTTTCATCCTGATCGTTAGGACCTTCCTTGACATCCTCCCTTGGACCTCCTCCTTTGGAGCGTCTACGTGGCTCAATCTGGACCACGTAGGACCACCCCTGGACCTCCTCAGGACCTCCTACTCTTTTCAGTCGTTGGATCTTAATGGGTGGTTCGATCCTGAAGGCGCGTTCGGAGCGGTCCGAGCATCCAAATCCTTATGCACCGTCCGATTGAAATCGAATGGCCCAATTGGCCCGATTCACCCGCGCACGCGTGTTTGCACTTCGAATTCCATTCATCCGTTGGATCATGTTTGAATGGTCCAATCATGATAGCACTCTCGGACAATCCAAACGTGCCAATCCTTGTGGCTCTTCTGATTGAAACCAGACAGCCCGATCTAGTGAAGCGTTTGGGTGGTCCGAACGTTCCTTTCCTTTAGGACCGCCCGATTCGAATCGGGCAGCCCTGCTTCGCCGTGCCTTTAACCTCTTATCCTTAGGACCTCCTCCTCAGGACCCCTTTTGGTCTTTTTACAAGACCACCACCTCAATATTTTTGCAAAGACTACCCTCTTGGGTCATGATCTCCCGTTGGTCAAGATCTCCCCCTTTGGATTAAGACTGCCTGTTGGTCACGACCGGTCTTTTTGAAAAGTCCACCCTCCTGGCCTTTTTGCAAAGACCACCTTTGCGGTCACAACCTCCTCAGGACCTCCTGATCTTTTTGCAAAGACCACCTTTGTGGTCACGACCTCCTAGTCCTTTTGCAAAGACCACCTTTGCGGTAGCAACCACCCATCCAGTGGGACCCCCTTCTTAGGTCCTCTGCTCACCTTCTTCTTCCTCTCGTCATGTCTGAAGTACCACGAGAGTCCACGCACATTAAATGCTATTGCATCATATTAAATGATGTTCCTTTTGTAGTACTAATTCCCTCTTGGGTCACTTTCTTGACTTGCTCCTTTTCCCTCCATCACCTGCTCCCGTCGTGTGCATTAAATGCGGCGTCCTCCTCTCTCAAGACCTCCTTGTGCCTATATAAAAGGCTCGATAGAGCTCTCTAGCCTCTGTTGGTTGCCCAGTGCTTTGGACCTCCTCCTCTGAGCTAGACCTCCCTTGTTTGAGCCCTTGTTGAGCGATTCAAGCTCTTGTTTCCATCTTTTTGTAACCTTTCTTTGGCTCTAGTTTGGTGAGTTCTTTGATCTTCTTGTTGGAGTTTGCTTTGCTTATTGTTTGCTTTCTTCAAACGTGTAGATTCCGGTTTCTCTGAGGAGTTCTTGGACCCAGCCGCCTCTACAGAAGTTTCCCAGTTCTTCATCGAAGGCAAGTCATAGACCTTGACCATATTGAACCCTTTTTGTAAAAGTATGTTGTTTTAACATATCATGCATGGCTATTTGTATAAAAATAGTTTTTGGGGGTAACTAATTACCTACTTGCCATTAAGACTCCTTGATTATTTAAGACATACATATTGACATGTATCCTTGGACATCCCTAGGATGGGTACTCTTAGTTGGTCTTTCTTGTTGTATACCAACCTGGGTATCGTGTTGGCTTAGCCCTGCTCTAGTTCACGTTGATCTCTTTCTTGAACCAACAATGTTATTTTACCCCAGCGCACATAGTTTGTGGCTTGTGTAGTAATGACTTGTGTTGTTGTTTAGTACGAAGTGTGGCCTGTGTGTGCCATGACATCTGATGTCGCTTTCACTAAAACTTGTGTGCTAGGACTAGGGTGGTCCTTTGGCCGAGAGGAACCCCAAAATATTTCATGTTCGGGTGAGTGGAAGGTGGTTAGTGTGGGTGCCGAGAGCACATTGGGATGTGAATTGTCTCGCCTAAGCAGCCAACTAAGCACTTAACCTTGAACCATTGATCTGGGTCTTACTGTGCAACCACATGTCCAGTGTGGAATGGACCGGGTGCAATAATTAGCAAAGTTTGAGTCGGTTCTGTTTTGGTTGAGAACGGCACAAGTGGGGGCTAGGACGGTGAAATCTTAGCGAGCAGAACTGAGTCAAGTGGACCTTTGTAAAAGCATGGTGGTGGTCTCTACTTGATTCACACGTCTAAGGAAAGCGTGTGTCGTATCAAGCGACTACCTCTTGTGGGTAAAGTGTGCAACCTCTGCAGAGTGTAAATCTATTCGAATAGCCGCGGCCTCGGTTATGGTCATGCCCGGAGATTTCACGAAAAGGGTAGACTTTTCTTCAAAATGTGGTGGCCTTGAGGAGGTCTTGGGTGTTCTGGAGTGGTCCGAGCTGTGATTAGGGTGATCACAGTGAGGTCTGGTTGTGGATAGGGTGTCCACAAGTGTTTTCAAAGGAACTTGTTTACTTATGTGCATTCTTTCAACTTGTGCTTTGCAATCTACTTATTGTATCTCCTGTAAAAGTTGCTTTCTGCCAACTAACCATACAACTCTTCATTGTCAAGTTTACATGATTATTACTTGCATGCATTTTCCTATGACTTACTAAGTACATTTAAAATACTCATGGCCTTCCGCCCTCTGTTTGATCAGCAGAGGAGGGTGATCTAGGGAGCTCAGTGCTCTATGAAGAGGAGTTCTATGAAGACCTTGCGACCTAGGGGACGTCTTCCACTCGATAAGCCTGTGGGCTAGTCGAATGGACCCTGTGAGCTTTTGTGTTTCCACTCCTATGTATTTCTCTTTTGCTGTAAGCCCAGTGAGGCACCCCTGTAACAACCTGGACCATAAGGTCTTTTGTTTATGTTAATATTAATTTGTTTGTTTCTTCATTAGCTTATTGTATGGTTGTGATTCTATCTCTGTTGTGACTGTGCGAGCTAGCCTTGAATCCTGGGACTAGCTCAGTGCATAGAGTGTCTCGGGTGGTTCTACCCAGGGCGCCGACAGTGCTGGTATCAAAGCCGTATCGGCTGTAGGACGTAACCTTAGTTTGCATGGTCGTTTTAGTCAAGAATTTCAAAAATCTATTTTCTAAATCAAACCAACAGAGCAACATGAGTATTTATTCTTCTCTCATCTTCTTTTGTTCTGTTCTTACCTTGTTTTATTCTCTCTTCTCACCTCATTCTTAGATCTTTTTGTCTTACCTCCTTTGAACTTTGTTTGCAATTTAAGTTGATCCCTCTTATCTCAGTAACTTCAATAAGATCGGGCCTGGTTCTAAGTTGACCATCCCAATAGGTTAGGATAGAAGTGCTGTTGCTAAGCTGCCCTTTTAGGTCCAATGTCGCTTAGTCCTGTAAATAGGATCTTTTGTTGAGTTCTCTTTGCCTTTTAGTAGCTTTTTAGCTACTGGTTCTTCTGGGTTTAACCTACCTTTCCCCTGTAGGTTGATCCATCTATCTCTCTTGTTCTCGTTCGTCTCTGTGCTTTTCCCTCTTATCTAGTGTGCTTTCTTCTCCTCATCTTTTAAGCCTGGGAAGGTTTGTGCAGATGGTTCGGACCACCACTCACCCGGCCAGGATGAGCGGTGGATCCTTCTTTATCACCACCCCCTCCTCCTCCAGCCACAACCTTAGATCTAGGTTTGGTATAGTTTATGGTAGCCGAGACACAAATGATGAGCGCAATAATGCAAAGCATTAGTCAGATGGTAGCTCAACAAAATCAGATAGCTGTCGCCCTTCTTGCCATGTTGAACCAGAACCAGACAACTGCTGCGCCACCGCCACTACCACCAGTTTTTCCTCAATCAAGACTAGCAGAGTTCTTGAGGACCCATCCTCCTACCTTCTCCAGATCCTCCGAGCCATTGGACGCAGATGATTGGCTGCGCTCCACTAAAAAGAAGCTTGCCATCATCTGGTGTAACGACCGTGAGAAGGTCCTTTATGCCTCACATCAGTTGGAAGGTGCTGCCTCAGAATGGTGGGAAAATTGTTGTGCTGCTCATTCAAACCACCAGAGCATATCTTGGGTAGAATTCTCTGAAGCTTTCTGCCATTCTCATATCCCAGATGGGAAGGTGGAGATGAAGAAAAATGAGTTCCATGAGCTGCGACAAGTGAGCATGACAGTGAGTGATTACCTCAATAAGTTCACACAGCTTGCCCGTTATGCCTCGGAGGATGTTGCCACCGACAATGCTAGACAGAAGCAGTTCAAGAGAGGACTCAACCCCTGTTTGAAGGTCCAAGTTGTTGGCAATGATTATGCAGAGTTCCAGTAGTTGGTGAACAAAACTTTGTTCATAGAAGAATCTCGTCGTGAGCTCACAGAGTCCTACAAGAGGAAGATGTCACAACCGAGTGCTCACTAAGGTCACCTGCAGAGAGCCAGGACCAATGCTCAACACCCTGCTCGGTTGGCTCCTCAGGTCACCTTCAGAGCCCCTGCGGCTACCCCTCACCTTGCTGCTCCTGTTTTTCGCAGCCCGAACAACAACATCAACATCAACAACAATGGCACTGTTAACCCACCCCCAAGAAGCAACAATCATGCTGCGGAATCACTTGTTTTAGTTGCAGCCCGTTGGGACACTATACTAGTAATTGTCCATTGAAGCAGGCCCCGGCTTTGGTCAAGTCCAACTCGGCAACCACTCCAACTGGAGCACCTATGCCAGGAGCAGGACGTGCAGCGCCTCAGTCCTCAGCTGTACCAGTCCAGACCTCCCGGCCCTTTGGGAGAGGCCGAGTGAACCATGTCACAGTGGAGGAGGCTTAGACAGCCCCTGATGTCGTGTTGGGTAAGTTCCTTGTAAATTCAGCACCTGCGCCGTTTTTTATATTCTAGAGCTTCCCATTCGTTTCTTTCTTGAAGCTTTGCTGCAAAGCATCAGTTGAGGGTTTATGCTCTTAAGACCTCCTTGTTGGTTCAATCCTCCGGTTCGGAGTTAAGTACAAACCAGGATTTCCCACAAGTTAAGGTGGTCATAGAAGGGGAAGAATTCTTAGCCAACCTTATCATCATTGACACAAAATGCTTAGATGTGATTTTGTGCATGGATTGGCTTACCGATCACCAAGCAGTGTTGTATTGTGGGAATAGAAGCATCACTATGGTTGTCAGACCCGGGAGTAACATCCCAGATCCTCTGTTCATAACCGAACTAGTCCCATGATCAGTGGCTAGCTCACACAGTAAACAAATGTGATAACACCACCATAAACGTAAAACTTTATTAATAAATAACATAGTTGATTACAAAATAGCCTTACAGGGCAAGATTAAATGAACACAGCGGAAGACGATGAAGAAGTAGTGGAGTCCAGATGATCTGCCACAGGCAATCGACTGGAGTAGCGGCCTAGTTGTCATGATCCACACTTGTAGTGAAGTCCTTCTCCTTTGAAATTTATTTGCATTAAGCAAGTATGAGCACAACTACCGTGCTCGCAAGTTACACCCGTCAAATAACAGAATGACATGCATACATGGATGTAACAAAGGAAGGCTTATGGGTTATTTGTGCAAAAACAACATTTAACATTAATCACATAGCTAAGTTCAAAAGCTCAAGTTTTATAATATATCTAAAATTTATTTTGAATTAATAAAGATGGTGTAGGCACCAACCTAACACTAACATAAACACGGGCACCAACCCGGGCTTCAACCCACAATTTTTCTCATGGACACTCATCCATGTCATAAACAGTTTTATAAACTTATTTTTAAATCAAAACCAAAGACTAACTTTGAGTGGCTTTGCCAGCATGTCCATGACTGTGGACACGGCTATTCGAATAGATTAACACTCTGTAGAGGTTGTACAACTTTACCCACAAGAGATAATCAACTTTTAATGTCCGTCTGACACACTTCTGAAGGTGTGCGACTAAGTGATCATCACGAGGCCTTTACAATGCGTTATTCCACCATAGTCCTCCCTCGCCAAGGTTTCACCCCCTTTGGACTACCCGTCCGCAGGGTTCAGGCCCCCTCTTGCGCCAGGTGGGACTAACAAAGGTCATGAAACGCATCAATAGGAACGACCATGATGAAACTTTGCAAATTATTCAGCCAGGTCCTGCCCATACAAGATATGTGGTAGTATGATGTGGCTTATCAAGATGCGGCTCGAAGACCGGTCCTTAACTGACCTGGGCAACAACAAACAGAACCCTGGGCCTCAACCTACCCAGTTGAGCCCGTGCATAAACCTAAACCCACCCGACAACCAATTCGCCCAAGCCCAAACCATCATTTAATTTTATTTCATTTTTCAAAGAATTTGCAAAATTCCCATGACACACCAATGTTAAGGGTACAAATTAAACATCAGTTGATTTTTGGTGAAATTCCCCAAATGAAACATGTTTGGTCTATAAGCATGGCTAAGCACAATATTTTCCAAATGGTCCTAGTCCATACTATTGTATCAACTAGGTTTTATCTAGGGTGACAATATGCTCGCTTTAATTTACCAAAATTGGTCATACAAAGGATTTTAGGCATAACTATAAATTTAAAACAGAAATTTAAATTACTGAATATAAATAAGCATGTAGTAATAATTTAAAAACAGAATTTAAATATTTTAAAATAATGGGTGCAAATATGATCAAGAATGTAACTTGCCTTGCTTGATGAGATGATGTTGTTTTCCTTAATAGATCACCTAGTACTAAGGTGATGTTGTTTTTCTTAACAGGTCACCTAGTACTCACAAGCACTTTCTCCAGGTAGTCTATGTGTACAATCACGATGGTCATACAGTCAAAATCAATCCTCCTATGTGCTCATCCAACAACGTCAAAATCTGACTCCCTAAAGTTGTCGAAATCTATACGCGAAATAAGCTAAATTCAAATAACAATTCAAATAACAATTCAAATGAACTCCAAATTAAATAATTTTGGTTTAGTTGGATAGATCTCAATTTTATATGCATTTACAAATTTGAATGGACTCAATCGGAGTTCGGATGCAAAAGATATGGGTTTTGGAAGATTGGAATTACATGAAATAATAGTTTTAGGGTTTTTAAAGGAATTATTGGAATTAATTTTGGTTTGGATGGCTAGATCTTGATTTTATAGGAATTTATGAATTTGAATCACCTAAATCGGAGTTCGTATGAAGGAGAACGCACCCCGGAAAGTTCTAAATATAAGAAACCCTATTTTTCAGATTTTATGAATTTCTTGAATTATTTTTCTAAAGGAAATCTTAATTATTGCGCAAGTTGACGTCAATGAGGGAATTTGATTTTCCCGGCTGAATTATTTTTGTAAAGGAAATAAATTTCCTTCACTAACATGTGGGACCCATGTGTCATAGACACGGTCCATATGGACTAAGTCCACGGTGGTTGTGGAACGAGGCTGGGGCTGAGCTCGCGGGCGTATGCACACGTGGACGACACGCAAGCGGTGACTGGGCGGCCACGTAGGCAAGAAGGGTGACGTGGCCCTGAGGTGGCCACTAGGTGGCTGTGCCACGTCGGCATGGGTGGCGG
Organism: Ampelocalamus luodianensis; assembly: GCA_036346255.1. Taxonomy (NCBI): domain Eukaryota; kingdom Viridiplantae; phylum Streptophyta; class Magnoliopsida; order Poales; family Poaceae; genus Ampelocalamus; species Ampelocalamus luodianensis. The sequence goes on along the minus strand of CM070621.1, from coordinate 64,125,555 downwards.
CGGCGCTCGGCGTTGAACTTGCCGGCGCTACGCGCCACGACGAGCTCCGCCGAGGGGCTTAATGCGAAGAGGGAAGTGCGGGGAGTTGAGGGCGCACGTTTTGGTCACCTGAAGATGTCGCGATGGCTGGCGGCGAGGTGAATAGCGGCGGCGTGTGCGGGCTCAACGGCGGCAACGAGATCTAGCGACGCTTATCACCCGCAGACAGATGGCTGGACAGAAAGAGTCAACCAAATTTTTGAAGACATGTTGAGAGCCTGCGCTCTAGAAAACCAAACAAGCTGGACTGGATGCTACCCTATGCTGAGTTTTCTTACAACAACAGCTACCAATCAAGCCTTTAGATGTCCCCTTTTGAAGCTCTTTATGGAAGGAAGTGTAGAATGTCCTTGTACTAAAGAAGAAGGTGAAAGTCAAGTGCTCGGACTAGACCTCCTCAAAGAAGCCGAAGACCAGGTGTGATCAATAAGGCAAAAGCTGAAGACCGCTCAGGCCAGGTAGAAGAGCTACACAGACAATCGTCATCGGGACTTAACCTTTGCTCCCGGAGACCATGTGTACCTTAAGGTGTCACCTCTCAAGGGGCTGCGTCGTTTCAGAGTCAGTGGTAAGCTTGCATCAAGGTACATTAGATCTTTCCCAATCTTAGCCAGAAGAGGAGAAGTTGCCTACCAATTGAAGCTCCCACCTCAGTTGTTCGGTGTACATGATGTCTTCCATGTATCTCAGTTGAAGAAATGCCTACGGGTGCCAGAAGAGCAAATGCCTTTAGAAGCTATGGACCTCCAAGAAGACCTCTCCTACAAAGAGCAACCCATCAAGATTCTGGAAGTATCCGAGCGTGTGACAAGAAGCAAGATCCTCAAATTTTGCAAAGTCCAGTGGAGCAACCACTCAGAAGAAGAAGCAACATGGGAGCGTGAAGAGGACCTCAAGGCCGAGTTTCCCCACCTATTCTCTAGCCCGCTCGAATCTCAGGGTCGAGATTCCCTTTAAGGGGTGTAGGTTTATAACATCCCAATTTTCAGAGCTTTTTGAAAAAAAATTCAAAACTAAAAAGTAACCATTCGGTTCTGTCATTTGCTCAAGCTTAACTCAGAATTTTGGAAAATTTGGAGATTTAACTTGAATAAACTCAATTCCAATTAACTCTTCTAGTCGATCTTGAGTTTATTGGTGTTCTTTGGCTTTTAGTTTCCCTTCTCTATTCATCCTGTGTATCCTTCGGCCTAGCTTTTCCTTCCTCAAGACCTCCTTTGTGTTTGATCATCCCTTTAGGTTCATACCTCCTTTGTGTTTGGACCTCCCTTTAGGTTCAGACCTTCTTTGTGTTTGAACCTCCCTGTAGGTTCAGACCTCCCTTGTGTTTGGATTTCCCTATAGGTTTGTTCCAAGCTCGGGTTTGTGTTTCAAACATCTTTGATTTCCGAAATTCAAAGCTTGGGGATGCATTTCTCCCTTTGGGACCTCCCCTTGTTTAATCTTGACCGTCAGGACCTCCCCTTGTTTCATCCTGACCGTCAGGACCTTCCTTGAAAGAGGATGAGACAAGCTTTCAATCAAGTACTCGTGGACCTCAAACGGAGTCTGTATGTGAAAGTTATGTATGTTTAAAGTCAGAGCTGTCTCCGGAGGACAAATTGGATTCCAAAATGTGTCCAACTTGAACTCTTGCTTGGCTTGGACACAAAGTGATGTGGTTGTAATACCCCAAGTCTATTTAAGTGAAAAGAAAGAATTAGGGAGAATGACCAACTAGAAAAAATAGAATTAACAGAGGATTAGAGGGGGTTTCTGCAATTCTTCGGCAACCTGGGCCTCAGGCTTTGGCCCAGGAGGCCCATGAGGGGCCGACCACCACTAAAAGGAGGGGGAATCCTAGGGTTAGTACTGTAGCATGGTGTACTACAGTAGCCGCCACTACTACAGTACCCTGTGAACAGTAGCCCCGCCCGCCTCCTTGCGCCGCCTCCTTTGGGTGTTGTCGACTAAGAAGAAGAAGGAAGGGGAGAAGAGAGAAGGGAGGGGAAGAGGGATTGCGTGGTGTTCATCGCGTTCAACAGCGGGTTCTTCAAGGGTAATCCCAGTCCCCATTCTTTTGGTAGTATATTTGATTAATTAGGCGACGTCGGTAATAAATATGTTTAGGATAGTCAGTAATGGCCGATGTTTTTGAGGAAGTTAAGTGCGAATTCTGGTCTGGCCACCTCCTAGAGAGATGTGGTCAACGTCGCTAGCTTTCCGTAGAGTATTAGATCACATCGTTTGGACGAGCGGTTTAGGAGTTATGAATTTCGTAGCGCTATTGTTCCCTAAATCTGCTACCATTCTGACAGTTTTTAGTAATCAGACATAAGCGGATAGCTAAAGGAATTTCTGGGAAGTCTCACCATAACGAAAGATGTAGACAATTGTCTTATATTTTGGGGAAGCTAAAGAACGTGAAATTTGGATAATTATACTGAAAGTTATGATAGTTTTAATATCTCTGTCCAAAAACCCGACATGAATTAGTTGTTCTGTTCATCAGCTTGGTAGGGGTAGAAAATGGCCAAATTTGGAAGGCTCACCAAATTATACTGAAGGTTTAGATATAGGATTTGATAAGATTTCTAGGGACTCCAAGAACACCCAATTTGGATCTCTTTACTAAAAGATCTGAATTTTTGATTATGACTATCTGTCGGGGGGACAGACTGCTGTTTAGAATTTTGGAGTTGGGGTTGCGCGAGAGAATATAGTTTTTTCGTAAGTGCTTCTAGCTTTGTTTTGGTCTAGTATTGTTATCTTAGAGTGCTTGTTAACTTAACTTCAGGTGGGGATTGGTTTTATGGGTAGTGTCCTCTTAGCGTCCTTCGCTCTCGCACAGTTAAGGTAAGTACATTGATTGATAGATTAATTATAAATGCTTGACCATGTTTGCATATATTTATTTCATGATAGCGATGCATGGTGATTGACATGATTTGTTTATTAATAATGGTGAATTCTCAAAGTATAACTAAGTTCTACTCATTTATGATGTTATTGCTTTAGGCATGTTGATGATGAATAGAGTAATTGTGCATGTGCATATTGAGATCATGTTGAGGCCTTGTCATGTGGTGGCCAAGCATTGATATATTTGAGGTCCCGTCATGTATATGACGGGCTTGAGGTCCCCAAACTTATGGAGTGTGGGCTTGAGGTCTCTTTTACTTGCAGAGTATTGGGCTCTTGGTCCCTGCGCTTACGAGCACAAGCATGGGTATGCAGCGACGGTTGCATACCTTGCATTACTGGTAAAATACACAAAGAGATAAAGAGAAAGTATCCCTTGAGCATTGCATATGCATGTGGTATGGTTTGATGTAAAGTTCTGGAAGTGGATGCTGACGTTGTAATTTTGTATTGTAATGTCTTTTATATGTACTTGCTGAGTCTGTGGACTCACTCTTCTTCTTCTTGTTGTTGTTTTAGGTACCCAATCCAAGAATGACATGCATAGGAGAGAGTACCTTTATGTTCGCACACACACTGTCATAAACCTTTTATAGTTGATTAAATTTCAAAGCATACCTTAATAAATGAGCAACCTTCTTAAATGATTTATTATGGTTATGTTTACGAGTAGGATTATTTATAATAATGATGAGTAGTATATTTTGGATATTTATGATTATGCTATAATCGTTTAGCACATCTTGATTGCCTATAGTTTATACTGAATGTTGGTTTGTTTAATTTTGATAATTATGCTTGTTAGTACTCCCAGTATAGTTAGCTAAACAGAGGAGATTCTGTCGGAATTTAGTAAAGTGTCATGGTTTTAAACTTGTTATATTGTTAGCTTAGTAGCATTCCAGACAAATGTTGGGCGGGGGTGTTACAGTGGTGCTGCACAAATATACATTTTCATCATTAGGTAGCATCATATAGTTCATATAATATAAAGACACTCCTAAAAATGAGCTCACCTGATAATTTAAGTGAAGTGTACGAGCTCTTATAATTGGAATAGCAAGCATAGCAAATATGGTTGTATCCATAGGAGTCATGTCCTCATCAGGTCAGACTGCCCAACACATGGCGGTCAGATCGGCCACTAACAAAAACAGATGTATTGACTGCATGCACTTTAACACAGTTGCAAAACACGCTGCCAATTGTCGTGCCATGCAAACAAGGATTAAACGCATGATCCTTAACAAGTGCAAAACACATTTGCCGACTTTAAAATCGTACCGCAAGGGTTAGGTACATGGACTCAAACTATTTGTAAAACACATTCGCAAACTAAAGTCACATGCTACAAATATTATGTATGAGCCTCAACTATTTACAAAAAATATTCACAAACTAAAATCACATACTACAACGATTCTGCATGAGCCTCAACTATTTACAAAATACATTCGCAAATACCGACAACATACCACGAAGAGCTAGAGCAAGTATAATGAGCTATCAACATATAACAATCTAAAGCTACTAGTCAAGACCCCTCTTAATAGTACAACCTATACTGGCAATCTGGTCTCCAAACCAAACACCGAGACCGGTAAAATAACTAGGAAATACATCCTTAGTCTATGCTAGTTATACAATTGCCTTGCACATCCGCTTGGAGCTTTTGGATGATAACTCGCATCTTCTCTCCAAAATCGGGCTCTTAACTTGAGCATCGACACATGACGCCAATCACATGACTCAATGACTTCCAACACATTGAATTATCCAAAGTCTTTATCATCATGGGATTTAACCTATTTCACGAACTCATGAAAAATATTAGTTCACATGATGATTATCATTAGTTACTAAAATATATCATTAATTCATAATGACGAATCTAGATTCTTAAGGAGAGGAGAACATGGTTGGAGAGAGAGTGGCACAAAAGATGGAGGGTGTAATTTGGAAATGGCCGTTGGAGAGCGACAGAGACGCGGGGGGACTATCATTCACACAGATAGTGAATGATAGATTTTTTTTAAAAAAAAAAACGACACAAAAATAGGAAACTCAAAGTTTGTTCCTTGCACGATACAATGCACATTGAGGGTTTCCACGAGAAACTATTGCTTGTCTTTAGCAGCCGGCTCCCGGCGTGGATGGATAAAAGCTGCTGCAAACCGATAAACATTTGTGTGTTCATTCAGTCTTTCTTCTCTAGTTGTTAGATCTCTCCCACCTGTCAAACCTTCTAGACGGAGGTATGCTATCAAGATGCGAAAAAATGAATGCCTTGTTGCCGTCACGTCCTCCCATCAATCATCCCGTTCATCACCAAAAAACAGGAGTTGTTTTCGTACCGTACACATCTTGCTGCTATCCTTATCAAATATACAAAATGTTTTCAATCATGGTCTAAAAAACTAAGGCGATCATGTGCTGATGTCCTGTACCGAGAAGACCTCAGATTAACAAATTTGTGTGTGTGATTGTGGTACCATTGTTATGTGTGTAATCTATGCATCTTACATACACTTTTCTCACCATCCACTAGTCATGATATAGTTGGAGTGGGGAGCGGCGAGGAATGGAGAAAAAATGCTGGAGAAAAATTAAATTTTTTTGTAACCAAAATGAATGCGTCCACTATTGTGTGCCTAGAGTTATGGATATTTCACGTGTCATGACTTATGACCGGACTTCTGTGGATTTATTTTTTCCACTTGAATTGGCGTTCAAGGCACTAGATTTCTACTGGATCATTCGTGACACTAATTAAAAGGTTTCTAGAAAGTGTACGTGAGGGATAAGATATGGCCGATTAGAGAATCCCATCCATATCACTGTTGGCCTTTTTTTTTATAACACAGAGCTAAAGAAGTAAAATATAAACAGATGTATGTTTTTCCCATCAAATAGAAAATAACCAAAAACTACGGTGCTTGCAGTTTTTTTGGATGTATGATGTATACACATAACAAAAACAATCGACTTGTCATTTGTGGTTTCAATTCATGTAATTATGCAAGTTAAATAGCATATAATGTACATTTTAGTTGAATATGCCATAAATGTACAACTCTTTCAGCCAAGGAGTATATGCACATTACTCCCTAATTTTACAATAAAATGAAAAAAATATAGCATCATATAATAATAAAATTTAAAGAAACCCCTCCAAAAATAATGTAAAGAAATTTCTAGTCTACTCTAAAATTTCTATCAACTTGAAAAAAAAAATCTTTTTAGCTAGCTGTTGGAGATTTTTTTAAAAAAATACCTTTTTAAAAAAGAATTACATAAATGCTCGTTTAATAAAATTACAAAAATATGATTCAGTCACCATTTCAACTGACGACAGACCCTAGTCGCTAGTTGGATCGGCAACATGAGCCCTGTCGCCAGCCAAACCGGAGGCAATGCCCCTGTCGCCATTTCAAATGATGATTGGCACCCAAATCACCATTTGGAATGGTGACAGGGACCCCTGTCACCATTCCAAATGACGACAGAGGCTAGGCTATAAAAGGGCAAAAAATTGGCGCTAATTCACTTTTAATCCGGAAAAAAAAAAGAAAGAGGGAAAAGGAGGGAGAGGGGAGGAGAAGAAGTAGCGAAGCCCTGTTCATCCGTAGCCGAGGAGGGGAGAGAGGGAGGAGCAGATTCGGTCACCCACATTGCATGTATTTTTTTGTAACTTTATATTTAAATTCAAAACCCTCATAGGTTAGGAACTAAAACTAGTAAGTCTGTAATTTAATGGATTATATAGTTTTAGATGTACGGCTATGTAGTGTAGTTTGATGTAGTACATCTTTTTAGATGTGTGTAGTTTAGTTATATAAATGTGTTTAGTCGTAAAGAATTTATTTATGGTGTAATAATTAAATGGTTTAGATAGTTTTAGACGTATGGTTATATAGTGTAGTTCTTTGTAGTAAATATTTTTAGGTGTGTGTAGTTTAGTTTTAGATATGTTGTTACTCATATAGATATTTTTTATGGTGCAGTAATTAAATGTAGTAGATAGTTTGAGATGTATGGTTTTGTAGTCTAGTAAATCTTTTTAGGTGTGTGTAGTTGAGTTGTAGATATGTCGATAACGTTTCTATTTTAATAGTACTTTTGTAATAGAATTACATAAATAAATGCACATTTAATAAAATTACAAAAATGGCCTTATGTCACCATATGAAATGGTGACATGGCCCTGTCATCGGTCCGATTGGCGACATGCCCCTATCACCAGTTGCATTAGCGACAGGAGCCCTGTCGCCCTCCAAATGCCTCTATCGCCATTTGGAACTGCGACTAACTTGTGAATACGGTTAATATTGTTTATTTTATTTTTCTATTTATGTTTCTTATTAATAATAATGTAAGCATTGTCTTCTGTTTCACATTATTTCAGGTATGACGTCCTCAGGAGGTTCTGCACAGTGGCCCTTCGAGCTACTAGACCTAGCCATTGATGCAAGCCACCAAAGCCCCCTCAGTACCCGTCCAGCCCAAGCCTGGCGAGGCACCCATCAAACTTGGCGTGTTGTGTCTACGCATCTTGAGGGCATGGAGGATCGACCCACGTTAGGTTCCCAGGTTTGTGCAGTTGTGATATTTTTGTACTCCATTTAAATACGACTTGTGTGGTTGTACTAATGTACCCTCTTGATCGTTTTGACATAGGTTGAGAGCGTCCAGCTTGCTTCCACTTGCGCGGATGGTGGAGGCCGCGTGGGAGGATGTCCAGACATTTTTCGTACGACCGGTGCCTGTTGATGGCGTTGGTGGACCGGTGGAGGGCGAAAATGCACACGTTCCACCTTTCGTAGAGATATGGCTCCTACACTGTAGGGCGTTGTGTACCTCATGAGTCCCTTCCGCGGGCCCTCCTGTGGCTGCGCACGAGGTCACGCCGATGTGGCGTGCAGACTTTCTCGCTAGGTTCGTTGGGGTGCTGCCGTGGGCGGCGAGTTCGACAGTATGCACGGGCCTTCACTAAAGTGGCTCTGTTAGTTCCACGTAAGTTCCGCCCTCTCTAGTGTTCGAGCTTCAATTTTTTCGCCGAACTTACTAACGGGTCTTTGTCATTTTGCAACCACAGGGTATGGCGCTTGATGCCCCCAACTATACAGCGAAGAGGTACTTTGAGGCCTACTTGTTGTGGCTCTTCGGGTGGGTCTTGTTTTGCAGGTCCTGGGCGCGATGTAGATCGAAGAGGTAAGTTATGTTCAATTTGTGTCCTGGTTATTGATTTGACCTTATGTTCTGCTAACATCATTCCATCTTCCAGTCCGTCTCGCAGTACAGAACTACCTTCGGGACTGGCCGCATCCGCGGGTCTGCCGGAGACAAGGGGAAGGCACCAATGAGCCGTCAAGACTAGCTTCATTCTGATCCACCTTTTTCCCGATTCCAAAAAAGCACACATGTATCCTACGTGTAAATCAGTTTGATGATTCGTGCATGCTATCATTTCTAATGCACGTAACAAAACCTTTTGTGTCATGTATTCATAACTACATTATGAAGTCTTTCAAATTTAATTCCCAAATATTTTGATAAAATTGAAGGTGCATTCTCTACAAAAATAAATATAAATTTAACTCAAAAATTTCTACCAAAAAATTATATTCCAGCTCCTATCTCCAATTAAATCGGTGACAAGAACTTGTCGCTATTTCAAATGGTGATTTGATCTCCGTCGCCATTCCAAATGGCTACAAAGACATTTAACAACGTTTGGCTGACGACAGGGATCCTGTTGCCATTTTAAATAGCGACAGACGGTCACTTTTGTAATTTTATTAAACATGCATTTATTTTTTATAATTCTAATTAAAAATGTATTATTTTAAAAAAAATCGTTGCTGGAGCTGCATGGTAGTATAAAGTAGTCTAAGTGGAGAAGTGGATAATATCGGTTAGAAAGACAAAGTAAAATATCTACCACTCACATGATGTCAACGGATTCAAAATAAAAAAAACATGTTGTTAGTGGATGATTCAAAATTTTGACCATTTGAGATTGAACTTTCATATGCTTTGGCTTTAAGGTCAAACGCGAGTTTTTCTTTTGGAAAAACCATTAGCTTTTATTTTATTTGAACGTGAAACAGCACCAGCTAAATACGTGAGGCCAGCTGACCCCATATGTAGTGCTTTTTCCCTACTACATAATATATATTGATGAGTAAATTGCACAAAGCTAGACATAATTTGCATAATTATCAGAGAACTACACACTTTATTTTGCATTTTACAGATTTACGCATACTTTGGATATAAACACCACATTTGTCTATTCCCATTAAATTTGATGGAATATTACGGGTAAGACCCACCTATCAGTGACAAAAATATATGTAGTGTTTGTGAAAACCTACTCAAAACTAATCAAAGCAAATACCAACTATTTATTTAAGTATGAATCTAACATATTAAAAAGTACCCAAATTAAGCATGGGACTATTGCAAATTAACCATCACTTAAGGTTCTGCTCCAAATCAACATGAAAAGTTCAAAAATAAATTGCGAATGCAGTTCTTAATTTAGTGCACCTTCATTTATAATTGCAAGTTTAAATCCAATTTGTGTTTAGAGAAATAAAGAAGCAAAATCCCTAGCAGAATATAAGGTAAAGAAAAGCAGAAAAAAAAGGAATCCATAACGAAATTTCTTAGTGTTTGAGTTGCGCCTAATAGGACATCTTGACACTGGGGTGTGCCTGGTTGGTGACAAATTGCCCTACCAAATTTCCCAAAATTTAATCAACAAATTTGTTGCCTATAAATTATCCAAGTTTTGGCAAGAGAATGAACTAGAGAACCATTGAAAAGTGAAACAAGCCAAAATTCGGTAACAAACCAAAGCAGGTCAAATTTACCAAATTTTGGTAAACCCAAACTTTGGCATCCATGTGCATCAAATCAAACGCCCATAGAACGAAGTCCCGTAGGTCAGCTAGTTAGCCGCTGTTTTTAAAAATACCATGGAACTCCTTTTTCGTTGAGCATTTCCACTTTCTTATTTTCCATGTGGGTTGCCCGGGACTTGAATCCGGACTAGTAGTAGGATGGAGTAATAATTCTTCGTTGTTACAATAGAATAAGGTACATAATGAATATTACCACTCTTTGTTGTTGGTGGCCATGGCAGGATGGATGGTTCCCTATTCCTTTGAAAGATCGACTAATAAATGACGAAATAACTTGCATTGGAGGGATCGAATCGCATAGGAATTTGGGGTTTGATTTCGATGCTTCTGGGTGGTGTGGTGTTGGTGTTGGATGCGTGCAGAACATCAGCACACCACGGACAGAACATCAGCGCGTAGGGAAGAAATGATGTTCATAACTTAAGACTGATTCCGCCGTTCTTAAAGGAAGTCGAGTACACATCTCCTTCAACCTGAAGGGCAATGCTCGGCCACTCAAGCGCAGAGAGTGAGAGAACGACCCATAAGTTCAACCATTTCCCTCAGGTACCAAAAAATGATGATGTTTTTTTCTATTACAGAATAGTTGTTCGGGTCAATCAAAATACAAATCATGAGGACACGAACAAAGATACAACAGAAACAAGATGCCGAGTTTGGGGACCAAAATCATGACGCACAAAGATGAATGACTTGTTCTGATCGGAGCACTAAGGGGGCAAACATACCGAGCTTTGTTGACGCAAGACAACGAGTCTGTCCCCATGTTCCTTGAGTAGTCCAAGAAATCTGATGTTCGGAGACCCTAAGTTAACGATCGGCGGCCCCTAGTTTACTTTGCCTTCTTCATAAGACTTGAGGCGCGGAATTGTGCATCATCTTTGATGAAGCTCCACCAGAGATATGTGAGAGGAATGGTGCTCGCGTGCCACAGTGCATGGGCATCAGCATATCCCTTGTACGGAGGAAAGTCATGGACTTCAAGAAGCATAGCTACCGCTCCTCCAAATACGACTATCCAAAGCTTTAATCGTGATGGGTGTCGGGTTACACCAGCCCAAATTGACCATGCCAGAAGTTGAACCACAGCCATCACCACACAAACTTTCATGTTCCACCCTGCAAAAAGATTTGTCAGATAAACACAGATGCAGATACCTAAATATGTCTGTTAATGAAAAACACCATTACTAAGTAGTTCATTAATGACAATATTTTGCAATAGCTTTTGGTAATAAAATGATATAACTGCAGATAAAGGAGGCATATATGGTGGCTGTAATTTGTAATACAAAAGAACATGGTAAAAAGAACAGCTGCAGACTGCTGAGCCTGGTAAAATATTTAATCTTATATAGGCAGGATCAATCTTGTATGAAGATGGCAAAAGATCAAATGCTTTAGCAAACAAGCAAAAGGAACTTTACCATAGTCAAGCTCATAGAAGTTAAGGTACAAGACGTGTGTTGTAACGAATGCCAAAATAGGGGCAGCAAACATCACCCTGGTAGCCTCATCCTTCACATTGAAAGTCCTTAGCAATGCAAGGATTAAAGAGTAACCAAGTAGAGCCACAGCTGAAGAGTAATCCAATTTCTCAGTCAAGTCGATATCCCTACAGAATGAAGAATGATGCGTCAGATATCAGACTATGATAGGATACCAAAGTTTTAAGTACGAGTCTATGGCTTTGAGCAACTGCATACCTAGTGTGGAATATAGAGCTCCAGAACCATGCATTCATTGATAATATTGCATAGATATGCCATAATCCAGTATATTCATAGTATGTCCTCTTAGTCTGGGGTCTAAGAGGTAATTTGTAATTCACTAAGAGGAAGAATGAAAGCCAGCCAGTGAAGTGCATCAATAGGTTGATAACAGAGAGTGCAGCTGAGAGGGGCTCCTGACAAAGGATGACATACAAATGATGAAAATAGTAGTTTCAGTCAGGAACATGCAAGCCAAAACATACCTGGAAGACAGAAACACGTATGAAGGGCCATTTTCCATGATATTTAACAGGGCTCAGACCATGTGATTGCCGTTCCCCTTCTCTTTGCATCATGCAGTAGTAGCGGCAGTCTGTCCTACAGTTTAGTTGCTTCCACTGCATGTAAAGGGGCTCCTGTGTGTACCAAGAATTTCCAACAGATGTGTCGTCATTCTCCAGGGACTGGCAGTGGCTGATGATGTTCTCCCCAATAATCGCTGTAGTTTGACACTCCTCCACACAAGTTCTGAAGGTTGATCAACAAAGCTAAGATTATCACAAACTTCGGAATAGTAGAACTACAGTAATGTATCACAGAAAACGCTGACAGAAGAATGACAACTGAAGAAGAGTGCACAGATCTAAAAAATTTAACCAATCCAACCAGTTTTCAGTTCATATTTTATTTAAGGTAAACATGAAGCCAACATAAATATGGTGGAATCAGTTATTGTTTCACGAAATTAAATCTTGTGAAAAATTACTAAACTCACTCTTTAAAGCCCATAAGTTTCATGAAAAAGAGAAAAAAAACACAGGCACACAGCAGATATTCCTGGTGGTACCGTGGTAGCATAAGCAAAATGGAAGGAATTACTGGTGGTACCGTGGTAGCATAAGCAAAATGGAAGGAACTTAGAAGAAAAATAATACTGCAAGTGTACAACAAGCCATTAATCATGAACACTATACACATCTTGTAATAGGTTAAACACTGGAACCGACAAGGCATCTTGTTTCGGTCTTGCGCATTCAAGCGTAGAATAAGGCCTATGAAGGACTTTTCCGAGGCTGGGTGTAGATGTATTGTATCTACTCCGGGAGTCAGAAGAAACCGACAAGAACATTCGCCCCGACTGGAAGCAGTTAATGCGAGCACCTGGAGTTTCAAGGCGATGCCATGGGCCCATGGTCGACTGGACGAGTTGGAGTTAGATGATGAGTGAATTTAAGAGTTTGAGATGAGACTTATGAGTTATATGGTTGTCATGCCATGCTACTATCATATTTATTTGTCTATTGATGTCACTTTGAGAACCTCGATGCTATGGATTAGTTATGGACTTATGGTAATGCACTGCCATTAGTGTTTATCTTAAGAACTTGGGTTAATTTGCAATGTTACTGTGCTTCTATCTCCCCTAATTTGCTTCCATACAAGGTATATTTATTTAATATGCTGCCATATGAGGTATTATTTATTATTTTCATTTCCATAGCCTAACTATCGTGTACGTGAGCACCTAGGTATCCTGTCACCCCAGGGTCGCTGTGACTTGCCGAAGCACCATAACAACTATGGAACATAATATGTCCAAAGAAAGGCACCAGAGATTAAAATCGTTCCTCTAACCATATCTCACACTAATATTAAACAAGACCTGAAAGTATTAACCTGCTCCAATCAACCCCAAATACAAAATTTGGAAATTTGGGCAACATCACATCAACCAAAGTTTTGTGATGCCCTGACGCTAACTAATAGCCTAGTTAGGCCACTTTCACTAAGTTTTAGTCCTGCAAATGCATGATTATCGCTTCAAAGCCAGGAGAACTTGCCTAGCTTTAGTCATCCAACAACACTGCATTTGATAAAATTCAGAACCAAAAAAACTACAGTAAGTCTAGTTTAGATAAATTAAATATTAAAAGTCTAAAAGACTAATAATTGGGAGCTGGTGCAAGAAAGAATTACTGGAAATGACATTCAACTCCTTACAAACTAAATTATTTAGATATGCAGATTACAACTCACCCTTCCTTAGTGGCACAACATATAGCAATGGCCACCCACACTCAGCTCTTAAGCAGTATGCTGCCTTATATGTGGTTTAACCATTTAAAAAAGGAATAATTAGTATTTGCCCCAGTGAATAGATGGATTTCAGATTTTGCCCCCCTATGTGTGGGATCCATCTATCTCATGAGGCAAATCCTGGAATCCTCCTTTAAAAAATAGATCTATTTATGCATATAATGATATAACATACATGCTAAATATAAATACATATGCATTAAAACACCGAAAAGAAGGCTCTAAGCACTTAAGTATTATGTAGACATTGCACCAAACAACAAAAATGACCTATACAGAACATGATTAGTAGTAGTACCATTCTCGAGAATGCATGCAAATGCTATATTAACAGTACATAAGATGTCGAGTAGCATAGAAGTGGATCTATCGCTAACACTTGTATGGGTTCATAACTGCGTATGCAGCTCAAGTGGCCTTCATTTATAACCCTGATGTTAATTACTAAAATTAATGGCTAAAATAAATTTTATTGTAACCAAATAGTTAGCTAAACTGGCAAAAGAAATAACAATTGTTAACAAGGAGGCAGGGACAGACAGTCATGCACAATTTTAACAACCGGACAAAATGTAGCACAAGCTAACATTCAAAACTAAGTTTCTTTCCACCCAATTAGGAAAACAGTGCCTTAAATCACCATCCAAAGCAATAGAATATAGCATCTTTAAATATTAACAAAACCTAATCAGCTGCAGATAGAATAATTTGGTTCTTTACAAATTGACATAACTAATCAAATGTGAAGAGACACATTATAGTTAATGAGTAAGTTCAATTCAGCCTACAGCTTAGGAATGGTATGTATCAGTGTAATATCCCGCTTAAGAAATAATTAGGAATTTGGAATTCGGATTAGAGAAAGGCTTTCGGCCCATGGCCCAAGGGAGTAGTGGGCCAGCTGCCTTTAAAGGAGAGGGGGCAGCAGGGCTGGCCGAAACCCTAAGCTGCAGCCCCACCCCTTTGCCTGCTGTGCACCTCCACCCCCTGCTGCTGCAGCCTTTCCGCTGCCGCTGCCCTACCGCGCGTGCTGCTGCCCTACCGCGCGTGCTGCTGCCCTGCCTCGGCGAGCCGCTGCCCTGCTGCGCCAGTTGCCGCACTGCCGAGCGCCTGCCGCATCAGCTCTTCCTCTGCCGCGCCAAGCCACTGGGCTGCCAAATCCTGCCATGGCTGCTAAGCGCCTGCAGCCAACCCTGCCGAGCCTTGCCGTGGCAGCCAAGCGGATTGCCATCTTCTGCCATGGCAAGGTAAAGGAAGGAAAGGGCGGCAAGGGAAAGGAGCTAGAAGATGAAGGGAAGAGGAAGGAGAAAGGGAAATCTAGGGTATCGAGATCGTCGTCGGTTTCTTGTGGGTAACATTTGATAATCCTTAGGTTTATCATAGATTAATCGTTGTTCAATTCGTAGATCGATTGATCCATGGGAAGTGTAGTTTTTTGTAAGCCCTAGTTCGTTGAGTTGGACGTAGAACCTTGCTGGGGAAATTAGAGGTGTTTACGTTCGAATTCAGATTTTGGCTAGTTTGAAAAAAAGTGGAGAATTTTATTAGCTTTCCAGGAAGGTTTCGAACACTAGATTTGGAGTTGTGAGCGAACAATTATGGCGCCAGGAAGGTTATTGTCCAGAAAACGGACGTCATTGGTAGCTGTCATAAAGATGAGCTAATTACCCCTAGAAAATGGAGTAATTTAATTTTTGTCATAACTTGAATAAACTAGGGAATTTTGAGTAGATTCTAGAACTGCTATTGTTCATTACTTTTCAAGTTATATAAAAAATGATATGAAATTGTGAAGTGGTCTGTCCTGACAAATTATGGGGTAGTCTTCAGGGTTGGAAATGGGAAAGTAAACGGCGAATTCAGAGGTTCGACATAACTAGAAAGTTATAGATAATTTTGTGGGGCTTCCAGAAAATATATGTTTCGCTAGATTTGGGGTTTAGAGGAGAGTTAGAGCTATTTTACTTCTAGGACAGCGGGTAGTGCGTCCGGTAAAGTTAAGTTAAAAGACGTCGATTTTGCGTATATGTGAGAGGACGATTTTTTCAATGTATTGGTGCGGTGATGGCATGATTTTTTTAATGTATTTTTTAATTGCTTGTCCAGAGAGTGTTGCCTCAAGCATCGCCTTTGCATCACCCAGCTCATAGAAATTAAAGATGCAAGTGCTTGGTAGAATAATGAACAATAGGTGGTTGTCGTTGTCTTGTTGATTTATTACCATGTGATTTAATTATACTCTTGTTAAGTTTATTAACTTGCCATGGTAATATTGATGGAAAGAATAAGATTGTGTTGATGATGCAATTACCATAAGGATGACATGGAAAGGTTATTATTGCTTAATGAACTATTACATCATTCACTTGCATAAGGGCCAAGACGGTGAGTACTGCTATGATTATGGCTAGTCTAGTGTGCCCCATCCCCCATGTTAAAATCCTACAGAGCTATGGACCTCACCCTAACGAAGGTGGGGGAGAAAAGTGTCACTGACAGGTGAACACTTTGCTATACCGGTATCAACTGAAAGAAATGCATCATGACATTTGCATTCCTGAGAATAATCTTGATGAGATTTGAGAATGGGAAGTATGAGATTTGTGATAATGTATTAAATGTTTAATGAACTTGTGTATTTACCATTGACCATTGTATCTTTTACTTGCTGAGTCATGGATTCACTCTTGCTCCATTGTATTATAGGTGGGCGTTGACGTCATCTCGCATGGGAAGGGATAGCTTACATGGCATCTTCGCTACCACTACAACTATCTGAATCACAATGTCATGGAACCTTTTGCTATCTGAATCACAGTGTGATGATAAATCCTTTAAGAACTATTAGACATGTTAAATTATGGATGGATGGTTCAGGTCTTGATTTATTTATTCATTAGGTTAATATTAGATTGTTTATTACCTATTGGTTCTTTATTCAGTATTGCTATCTAGCATGCTAATTCTTATGCTGATTTGGTTGCATTTCATATTATTTATTGTGAACCATGGATAGGTTTTATTATTTAACTGCAGCTGGAATTTATTGTAAAATATTGTTAGACGTAGTAGTTAGTGTTGCTTAGTGGCATTTTGGGCTCAGTGTTGAGCCGGGGTGTTACAATCAGTTGCAGCTCAAACAAGAACATATGTCCACAGCATGAAAGATAAATTAGCAACTTCGATCCAGGCCACGAAATGCAACTGCAAAACATGTTCATTTCTGTGCCACTATGAAACTTTCTTTGGAAAGTACTACTCTCGTCAAAGAGTTTGACTAGAACGGAAGTGACAATTTACGCCCTACCCAAAAATGCCATGGTTAAACTGATTTCTTTGGGAAATGCCACTGATGAGCCAGCAGCCACACATTTACACAGGCTAGTGCGACCACTAACACAATATATAACTCATAGGGTTTGGTTCAACCAATTCAGAACTTAGAACATTCTCACAGTATGGCACAAATCAAGAACAACAAAAAAGTACAAACTTCCAACAGGAATTAATGCTACTATCAGTCTATGTCACAATAGTTAGCTAGGGCGATCAACGGATGTGCAGCTGCTGCTGCAAGCCTGCAACAATAAGTTCATTCTTTACAAATTTCACAACCAAACAAATGTTAAAAAAGACATTATGGTGTTTAACTAAGTTTAGTTCAGCCACTAGCCCACTAGACAGAAGAGCTCTGTGTCATTCACAGCTTGAGCAAGAACACATATCCACATCGTAAGAGCCAACCGCCAAGCAAGAAAAATCCATATTATCACAAATCCATCATGGACAATGAAGGAACAAGAAAGGGGTCAAACATATGCTAACATTCATTGTGACAAATCATATGTATGTAAACATGACTAACTTTATAACCCCACCTGTTCATAAATAACTGCTGCTCTACAATCTCAAGGTATTAATATGTTCATATCCATCTAATTGGCCTTATTCCCGATTTTATGCATAGAGGAGCAGCAGCATGGTTTAAAGTGAGCAGTTGGCATACTCCTCTGCATCCGTCGATTAATCATTTCACCTCCATTCTCTCTGTATACCCCATTAATATGAAGGATTAATTTACCAGGGCCAGAATAGTGATCATGTACCATCACTAAATCTTTGTGTATCTATTGCATATACAATGGGAGGCGGATTTACAAATTCTGACCCCACTTTCTCGCATATTGTTCCCTCCAGATGAGTTTTGTTCGTTGGGTCCACTTAACTGGATGTCCGAATATGTTAGTTGACTTCACCTTTCTACCATTTTTTGGATGAAACTAGACACCAGACAGTGATAGCTGATCTTGTTCATCTGAGAGCCACGAATATAAATTGGATTTGCTACAACAATTTCAAATTCTATTGTTCCGTTAAATTTTTCGTCAAGCAGATCGACACGATAATCATCTTTGACCCACTATGTCCAATTTCCCCGTTCAGATATGTTCAAGTACATAGTAGTATGATCCAATGGGGATTCCAGTGCATGATTATTAATAAGTAATAAGACTAAAAGCATCACTTATTTCGAGAGAGAAAAAGGAAGTATTCGAGATTTTTAACCAACTAGGTAGGATAAGAAAATATCAACCATAATTCAACCAATAACAGATCTTTACATATTAAGAGGACCAACAATGGTACTCTGCCCTATATATCTGAGATTTACCTACTAACTACTATGAATAACCATCAACAACAGCCCAACTAAGCACACATGTTTGTATGAGAAAACTACCGGGATTCCAAAGCGAAGTTATCCAGCAAGGCCCCGAATCAAGTAGGATTTAGAGTCACGACTAGAGACAATAAACAACAATTCTTGCAATAATACATCACTGCAGCACGAGAAAAGTCAAAGAAGTAGATACACATAGATGCTTCTTTCCTCTCACCTGTACTGCGGATCAAGATCACCGAGGCTGGCCTCGACGGAGCCGAGCACAAATCCGATCGCAAGAAGGAAAGCCAACCGAACCACCCACAGGCTTCCAGCCATCCCGGCGGGCGTGCCCTGGGTCTGGTGAACCCCCACCGAAATCAACGAGATCTTGCAACTGATTAGACAATGCACGCGTACGACACAAGAACTGGATAGGATGAGATAGGCAGGGGCGGACTAGAAATATCTAGCTCGATTCGATTGTTCACAGCAACAGAGCAAAACGAACAAGCTGGGGCTTCCTTACCAGCGAAAGGAATCACGTCCGGATGGATCTTCACTCCACGCCAGTCCAGTAGAGGGGACGAGGAGGACGGCTACAAGAGAACCGAGTTCCTTCGCTCCGAGGTGGCGGGCGTGCTTCCTTCGGTGGGAGCAAGAGGACTAAAGGCGACAGGCGAAGGGGTTTCGGCGGCGCTGGTAAACCGGATTGAGCGGCGAGACTTTGGGACGGACGAACAGGCGGAGCCGGCTCCCAGCCCCTGCTTCCCAGCGAGGTGATGGAGGTCGGAATCGCACGCACGCCGGCACGCGTCAGTGAGACGGATTGAATAGTGAAGTTGGGATCACAACGCAGAAGAAAGAGGAATTTTTTATTATTTAACCTTTTTAATGATATTTTAAAGTCAACCCTCGTTAACTTTATTTTTGATTCTAAATTTCTAACCCCTTTGTTCACGCCAGAACTCGTGGCATGCCAAAAGCATTCTATTATGCCACAGATTTCAGCGTGGCTGAACCTACCATGCAAGTCGTCGCGTTCACGACGTGCCAACATGGAGGGCTTTCATGCCCAATCCTATCACGTCACCACTAGTGATGTGGCAAGACTACTTTGCCATGCCAATTCGTGTGATGTGACATAAATC
Source organism: Ampelocalamus luodianensis (assembly GCA_036346255.1). NCBI lineage: Eukaryota > Viridiplantae > Streptophyta > Magnoliopsida > Poales > Poaceae > Ampelocalamus > Ampelocalamus luodianensis. The sequence continues at coordinate 64,106,063 of CM070621.1, read as the reverse complement.
AACTTAGGTGTTGCGCGCGGCCGACCGACACAGTTTTTTAGTTTTTCCTCATTTCTTCCTCTCTCCTCCCCCGCGCCCTCTCTCCTCCTCGCCCCCAGTCTCCTCAAATCCTACGATTTGGGCCCAATTTGAAGCCCCCAAACCCGTGGAGATAATCCCCAAGGTAATCTCACCTATTCCCTCCCTTTATTTTGGATAACTTCGGTTTAGATTTATGGATGTAGGGTTTTGGTTGAGTTGTATGTTTGAGCAGAATCGGTTTGAATCATTGCACTTGGGAGTAAATTAGATAGCATTAGTATGCAATGGAAGTTGAATGTGTGTATATTTTGTTTTGTTCATGCGATTTATAGCGATTTGTGGGTAGGGTTTGCTTGGGTAATCCAAAAAGGATATGTCATTGTAGTTTTATGTAGTTGTGATGGAAATGTGGCTAGTAAATCGTAGTTGTGTTATCTTCGTGAGAAAATAATTTTTTGGTTGCCACACCCCGAGTGCTGGCATGGCCAAAATGGTAAGATTGGAAAATATAGTTGGCGGGGAAGTTAGCAATAAAATTTTGCTTCAACGAAGGCCCATTTAGTACAAAAATTCAATTCCCAGCTTGTTGGACCTTTTGGCAATCAAACTATATGTTGTTAGTAGTCGAAGAAATTTGTGTTGTGTACCAGTTAGCACTAGTTGTCGGGGTCCAAATATACAAATTTAGACCATCTGTGTATAACGCACTAGTTTAGGATCATGCTAGTGCGCACAGTATCAATATAGATGAATATCATTCTACATAAGACAAATATAAGAATAAACAACTAATTCAATTAATAAATAACGACTGTGACCTTATGGTCGAGTTTACACTTACTAAGTCATGCAAGATTGACACTAAGTAAAGAGACAATAGTGGAACGGAAACAACTTCAGCTAGAACCCATTGACTTGCTACAAGCAATCGATTGGGATCAAGACCTACCCATCACCATCCTCGTAAAACTCATCCTTGAAAGCAGGCGAAGACTCCTCCACTTCAGCTGAATAATTGTAGCAAGAATAAGTACTCCGAGTACTCAACAAGTTGTACTACAGAAATGCAATGATAGATGATGACTTATTCCAAAGGAAATAGCTTATATGGTTATTTTGCAAAAAGCGGCACTTGCAATTGAATACAAATAATAGATTCAAAGAGTAATTTAAAATGAATAAATAATAATAGTTTAACAATTATTTTCACAAAGAACGCAAAACCTAATTAATTTCTTTTACACAGCCAGATGAGTTTAAATCATACAACTACCCCTTCCCACTTGTTTTTATGAAAATTTGCCCCTCGTGTGAAATTCCCGAGCATGTCCATACTGCGGATGCGACTATTCGAATAGATTGATTAACACTCTGCAGAGATTGTACACTTTACCCGAATGATATAATCAGTGTAGCTAGCACCAATCATAACAAAACATTTTTGAAACTTCAACTTAACAATTTGATCCTCCCGTTGTGCATACTGACAGCACCAAACCCTCACATAGGTTGTTGGACCTGGACACAGCAAACCGCTCATAAATGTGAATGTCCCATACCAGGCATGTGGTCGTACAGTTATGGCTCAGTTCAATAGTGCACAAAGTTAAGTCCTTAATTGACCAAGGCGAAACTGTCAAACAACTTTCAATTCCAATATTCATATTTTTCCAAATGCACACAGCTCCACCATATCACAATTCCATCCACTTGCCTCGGTCCAAATCTTTTCCCACTCTGTTGGTTAAATGCAGCACATGCCATCAATGAGTGATAACATACTGCACACATCTTTCCATAAAATATTCCATATTCACTTAGTCAAGTTTAGTTTTATAACTCAAAGTGATATCAACAACCCGTTGTATGGCTAAGTAGACTATTCGTGTCTAACCAATCCACGTGATGCTATGATAATAACAACTAATAATTAACCAAGCTAGGGTGAAAGATCATGGTAATATAACGAGCGAGGTGGATATAATTAAATAAGTGTATAGCTAATCCCAAAGCATTTAAAGAATTAAATAATTAAAATAACATGCAATAGTTTGAATCAAAGTATTTTTGGAAAGTTGGGTTCAACATAATCAAAGACACAACTTGCCTTGAAATAAGTCTTGGTACTGGTCTTGAGCTTGATCAACTTCTCCTTCCTCAAAAACTCCCAAAGTATCAACGTCTACATGCAAACGAAAGCGAAAACCAAAATAAATACAAAACAAAGCAACAAATAAACTCTAAAAATTAAATAAAAATCATACAAAGGTGGGCCTTGAATTTATACGAATTTAGAAACTTGGATGTGTTCAATTAGAGTTCGTATGAGTAAGAACGGGTTCTCATAAGATTTAAATCTAGGAAAAAGAGAAAGAAAATACTATTTCGAATTTTTAGAATTTTCTGAAATATTGCATCAGCATGAAGTAAGCAATGAATTTTGGAATTAAAAGAAAATCCAGAAAATAGGGAATGGAAGCTGACAGGTGGGACTCTCGGTCTATGGACCGCGTCTATGGCTTTGGTCTACTGTTCTATGGTTCACAAGTGCATGGAACAGTGGACTGACATGTGGGGTCCAAAATGTCAGTGGGTGGGTCTACTGTGGACCAAGTCCATGTGGATTGGTTCTGATGCGGTTGCGGGTAAGGCTGACACAGCAGTAACGTGGCGGACATGTGTACATGAAGCTGACATGGATGATGACATGACAGACCCGTGGTTGACACATGGCCTCCACGTCTGCTTGACGGCAGTGTGGCTTGGGAACCTATGGTCGCCGTCTTTTGGGGCCACAACGGAGTAAGCGGAGGTGCGCGTTGGGCAGTTGATGCGAAGGTGAACTTGACGGTGCACTCACAAACGCAAGGGGATGACGAAATTGGCCGATGGGGAGGTCTAAACGGCAGAGGCACACGGTCTTCAATAGAAACTAGGTTTTGGCGATATTCCGGCGACTTCAAGGCGATGATGGTGTAGATCTTCTTGCAATCCCAACGATGGTGATGATGAGAGTTAAGTCTCAACAACGGTGGCGGAAAACAATGTTGAGGGTTAGGTATTTTGAGTGGCGTCGGTGTGATTGGGATGCGGAGGTCAAGGGCTACCTCCCCCTTTATAGTGCGACAGCCGAGAGAATCTGTGGCATGAATGCCAAGAAATTTGAGCAGCGGTGGAGTCCAAATCATAACCAAGTCAGAGACGATGAATAGTGCATCAGTGTGGCCCACATGTCAGTGACGATGGCTAGGGTGAGTTTGCGTCGAACACGCCATGTGTACGACTAATAGGTGGGGCCATGGGTGCAGGCGAGCTGTGCGGACCCCAAAATTGAATGCATTAATTTCAAGTCAAGTGATTGCACAGAAGACACAATCCTTAACTGGAAACGAAAACAATTTTCAAGCCTCGAATATGTGTCTCATGTTAGCTTCTAAGGATCAGTGACTAACATGCATATATCCAACATAACATGGATCACGTCCATAGTCAAACATGCAAAAATATTAGAAGCATTATTATTTCAATCTCAACAAATATAACTGTATGGCCAAATTTTGTATAAAAGGGTCGACTGGCCAAAACTAAACATAAGACAATAAATTGCAGTGGAATAAAACATAGAAATAAAGGTAAATACCCAGATTGGCATGCCTATACCCATAAGCAACCAACTGGAGTTAAAACCAATGCATCTACCGCTACTGCATAGAAAGGGAGCGATAGTTAAACCAATTCGTGCGACGATCTTACCTGAAACAAGTGGATAATCCAGTTGAGTACAAAAGGTACTCGCAAGTCTTACACCAACTAATAAAAGAAATGTGTATGATAGAGCCTATCCAAAGGAGGGGAAATAAACAAAATTTAGACTCAAAAACCAGATTCAAAGGTCTGATAAAAAATCATAAAAATAAATTGTTCCGTGTTTCCCATGATTGATGAGATAACCCCGTCAACCAAACTACCATATGAACTAGATTTGCATGGCTAAGTATTTATATAGCTAGTCAATACCATCACTAATGAGGGCATCACTTCTACTGATAAGAACACTCCTCTTGCTATTGCCATGAATGACGTGCAAGGTCCAATTGGCCTCCCTCCTCATGTAGGAGCCGTCGCCCTTTAGTCCAATTTGGGTTTTTCTTTTAGATTATTCTGCATAGCAGTTTTGCCACTCGTTCGGTTTGAGAAACCCCAACTTTGTGAGCTTTATTTTTATTCACAATACAGATTGCATCTTCTACTCTCTTGCTTGTGTTCTCGATTCGTTTGCAGGAAATAGCCTTCTTGGCGAGGTCAACCGCATTCGGCATGGTTAATAACCAACGGAGTAGTGGTGTAGTGATTGCGAGGGGTTCGATCTGTTCGGGTCGGAGCCTTTGGATCATCAACATCGTATTCTCCACAATCGACGTATCAGTACCTTTCGAAAGATCGGGCCAACACTCACATTAGGTGGTATCAGAGCAAAGGTTGCCCGTTAGGTAATCACAATTCATCCCTTTTAGTTTAGTTTATGTTCATTGTCCTAAGAACTCCAGAAAATTAGCTCCACAAAAATAATTTGTTTGTCATGTTCTTCCGCTGTCCTATCACCCGTTGAGCCATTGCAATTTTTCTTTTCAGTTTTTGTTCGTTAAATCATTTGTTGCATTGTCATGTTCAAGTTGTTGATTGCTAGTTTAGTCAGAGTCTAGTTCGTCAGTGTCTAGTTGCATCTCGTGTTCCTTTGCGTAGCTTTGTCGTTGTGTGTTCTTGTTCGTTGCCGCAACCACCTTCCTGCCGCGCCACCATCCTTGCCGCGACCACCCATACGTTGCCACCCATCCGTCGCCATCCCATCCGCTACCAACCCTTGCTGCGGCCACCCCTTGTCGTGGCCACCCTAGGCACTGCCATCCTCCGCCACCGCCTCCACAACTTACTACCACGAAACCCCTGCCATCCCCTGCCGCGGCACTCGACTCGCTGGCAGCCCCTGCCGTGCCTCTTGCTTGTCTCAGTTTTGTGCAAGAGAAGAAAAAAATTAGGGTTTCGGGCCCAAAGGAGAAAAAAAAAGAGAGAGAATTTGATTTCGGTGTTTGACAGAGAAAAAAAAACAAAAAAAACAAAAAAAGAAGTAAAAGAAAAAACAGAAAAGGAAAGAAAGAAGGAAAAAACAACAAAGAGTGTCCCCTCTGTCCGAAATTTGAAAAGCTATCAGAACTTCGCCAAATCCAATAAAATTTGGTGGAGCCCTTCTTGATACATCCACAAGCTGCCACAAAAAAAATGAGCACGTTTGGTCAACGGAATCAAAAGGTATAGCAATTTCAATTCGAGGCGAGTCCGTTTCCGACACACCTTCAGTAAAACGGGCATAACTTTTGCATACGGAGTCAGAATTCGACGTTCTTGTACTCGTTTGAAAGCTAACGATGACACACATCTGAAAAATTTGATACACATAGCGCTTGTCGCCGTCCAAGACCTCCAAAATCGGCCATCTTTAACCCTAAAATCACGTCGCAAGTTTTCGGTTTTCTATTTTTGGTGATTCTTTTGGTCTTCACTTTGGAATTTGGGGTTCGTCCAGTTGAGAAAGTTGTAGATCTCATTGAAACCTTTAAAACGGGTATACATAATCCATATAAAACTTTGCTTGTTCATCGTTTGAGACTAGCTGTTGTTTCTACTCAATCTAGAGGGTTGTTCGCGTTTTTACCGATATTACTGTTTTGTGCTCTACATCGCGTGAATAATCTTATGCCCTTAGAAAGAAGTTTGAGTATTTGGCTAGAGTCTCTCCTAGCACTTGTTGTGAGGTTCTCCTTTGCTTACATCAAGTCACATTGATCATTGCTGTGCGTACATACACTTCTCTGCATAGGGCTTTGATTAGGTTAGGATCAGCAACTGTGACCAAGGTAGTTAGGATCACGATCCTACTCTTAGAGTATTACGATTCTACAAACCCACGACAGCCTATCGATCCAAATCGTACTATCGATCCTACTCGTAGAGACTTAGGACAAAAAAAATGCAATTTTTTTAGAGGTCAGGCTTTGCTGATATTTTGTTTTAGAGCAAAATTTATTGATATTAATTTCTGAGAATGAAACTATAAATAAACAAGGAGCATGCAAAATATTGTATCAGTGTCGTAATCTATATTATGGCATGAGCAATCTTGAGTTTGATAATGATAAGTTATTTTTATTCCTGGAGTCTAGCTACTTTTAAGGAACATGCAAGTGGTAAACCATATAAGATTCATACAAACTTATAATATAGATGTTAAATATGTGTATTTTTACAATTCCGTAGAATCGCCGATTCTACGATTCGATACTACGATTTCGATCCTACCGAAGGCAAATCGATCCAACTCAGGATCTCGACTCTGACTACCTTGACTGTGACGAGTACTTTGAACAATCTTTCAACTTGCATTTACTGAATTAATTATTGCTGATCCTTTTGTTGCCATATTGTGCCTTCCGAGCTCCACCTACTGCTTGCTTTGGTAAGAACACTTGTAAGAGTGTGGTAAGATGCTTAAGAGTGTGTAATTCCACCTTCCATCACCTAGTAGTTGATAGGGATAATACCTTTGTGTTGTCTTTTATTTTCTACTAACCACGACAGGTGACTCGTCTATTGAGAAAGAGTGTCTTAAAGGGAGAGCTTATGATACTCTTGGATGAACAACGCACTATCATTAATGAGGACATCGACATAAAGCTACAAGCTACTACGACCACATTAAAACGCTCAATCAATGATAGTATTGCAGCGCTCACTACACGCCTTGAAAGAATGGTGAATCGGCCACCTAACAATGGACGCGAGTATGATCCGATGTGGCCCAAGACCTTGAGGTGGGAGATGATAATGACAGGTGAAACCATGATGCTGGCGATGCTCTTGCCACTCAAGATGCATGTCTACGACACAGCCTACATCACAACCGTCACGGTATGGAAGGTAATAACTTTCAGCACCACAATGTTCGTGTTAATAATGACCCATTTGCTAAAGTTAAATTTACCATACCATCTTTTGCGGGTATTTATGATGCTGAAATTTATCTAGATTGGGAGATGACAGTTGAACAAAAATTTAATGTCCATCTAGTTCCTGAAGTGCATAGAGTCAGATAAGCTACTAGTGAATTTAAAGATTTTGCTATCATTTGGTGGAATCAAGTAGTTAATTCTGGCTTAACACCTGATACATGGGATAGATTGAAGGTAGCTATGCGTGCTAGATTTGTTCCTCCTGCTTTTAAACGTGATATACGTAAGAAATTACAGCGCTTAGACTAAGGTAATAGATCAGTCGAGGAATATTACTAAGAATTACAAATAGGCATGCTGCATTGTAATGTTGTTGAGGATGAGGAGGATAAGATGGCTCGCTTTTATGGGGGCTTAAGGCGTGAAATTCAAGACATAATTGATTACAAAGAGTATAATGATATCAATAGGTTGTTCCAGCTTACTTGTTTGGCAGAAAAGGAATTGCAGGGAAGACAATAAAGGACTAGGAGCAACTTTGGAAGTATGTTTACATCGAGATTGACGCTGAGGTTGGCCAAGACAGCCCCACCTACTGCTTTTCGGTCTGCTGCCCCCACCGTGAGTAGGGCGCATGTAACATCCCAATTCTGGATTTGTGTTTCAAATGTAAGAAAATGTGTAGAAATTAAAACCTTTTCTTGTATCTTGAAGTTTTTGAACTTTCCTGTAATTCTTGTAAAGGAATTGTGGGAAATCAAAAACATAAACCTCCATTTTTATTAAAGTCATAAACTCCTTGTTGAAAATCTTGGGTCTTGCTCCCTGGAAATACTTTTCCTTGGTTGTGTGACCCTTCTGAAAAATCTGACAATTTATAGGAATGGTTTGAATATTTTAAGAGGTAGTCAAACCATTTTTACTCTTGGTCAAACCCTAGATTAAACCTTGCAGAATGTTTGGAGAAAAATGCTCAACATAAAAACCTCTGGGAATTTTACACAAGGTCAAGCATTGAGTTAGCAAGCTCCTGTAAAAATTTTAGAAATTTTGGAGTTAGTTTGCTACCTCTAAAAATTCCTCAAAGTTTCCAGCCCAATATCTAACCCTAAGTCAAACTTTTGGTTTGGGTCCGAGTCAGACTCGAGTTCTGGGTTGAACCCAACCTCTTAGAGCACCTCGGGCTCTGTCCTTTAGGCGCTAACGATATGAGCCGTTGGATCTCCTGGCTACAGCTGAGATCTTCGGGAGCTCCCAGACCTCCCCGAAGACCACCCTCTTGGACCTCCTCAAAAGACCTCCTCAAAAACCTCCTCAAGGACCTCCCAAAGACCTCCTCAGACCACCCTTGGCGTTTTTGCAAAGACCACCCCGTTGATCTTTTGCAAGGACAACCCTCCAGACCACCCCAGGCGACCACCTCTGTTAGCACCTTGGTGATCGTGGGCCGTCCATGTTTTGGATCTATGCCTCAGATCACCTTGAGTGTTAAGACCTTCGAACCTTACTTAAAATCAAGGCCCTTCATTTCAAATCCAACCGTCTAGACCTCCCCAATTCGATCTCAACACTTAACCCAAACGTTATATCCTTTGACCAGTCCACTTCAGATCCCTCACTAACGGGTGGGACCTCCCCAAGCCTGGTCATCATCGTTTTCGCAAGCGTGCGTGTGTGCCAGAGCCATGCATGGCAGTGAGGCTTGTAGTGCATGGTCACTTCTTTGTCCTTGTCAACGGCTATTTACTGCCAAACTTTAAATGCGGGTCAGAGCTTTTCCTCAAAAGTCTTGGTCTCCAACTGCTCCTATCACTCGAGCTGGCCCATGGCAGTGCCCTAGCTCGGTGCACCCATGGAACTCTACCCCTACTCCTCTTTGCTCTCTGGTTATAAAAGACCCCCGAGCTCCTCCTTAGCTTCTTTTAGACACTACTTTGCAAACTCGAGCTCCTCTATGTGTTTTGTGCTCACAACACCAGAGGACCTCTTAGCCACCATTGCCGGACCTTGGAGCTCCTCGGGGACATCCGGGTTCTAGTGGTTCAATTGCAACTCTTGGCGTGCCAATTTGCTCTTTGACCACCTAGAACGCTTCCCTTAACGTACTTTGTTTGACTTCACAGAGGTTGTAAAATTGGGGACTTGCTCTTTGTGGCTAGATTTGCCTTCTTCCTCAGCACCGGCCAGCACCTTCGTTGCCGGAGCTTCTTCGACCACCTCTGGACTCCTCCGTCCTCAGGTAATCCATTCTTTAGTGCCTTAGTATTTGAACTCCTGCTCTGTTGGACCACTTTAGTTTTTGAGTTTTGCCGTGTTTGTCTCCGGGGTTATCTCTGGCTATTCGCTGGTAGGAGGTGTTCTAGCTTTGGTGTTTGGCACCTTTAGATTTACCTTGCTATTTAGAACTCATCCCTGTCCTTGGTTCCCACGGCCGTGACCGGAGTTGCCGGCGGTGAGCTCAAACTTAAACTCGGGATTTTGTCGTGCCTTACTCGGACAAACACTGTAGCTTGATGATTAGCATTTAAGTTGTCCTAGTCCAGTCATTAGCTTTAATTACAGTTCTTGTCGGTAAAGCATGCGTGCCGTTAAGTTTGGGACCTCCTAGATTAGATCTGAGCCGTTAAAGACCTCTTTAGGTTTAATTTGGACCGTTAGGATCACCCTATGAGTTTCCACAAAAGACCTTCCTTAGTCATTTTGCAAAAACCACCCTCGGGACCACCCTTGGGGTCCTCTTTACAAAAGACCACCCCTTGGTCTTTTATACGGAAGACCTCAAGACCTCCCTCTTTCAAATCTTAGCCGTTCAAGACCTCCCCCTCGAGATCTTGACCGTCTAGGACCTCCCCTTGTCGATCTAACCTTTAGGACCTCTCGTGTTGACCTGGACTGTCAGATCTAGATCTAACGGGCTAGACCTCCTCAGCGCGTTTGGAGCTCTAACGTTCCGGTCCTCGTGGACCGTCCGTTTTTAGATCTGCGGCTCCGATCTCATGAACTTTCGGACCTCCGAAGATGGCCTTGATCGGAACCATCCATCTTCAAATCGGCGGCCCACGTTCACGTGAACGTTCGGACCCCCGAACGTTTTCTTCGATGTGGACCGTTGATCTTGATCCAACGGTGGGCACTTTGTGGCTCGCGTGGGCTGCACGCGCGGTTGCGTTTCAAAGCGCGTGGGCCGTGCGATTCTAAATCAGCGTCCCACGTTTGTCCACGTCATTTCTTTTAAGTTGAGTTTGTTTAATTCCGGTAAGCTTTTATTTGTCAACTAAAAATAGTTTCAAACTTCAAAAATTCATAAATAATTCATGTCAGCTCCATTTTAGATGATTCCAATTGTAGTAAATTTATGTTTAACTAAACTTTAATCTAAAAATGTGTATAGGCACTGTTCTGTACCAGAAAAGTTTGTTTATTGAATTTATTTGCTTTAGCATTAAATAATGTTCTAGAAATTCATTTAAAACTTGAAAAATGCATAAGTAATTCTCTCTAGCTCCAAATTGAGCAAACTAAAATTGGTTAAATTCCTCTATTGATGTACTTTAATATGGAATGGTTTTTGTTCATGTCTTGGCCTCTGAAAAATGATATGCCCTAGTTTCATAAATTAGAAAAATCATAAGTAATTCAATTTAACTCCAAATAAAGTAAATCCAGTTTTGCTGTTCTTAGAATGCCATGTTCTACCTGCCGTAAACATTTTAGGTTCTAGAACCTTTTGGAAAATTGTGCCATGAACAGTAACCAAAATCAATTTAAATTGAATTTTCCAGCTGAAAGAAAATGTTTAGGCGATAACTTTTGCATACTTAATCCAAATCAAATGATTCTTGTTGCTAAATTTATCTAAAATCATGCTCTACCTGCCGTGTAAATTTCATGGATTTTGGATGAATTTGGATTTTGAGTCTTTTTCGATGTTCATCATTTTTTTTGGATTTTTCTCGTTCTTGTGATACGTTCCGAAGAAATTGTTGATTGTGAGAGTGACTCTCTGCAGCAAACTAGTGATCTCCAACAAGGCAAGCAGATGTAGCATCATTTGATTATATTACTCCTATTACTTTTAAAGTCTAATATCTTGTTTGTAAAAACTAAGTATGCATGCTTCTTTGTGTCAAAGTTAATTTTGTCGTTTAGAGGTAGCTAATCCTATCGCATTGTTTCCCTGAAAGTGTTCACCCCCTGCCACTGCCCTAGGTTAATATTCTCACTGTGAATTAGAGCCCGGTGAATGAGTTATGCTCTTTTTATTGTCTTTACGATATGATGCTTAGCAATGCTTAGTTACCGGTAGAATTGGGCGGTTATCGACTTAGTCGATGACCTTGATCACACAAAACTTATTATTGCTTACGTTCAGCATCTTGCGTCTTATTTATTTGTGAAAACTAAAATTGAAAATAAAATATTTTCGACTTGGGCCCAATGTTAAGATGGTGTGTTTTTGGGTGTGACTGGAATGGTGCCCAAGTCAACAAGGATCGAACATCTTGTTACACTAAACCAAACATTTTTGCGTGCTAACCACACTAGAGGGTATGTGACTTCTCTTGACTTAGTACTCTAGGAGGTGTTAATTAATGAGTCGCGTGGTGGGTTGTATATTTGATTATATGCAACGTGGGGCAAGTGCAGGAGGGGAGCACCCACAATGGCTTGAGCTGGGCCGGTGCATCCTACTCTACGTATGGGTCCTTAGTGGGAGCCGTGATGGTGGTCTGCTAGGTGATAACCCCCATACGTGCGGCTCTTGATTAGCTCAATCCATTGGAAACCGTCTCGTAGGACTTAGCCGTGCCGACATACCAAAGGAAGTGTGCTTAATAGCTTGGCAAAAAGGCGGTCTGAAGTGTGGGTATATTGGTACACCCCTGTAGGGTTCAAACTATTCGAATAGCCTCGTTCTAGGTTATGGACACGCTTTGGGAGGTCTTTCATGAGTTAGACTACAACCTTTTAATTAAAACTTGGTGTGGGTGGTACGAATGGGTAATTCATGCTATTGTTGTGATGGCCATTGGGTTGGTCATCTACAGGATGTCTTTATGCTATTACTTATTGTCTCGCTGTTATTTATACAAATAAAATTCAAATTGTTAAAACTGCCTTCAAGATATTATCTATTGCAAATAAAATCTGCTTTATGCGGAAAATGAACCCTTAGCCTTCTCCTTTGATTTAAGCCTGCATGTAGTAGTATCTAGGTTTGTTACTCGTAAGTCTTGCGAGTATATTTTTGTACTCATTTGCATTGCTTAATTGTTGCAGAGGAGGTTGATCCCCAAGGGGTCGACTTTTGTGAGTTTTGCTGTGGATCGTGCGACTAGCTTGGTGGCCCGGTCGGATTGCCTTTGGGTGTGAGGCAAACCGATTGGCTTTTGTTTATAGCCATCTTATGGCATTTTGCTTCCGCTGTTGATTAACTCTTTTTACTTGTCTTGGTCGGTTGGCCTCTCTTTTGTAATAACTTTACTATATGTCTTTTGCTTGTAAAGTTTTAGCTTTGGTTCTGTGTGTTGTATGGAATTGATGCAATATTTTCTAAAAAGGTGTGTATACTGCAATTCTGAGAAGTATACATTTTCTCGAGGCACAGTGTATTTTGTTTGTGATGCTAGAGTCAATGGAAGACTAAGTATTACAAGCTAAATAAACCGGGGTCTCACAGCGCATTCAGCAGCACCGCCACCATCGTCACGCGCGCCCGAGACGAGCAAATCCACTAGTATGCAGGCACCAGCACAGAGCTCTTCATCGGTTGTTTCCACGGGTCGTACGACGGGGATTATGTGCCACTGTTGCAAAGGGATGGGTGTAACACCCCAACTCAGCACGAGCCTGGAATGCTACTATCCTAAGCTAAACCACAAAATTTCGACATAACCTCTTTGGTATACGACGATACCGGAGGTTTTTCACAATAAATCATAAACAATAATAAAATCAGTTATAAGACTTAATCATAAATTCTAATTAACCAACTAAGTTAACACCTTGGCTATTCAGAAGCTAAGATGCTAACCACCAACTTAACATAAGCCATACAGCATAAAACATCTCAATAACAACGATCAATCCTCAAACATCATAAAAGAATGTCATCCATGACTAGATTTATTTATTACAATCTGAAAGTTAACATAATAAAGTCTTTATTCATTCTTGCAATGGAACTAAGGTGATGTGCATTATTCGAGTAGTGCATGTCTACTCCTCCGTGATAACCTCATCGATCACCTAGAAATAGATAAACAAAGCAAGGGTGAGTCCATGACTCAGCAAGTACAATAATTAAAAACCCATTTATCAATACGAATAAGACCTACACGGCCTCTACATTAATCATAACACAAATGAGTACTTATGATGACATGAAATGAATGCTTAAACTTCAAGGGAATGGACTGCACACACACATATACCGGTATAGTCAGTGAACACCCGTCGGTGTTCACTCAAGCCCGCATCTTAACAAAAATGCGGGGATCCAATTCCCGTATGAAGAACGTTTCATACGGGTGTCCAACATTGCCCATATTGGAATTAATGGGTCTTACTCAACCATCCCGAATTGATGGTCTCCTCATCCACTCCCGTGGACGGCAAAAGATAATGAATGCATGAAGCAACTTATTGAATATAACATTACCATCATTTCTATTCATGAAACCAACATAGAGACAAAACATGGATATTTCACTTCATACTACACAAGAGTTACCACAAGACGCTCATATCAACAACCACAATGCACAAACATTTAGATCAACAATGTACTTGCCTTCCGCGTTGAGACGCGTTAGCTGGAAGCGATGGTGTTCCTAAACTCGAAGCTCCGCCGCCTAACCAAAGAAATAAATTCAATAAGAACACCAAAATACCCAATTCTACTAATCAACGCTATACACCGCTTCCACAAGACTCTAGTCGTTAATACAAAACTTAAACTGAAATCAACAATTTTCTGTCATAACTTAATTCTGGACAGCGCACGGTAATTGACATATCTTAAGATCTGGAAGTCGAAAGAGGTGAACCCAATTTCTGTAGCTTCTTAACTGACCAATCTACAATACTCTAGTTGACGTGATAAACCAATTTGGCCAATTTAATGGGTTAATAATTGCTTGAACTTTCAGTACAGAAACTGTCTACAGAATGAACAGCAGAAATAAAAGATCATAACTTTCATTAGGTAACTCCAAATTGAACGTTCTTTACCAATCTGAAAAGGTCATCGAATCCTCTACAATAACCTAGTTGGGTGAACTTTCAGTTTCGACCAATTTCCTTTCAAAATTTAGGAAATAACCAGACAGTTTATTCTCGTCAGATTTCTGGCAGCAGGTACTAAAACATCCATAACTTTTGACTCGGACCTCGGAATCAAGTGAACTTGGTGGCCACTGAAACTTAAGAACGAGGCCTAGATATCTCTAGGAGACCAAAACTTCTAAATCAGCCTCTAAGAACCCGAAACTGTCCACGAAAAGTACTGGACAGAAACTGCTCAGTTCACAGCAGGGATTTGATCTACTAAACCAAGCCAAATATGAATCTAAAGCACTCAAAAACAGTGAGGATTCACTCATTACCCTTGAAGACCTCCAGCAACTTGACCAAACCTGCAGGGACCTTCTTCCCCTCCTTTCTCCCTCTCCTCCCTTCTCTTTTCCTCTACTTGAAGCCGCCAACAGCAGGGAACTCCAACGGGCAGCAATGGAGGAGCTTACCTTGAGGAGGAAGATGGAGGCTTCAATGGGAGAGAGAGAGAGCGGAGGGCTGCGCCCAAGGTGAGGAGAGCAAGGGGATTTCGGCGGGGAAAAAAATGACGGTTGCTCAAAGAGGTGGAGGAGAAGTGGCTGCTCAAAGGGGAGAGAAATGGGATTAGGGGCAGCTAGGGTTAGGGTTTGAGGAGGAGGTGAGGTGGCTTGGGCTGGCCCAACATGGGCTCATCCTCCCCTCTTGGTCCACTAGGGTCTGCTGCCCAGGGCCCAAAGCCCTAAGGTCCAAATGCGTGAAGAAAATAGAATTTGAACCAAATTTCATCTCTAGTCTTTGATGCAATCAAAAGCGAATAAGTTTCCTCCTTCTAGGTAATATTCTCTCTAATTAGAAATTTTAAGGTATTACATTCTACCTCTCAATGCACTCGACCCAATTCTAACCGCCCAAAAGCACACGAGCGGAAGCCAAAGAAATGAAACAACAATTACCATGTTCGGATGTGAACACACCCGGATGGCTCGCACATGCGAGACTCCAGCTCCCAGGTCACTTCACGCTCAACACGGGTGCACCCATGGCACATCAATGGATACTAACATCTTATGCCTCAAAGCTCGTCCCGACCTCTCCAAAGACGCTGCGTCGGATGAGACTCAAACTTGGGGTCTTACTCAATGGTCAAAAGCTCTTACGAAACCTCAAATCTGACTTTCGAGGTTCTCACTCAACACCAAAACACACTAGACAAAGCGTTCTCGCATAAGGACTGTGATGTAATGACGACACGCCCACTTCCTAATCCCCACAACCGTCGAAAATAACCTAATGTACCTTGGGCTAACCTTTCTTTTCGCATGCCAAACCACACAACATACGATAGCACACAAAACTCTTGTTCCACCTCTCAATCGAACTCTTTACCGTAACAAGGATCACCTCCTTTAACGATGGACACACAATGGAACATGCTTTGAACAAACTCTATTATAAACAGAGTCAACTGAAAGAAAAAGGTTCTCACCGCAAACCCGCAATGCCAATTCCCACAAAGGGATCAAATCCAAAATCGAAGATTCATCACGAAAGCCATTCCAATTTACAATCAGGCAGTTTGCAAATGAACAGCACGAAAACCAAAGGAGAAATCACTCGAATTCCCATATGAAATACTTCTTTTGGTTTGTCTGAATTGGAAAGAATCAAATATGTCAACACAGCGCCAACTCCAAATTGCGAAAGAGATCAGTCAACAACACAAAGCTCAAGCGAGAATAAAGAAAACGCTTTGCTACTCAAGAAAACATCCTTTTTCACAGCTTTCTCTTTTAGGAATAAAATTTCTCTCAACCTTGGAATTCGAATTTATCGCATGCCACATGAGATCAAACCTTTTAAGTTAACATCCTCAAGTTATGCTCTAACCGAAATACATAGTCCACACCTTTGTGAAGAAGTTCTATTGGTCTCACCGAACGCTCTAGACATTTTTTTTTCTACTAACGAAATTAATGTGATAGAAGACACCTAAAACACCACAAAATGGATCTCACGTAATCACATCACCTCCAACTTTCAAGAACAACAACTCAAAACCTTCAGTACACTCGCTCATGTACTACATCAGAAGGGTTCTATTAATGATCATTCCACTGCTCAAGAAACGTCATTATCTAATTTCTCTACACAAAACCATTGGGCGACCAAAGGTCTTCCATAAAAATGCAAAGCCCAAAATTTAACCTCCAAGATTTCTACAACGAATTTCTCTTATTACAGATAGATAAATCATTAGATTAAATCTCGAACAAGCCCACAATTCTAACATACTCACCAACATGGAACGTTTTCTCGACCAGACTGTCTTTAGAATAATTCTAACTCTTAGAGAGTTAGTCACTAAAACCAAGTCATATCTGACACTAACTCAACAATTCCTCCCAACTCAATAGTTGTCATAACGTTCAGATTTCTTCACAATTCTATCCTCGTTAAGCTATACTGTCACAATTCTCCTACACAACCTCGTGAGGTACCCAATCAGGATTCTCTACTAAACTGATCAAAATTTCTATTCTTTCAACACTTCTAATATTCTACTCAACATGAACAAAAGATCTTGGACCACAAATCACTATAGGTCCTACTAGATGCAACGATGCAATCAGCTTAGTCCCCAAAGACAATATTCTATTTAGATAAAATTCTCCCCAAGAATTATAATACGAAATCGATTCATCCTCCAATGCTCCTCAACTAACTCAGAAACCAAGGTCTCACAAAGAATTAACAAACATAATGAAAAAACTCTCTGTGAAAAGAATGGTGGATCCTTCCTCACAAGGAAACGACAAATGAAATAATTTTGAACACATAGAAAAAAATTACCACTGCAGAAACACAGGACCAAGGGAAATAGTTACTTAGGCAAAGAACTCGAGAAAGCGTAGGGAAGGTCAACAGTTGGGGACATAAGTCCCACAAGAAGTGAATTCCAAACCTCAGCCAATAAGATTAGAACATTGCTTTCTGAAACTGAAATAACTCTTATGCGGCCAAACAACAAGGTTAAGCACACATCAAATAAACCGTAGGTTACAAAATTTGATTCCACCCCCAAAACTTCTACTACACTCTTCTATTTAGAAAGAAACAACTTCCTTTGAATACAACCTTACTTGCCAACTCAAACAAACGAGTCTTTAAGATCAAATCACTCGAATAAATTCAGAACCAAAAGAACTCTACGATACGTCACTTTACTCAACAAATTTCAACTGCCACAAAACTCTTGAACTCCAAAAGGTTACGAATTCAAAACTTGAATTATCTTCATTTAAAAGACATCCCAAAAGGCGGTCACATTTCTTTCTCTATAGCAGGATCAACATTGCCATCACATTTCAGACCATTTTATTAACATCAATATCCTACATTCTTGGCTAAATTCTACATTCGTTATTATCTCATCAACAAATTTTCCAAAAGAAACACAACAATCATGACATAAAATTTCCATCATCACAATAGGATTGCAATAATCACTTGATCTAGAAAAACGAACCTAGTGCTCAAGCCATAATGCTAGAACAAAACTCTGTTAACAAAATCATACTAGAACATGACAATCTCATAAGAGTACACCCATATGAATTTCTTATTAGATTTCATCCATTTACTCCTACTAGCGCTCAATGCCAAAATAGCACACACCACAAGCTCTCTAGCCACACCTGGGCACATTCATAATCCTACCTCTGTTTGCAAACTCAACCGTAGTTATGGGGATAGATTCGACATTCTACCTTACGTTCAACAATTAGAATGAAATGTCTTTAACTTCAATAATATAGGATACATAAGACAAGGTTTCACAAGTCAATACATCTACCTTCATTCATTTCTTAATACATATAACATCGTTTAGCATGACAAAATTAGGTGAATCAAATATTTGAATAAGTTCATCAAGTATCTAATTAGAAGGCAGATTCAAGCTTAATGTTTACTATAGCAACATTTGAATGCATCCATATCTTAACCACCTCTAGCGATTAGAATAACCGAAAGATGGCCTAGATTCCAATTCATCTAATAAATTTAGTCGATTACTCGACCATAAAGATCAAATCGGTCCAACAACATTTCCACCCATTCTTGACAACAATAGGTTCTTGAACAGATACGGACAAACTCTTAACTAAATTTTTTCTTTCATCATGCGCCAAATACGACGACAATTCATAATAGTCAATTTCACTTCCATGGATACTAGTTAAGAATAAACTGCTTACACAAAGCTAGTAACCCAATCTGATGACTCTTACCACAACGATTAGTTCATTTAATTAACATCCCTTACTTAATCATGACACGACATCACTTAAGGATTTTGACACATTCTTTCAGAAAAGAGGTATCACACTTCAATACTCGAAACAATCCAAAAGGAATACGTAAAGCCAAAGTTTTCACATGTTATTGAACTTGCAATAGAAAACCTCCGAAGATCCGAATACCACGCGAATAAAGGAATCATAATTTCCAATAAGAAGGCGAACTCCCATGAAAAGATCAACCTTCATCAAAACCGACGTTCAAACCAAAATCAACAATAGATCAAAGAATCGAAGAACAAGTAGTCGACTTATGGAACCAAGAAAGACCAATGAAAATTCATCATGAGAACTATAAGCCATTACTCAAGAAATCTTCATCAATCAGAACTAATACCAGAATCGCCAAATTCAAGATCAAGGAAGAGAATAACTTTTCTAAAGAAACTCGCCTCAACACCCAACTACGAGAATGGAGGTAAGTACTTCTCTAATCCCTTACCTCGAGCAATGGTATCGTCGCAAAACCGGGACAACAACCATGACTTCAACTTCTCAACATCCGTTACCAATACGCATGACCGTGGTAATCAGTTATGAATATATAGGGTCATCTCATGACAATCATAGAACAAATTCATAGATATAAAATATCACAACATATCATAAATTAACAACAAGAAAAAAATAGTATAGAAGCAATTCAATAATTGCTCAACAAGTGGAACATAACAAAGGAAATACTAAGCAATAAATTTCCCAACCCCTCATTGTACACAGTGTGTCATATTAATATTTTTATATTAACCACGGACCTAAAACCGCTCGATACCAATCAGTAACACCCCAACTCAAAGACGAGCCCGAATGCTACTATCCTAAGCTAAACCACAAAATTTCGACATAACCTCTTTGGTATATGACGATACGGAGGTTTTTCACAATAAATCATAAACAATAATAAAATCAGTTATAAGACTTAATCATAAATTCTAATTAACCAACTAAGTTAACACCTTGGCTATTCGAAGCTAAGATGCTAACCACCAACTTAACATAAGCCATACAAAGATAAAACATCTCAATAACAACGATCAATCCTCAAACATCATAAAAGAATGTCATCCATGACTAGATTTATTTATTACATCTAAAAGTTAACATAATAAAGTCTTTATTCATTCTTGCAATGGAACTAAGGTGATGTGCATTATTCGAGTAGTGCATGTCTACTCCTCCGTGATAACCTCATCGATCACCTAGAAATAGATAAACAAAGCAAGGGTGAGTCCATGACTCAGCAAGTACAATAATTAAAAACCCATTTATCAATACGAATAAGACCTACACGGCCTCTACATTAATCATAACACAAATGAGTACTTATGATGACATGAAATGAATGCTTAAACTTCAAGGGAATGGACTGCACACACACATATACCGGTATAGTCAGTGAACACCCGTCGGTGTTCACTCAAGCCCGCATCTTAACAAAAATGCGGGGATCCAATTCCCGTATGAAGAACGTTTCATACGGTGTCCAACATTGCCCATATTGGAATTAATGGGTCTTACTCAACCATCCCGAATTGATGGTCTCCTCATCCACTCCGTGGACGGCAAAAGATAATGAATGCATGAAGCAACTTATTGAATATAACATTACCATCATTTCTATTCATGAAACCAACATAGAGACAAAACATGGATATTTCACTTCATACTACACAAGAGTTACCACAGCACGCTCATATCAACAACCACAATGCACAAACATTTAGATCAACAATGTACTTGCCTTCGCGTTGAGACGCCAAGTTAATGGAAGCGATGGCGTTCCTAAACTCGAAGCTCCGCCGCCTAACCAAAGAAATAAATTCAATAAGAACACCAAAATACCCAATTCTACTAATCAACGCTATACACCGCTTCCCTGAAGACTCTAGTCGTTAATACAAAACTTAAACTGAAATCAATAATTTTCTGTCATAACTTAATTCTGGACAGCGGCACGGTAATTGACATATCTTAAGATCTGGAAGTCGAAAAGAGGTGAACCCAATTTCTGTAGCTTCTTAACTGACCAATCTACAATACTCTAGTTGACGTGATAAACCAATTTGGCCAATTTAATGGGTTAATAATTGCTTGAACTTTCAGTACAGAAACTGTGTACAGAATGAACAGCAGAAATAAAAAGATCATAACTTTCATTAGGTAACTCCAAATTGAACGTTCTTTACCAATCTGAAAAGGTCATCGAATCCTCTACAATAACCTAGTTGGGTGAACTTTCAGTTTCGACCAATTTCCCTTTCAAAATTTAGGAAATAACCAGACAGTTTATTCTCGTCAGATTTCTGGCAGCAGGTACTAAAACATCCATAACTTTTGACTCGGACCTCGGAATCAAGTGAACTTGGTGGCCACTGAAACTTAAGAACGAGGCCTAGATATCTCTAGGAGACCAAAACTTCTAAATCAGCTTCTAAGAACCCGAAACTGTCCACGAAAAGTACTGGACAGAAACTGCTCAGTTCACAACAGGGATTTGATCTACTAAACCAAGCCAAATATGAATCTAAAGCACTCAAAAACAGTGAGGATTCACTCATTACCCTTGAAGACCTCCAAGAACTTGAAAAACCTGCAGGACCTTCTTCCTCCTTTCTCCCCTCTCCTCCCTTCTCTTTTCCCTCTACTTGAAGCCGCCAACAAGAGGGAACTCCAACGGGCAGCAATGGAGGAGCTTACCTTGAGGAGGAAGATGGAGGCTTCAATGGAGAGAGAGAGAGCAGGAGGGCTGCGCCAAGGTGAGGAGAGCAAGGGGATTTCGGCTGGGGAAAAAATGACGGCTGCTCAAAGAGGTGGAGGAGAAGTGGCTGCTCAAAGGGGAGAGAAATGGGATTAGGGGCAGCTAGGGTTAGGGTTTGAGGAGGAGGTGAGGTGGCTTGGGCTGGCCCAACATGGGCTCATCCTCCCCTCTTGGTCCACTAGGGCTGCTGCCCAAGGGCCCAAAGCCCTAAGGTCCAAATGCCAAGAAAATAGAATTTGAACCAAATTTCATCTCTAGTCTTTGATGCAATCAAAAGCGAATAAGTTTCCTCCTTCTAGGTAATATTCTCTCTAATTAGAAATTTTAAGGTATTACAATGGGACACGTCATGAAAGATTGCCCAAGTCAGTGAGCGTATATTGTGACAGAAGACGGTGGTTATGTAAGTGCTAATGATGTTGAGGATGAATATGCTCTTGTAGCTAACCTTGTAGGTAATGATGATGATCAAGAGGAACATAGCGAAGGGGAGGAATGTAACACCCTAGCTATCCAGAAGCCAAAATGTTACCTAAAAACTCTAACATACAGCTATAATCATGAGAATTGAAGCAATACTCCAAGTTATAACGAAAGAAAGATGAATCTCTCATAAGGCATAATCGCACAAATATAATATGAACTTAAGCAGGACAAGTTCCACAGCGGAAAATAAACATCCATAACCAAACAGGAGGCATCATCTACATAACACCTCAATTATTACAGTTTAACTCTAATCAAATAGAGGAATTCAACCAAGTTCAATTATTGAAACGGGAATATGATGATGAGTGTTTAGTGCATGTCTACTCCCTCCCGCTAGAATCATCATCAATGGTCACCTAAAACAAAATAGCAAACAAGAGTGAGTCCGGGACTCAGCAAGTACAACGATTACAAGAACATACTTGAAGTAGAGACATAGCACATAAGAAATGACTGAAAGATAGAACTGTAATGCATGGATGCCATGAACTGGATGGACTGCACTCAAGCTTATACCGGTATAGCAAGTGACATACCCGTCGGTGTTCACTTAAGCCCGTATTTATCGAAACACGGGGATCCAAACTACCGTATGAAGAACGTTTCATACAGTGTCCAAGACTGCCCACATTGGAATGGTGGGACTTCACTTGCCCATACTGGAATTGATGGGACTTTAGACTCCACTCCCGTAGAGCTCCACTCCCGTGGACGGAACATGAACATGATTGCATGAATAAATTTATGAATAACGGATAATATCATCTCTACTCATATGAAAGAGCATACATAAAGAACATAGGCATCATAACATTCCACTCCCGTGGATGGCACATGAACATTTAAGCTTCTCACACATCAACATAACACTATACCAATCAACAAGCATCCGGGGTTTACAAACCACACATAAGTCACTGTACTTACCTTTAGCGTAGCGGTGCGTTGGAAGGCAACGAAGAAGCCGCTAACCTTGGTGCCTCACCCCCTACACCAAAGTTACTCAATAAGAACCAAGTCATCAAGAAACTACTCGCATCGCACTAACTCATAACCCCAATCCCACCATCTAAATGATACCCGCTACTTGAACTAAACCACATTCTAGCAGAAAGTCTATACGGACAGCAACGGTAAAAATAGCATAACTTTTGATCTAAAACTCGAAAAGGGGTGTTCTCAGGCTTGATTGAAAGGTAATACAATTATCTACAACAACCTAGTTGATGGAAATCTCGAATTCTATATGTATAAAACTCCCCAGGACCAACAAACCCTGTCTGTCAGAACTTCTGGCAATTCTGGACAGCAGCACGGAAAGTGCCATAACTTTTAATTGGCTAAACCAAACTTTGTGTTCTTTATCAACATCAAAAGCTAAGACCAAGGCCTACAATAACCTAGTTGGGTGAAAGCCCTGAATGTTCCATTAACACACCCATAATTTAAAAGACAACTTGACAGTTTATTCTCGTCAGAATTCTGGACAACAGAGACGAAAACTACCATAACTTTTGATCCGCACGACGGAATTCAGTGTTCTTGGCGGCCACTGAAATCTAAGAACAAAACCTAAATATCTCTAGAAGATGGACAACTCAGATTCGGCCTCTAACATCACGAAAAAGTCCACGCAACATTCTGGACAGAATCGACTTTCTACTCGCAGCAATACGATATAATCAAATATGAACCAAATCGCATCTCCCACTAATCAAACGACGAGGATCAGTAATCATTACCCTTGCAGCAACCAGGAAGTAGGCGGAAGAACCTTGGAGACGACGATCTCCCTCCTCCTCTCCTCCCTTAGCCGAGCGGCAGCCTGCTGCCCTCTTCCTTCTCCTCGCATTGGCTGGCAGCGGGGAAGGTCCGAAGGCAAGAAGGGGCGGCACCACAGCAGGGAGCAACCACCAGGGAGGTAGGGGCGGCTCCTAGGGGCAGGGACGTGGGGGAGAGAAGAGGGGATGGGGCGGGGCCAAAGGAAGGGTGGGGTTCGCCAAGGGGAAGAGGGGGCCGGCTAGGGTTTGGAGGGGGAGGGGCGCATGTGCCAGGACCAAGGGGGAGGTCTTGGCCGGCCTCAAGGCAAGGATGGCCTGGCCGGAGGCCCAAACCAAGAAACTGCTCTAGAAACCGGAAAAAGAACTTACAACTTTTCCCCGATTAAACTCCCTCTAAACGAAACTCAGAGTATTACAAGGAAATTTTAAGTGCCACTGCTACAGAGAATTATAGGACCATAATTGTGCAGCTAGTGTTGAGCACTCAAAGGGAGCAAGCGGAGAAGCTACAGTGCTATAATTTGTTTCAGATGTTCCTCATCGTCAAGGATTGCCGTGTTCGTGTCATAATTGATGGTGGGAGTTGTAATAACTTGGTGAGTTTAGATTTAGTCAAGAAGCTTGGCTTGACCACACGTGCACATCCTCATCCATACCACATTTAGTGGTTCAACAACAGCGGTAAGGTGAAGGTAACACAATCTACGAGAGTGTATTTTTCCATTGGTTCCTATAATGATGTTGCTGATTTCGATGTAGTGCCTATACATGCTTGCTCACTTTTATTAGGTTGTCCATGGGAATTTGATACCGATGCAACTCATCATGGTATAAGTAATAAGTACTCTCTTATGCACAAAGGAAATAAATAATTTTGCTACCTTTAACACCTGCTGAAATTGTGCAATGTGAAAAAGAGATAGCTGCAAATGAGAGGAAAGAACATGAACATGAATATGAAAATCAGCAAGTAGTGAAGAACATTTTCCCACCTAAGAAAGAGAAGTTGACATCTAGCTCTAGGACTAAGGGAATTAAATTAAAGGGTTGTGTCATGCTTGCAACCAAATCTGATCTTGCTGAAATTGTCGATAATGATATGCCATGCTATGCTTTGATATGCAAAGACACCTTATTTTCACTTGATGATATATCTAGCTCTTTGTCGTCTGCTGTCAATAACCTTTTGTAGGAGTATGAGGATGTGTTTCTAGCTGAACTACTGTAAGAACCCGGGATTAACATCCCAGATCTTCTGTGCATAATTGAACTAGTCCCATGATCAGTGGCTAGCTCACACAGTAAACAAATGTGATAACACAACTATAAACGTTAAAAGTTATTAAATAACAACAGAGTTGATTACAAGATAGCCTTACAGGGCAACATTAAATAAACACAGCGGAAGACGATGAAAAAGTAGTGGAGTCCAGCTAATCTGCCACAGGCAATCGACTGGAGTAGAGGCCTAGTCGTCATGATCCACACCTGAAGCGAAGTTCTTCTCCTCTGAAATTTGTTTGCATTAAGCAAGTATGAGCACAACTTCCGTGCTCGCAAGTTACACCCGTCAAATAAGAAAATGACATGCATAAATGGATGTAACAATAGAAAGGCTTATAGGGTTATTTGTGCAAAAACAACATTTGACATTAAATACCATACTAAGTTCAACAGCTCAAGTTTTATAAAATCTAAAATTGATCTTGAATTGATAAAGATAGTGTAGGCACCAACCTAACACCAACATAAACACGGGCACCAACCCGGGGCTTCAACCCAAGACTTTTCTCATGGACACCTATCCATGTCATAAACAGTTTTTATCATTTTAAATCAAAACCAAAGTCTAACTTTGAGTGGCTTTGCCAGCATGTCCATGACCGTGGACACAGCTATTCGAATAGTTTTACACTCTGCAGAGGTCGTACAACTTTACCCACAAGAGATAATCAACTTTTAATGTCTGTCTGACACACTTCCGAAGGTGTGCGACTAAGTGATCATCACGAGGCCTTTACAATGCATTATTCCACCATAGTTGTAAGATCGAGTAGGCCGACTAGAGGAGGGGTGAATAGGCGTTTTAATACTTTTATGTATGGAAACCGATTTCTAAAGCGAAAGTTAATATTAATACAGTTTTGCACAATTAAGACCTAAAATCACTAGTCTCAACTAAGTGCTCCAACAATACAAGTATAAAGATAATAATCAATAAAGCATGAACTTGTAAGCTTTCAACTAATGATATGATCAATCAAGCACATACACGATAACAATCAAATAAATAAGCAATTATACAATGAATGTAAATTGCAATAAGGTAAAGCTCAAGAAAGCAAACCACAATTGACACGGCGATATTTTTCCCGTGGTGATCGAAGACTTGCGGTCTCCCTAATCCACGTTGAGGTAAGTTCAACCTTTTGGATCGGCTCCAAAACGCGAGGCAACACATCCGAGGTAAGTCCAAACAACTTGGACCGGTTCCAACCGAACCAACACCTCTAAGTGAGTTCAACCGCTTGGACCGACTCCAACTTGAACTTATCACCCCAATCCACTAGGGTTGCTCTTACTCCGCTCGGAGATGGCGAGCACCAAGCCACTCACAAATCGCCGGGTCTTCTCACAAGCTTCACTTGAGAAGATCACCACGCACAACGCCTCCACGCCGCCTAGGTGTCGGCAAACACCAAGAGTAACAAGACTCAACTTTCACTTGAACCAATCAAGTGCCAAAGCTCTATGGATAAGCAATCCACAACCTAATGCAACACATGCACTTAGGGTTTGCTCTCAATCACTCACTAAGTGCAACACATGCACACAAGAGTATGAGAGGCTTGCTCTTAGCTCAAAGAAACTCAATGGGGCACCAGCAACAGATTTCCTCACACACCAAGGTGGGTATTTATAGCCCACACTCAAAAACTAGCCGTTGGGAAAAGATTCCAGAGGCTCGACAAAATCGGTCGATCAGCCAACTAATGGCGGTCGGACGCTAAGTACCAACGGCTATAAAACTAGCCGTTGGACTCATTAATCATCGACCGCCAACCATTGGCGGTCGGATCGCTTCCAACCGGTTAGACCCGCGAGGGGCTGGTCGATCACTGAACCGAAACACGAGCAAAACCGTAAAACAACCTTTCGAAAACACGCATCGCAAAACAAAGTTCGGTATATCACGCACTCGGTAGTACCGCTTCAAACTCCCAGTACTACCGCACCGGTAGTACCGATTCTTATGGCGGTACACACAAGAATCGTCGACCGCCCAACCATGGCGGTCGGATCGCTACCACCGGCCGATCGCTACGGTGGGCGGTCGATCGCCGCAATCAAAGAAGACGAAAATAGGCTTTGTACATTTACCTCTGTAACACCCTGACTATTCGGAAGCCAAGATGTCACCTAAAACATCTAACATACATCCATATTGCGGAAGAATTCGAATAAAATCAACTAATGATAGTATCAAAACAACCAAGACATGATGAAGGTATCCTTCCTTCACCATCTAATCTATTTATTTCAGTTCATTGATAATGAAAGTTCATATGCAGTAATAAATCAACCTCAATGTGGAGAAGGTATCATTCCTTCACCAATTATAATTTAATTATCACAGTTCATCATTAACGAATGTAAGATAGAACTAAATTTAATCTTGAACATGAATAGGATGATGTGAACGAGTAGTGCGTGTCTACACCCTCCCAAGTGAGCCAACATCGTGGGTTACCTAAAATAAACAAACAACGCAAGAGTGAGTCCATGACTCAAGCAAGTACATATATCAATAAGATAATCATTCAATATGAATAAGATAAACTCATCATCGTTCGATCACATCACAACCGACTACATATGAAGACATGATATGAATGCTCAAAATCAAAGGAATGGACTGCACACATGCATATATCGCAGATAGCTGAAACACCCGTCGGTGTTCACTCAAGCCCGCATCTTAACAAAAATGCGGGATCCACTTCCCGTATGAAGAACGTTTCATACGGTGTCCAACATTGCCCATCTTGGAGTTAATGGGTCTTACATGCCCATTCGGAATTAATGGGTCTTTCAAATCCACTCCGTGGACGGACATGACAATGTCCAACACCGCCACACCGGAATGGTGGGACTTGCAATCCACTTTCGTGGATGAAACATGCATAATGAATGCATAGAATGAAATACGAATATTGAAAGACATGATAACAAAACATAGATTCAACACATATGAAAGAACATAGACAATCCATCTTCTCTCGTATCATACAAAATCACAGCATGACCATATAAACATTCATCAATCACAATCATTAAGGGTGGCAATGTACTTGCCTTCCGCGATGCGACGCATTAGTCGGCAAAGGTGATACTCCTAAACCCGAGGCTTCACCTCCTAAACAAGTAAAATAATTTCAATAAGGACATAATATACCCAACACTACTAATCGGCGTTCTACCCCGCTTTCCGATGACTCAAGTCATTCTTACAAAGCCTAAACTGAAAACAACGATTTCTGCCATAAACTGTATCTGGACAGCAGCACGGAAATTAACATAACTCAATGTCTGGAAGTCGAAAATGGTAAACCCAATTGCTGTAGCTTCTTAACTGACTAATCTACAATACTCTAGTTGACGTGATAAACCAATTTGGCCAATTTAATGGGTTAATAAATGCTTGAACTTTCAGTACAGAAACTGTCAACAGAATGAACAGCAGAATTAAAAGATCATAACTTTCATTAGGTAACTCCAAATTGAACGTTCTTTACCAATCTGAAAAGGTCATCGAATCCTCTACAATAACCTAGTTGGGTGAACTTTCAGTTTCGACCAATTTCCTTTCAAAATTTAGGAAATAACCAGACAGTTTATTCTCGTCAGATTTCTGGCAGCAGGTACTAAAACATCCATAACTTTTGACTCAGACCTCGGAATCAAGTAAACTTGGTGGCCACTGAAACTTAAGAACGAGGCCTACATATCTCTAGGAGACCAAACCTTCAGATTCTTCCTAAAAATAACCGAAACAACCCTCCAACATACTGGACAGAACTGAACGAAACGCAGACAGACTGGAATTTAACAAAACTACTCGCTCACTTAACGAAAGACTTCGAAATCCCAAGAACACATCGTTACCCTTGACGACGTGGGAGATGACGCTAAGTGAGCCTCGAAGAAGAAGTTGGTGGTGATTTCTTCTTGTTCCACAGCCCACGATCGCCGTCCCGATCCTCGCAAGACCGCAACGGAAGGAGACCAACACCGCAGCGGGGAAGAAGTCTTGAGGGGCAGCACCATGGAGGAAAGACCAGGGAGGGGAGGAGGCAAGGCGCACAGGAGGGGGAGGCCAAAGGGGGCGGCGGCCAAAGGGGAGAGGGAGAAGTGGGGGAAAATTAGGGTTTCCCCACCCTTTATGTTGGTGGCCACTAGATGGGCCTATGGGCCTCTAGCCCAGCCCAAAGTTGTCCAAAAACACAGAAACCCTTCTAATCTCCCGACAAACGTTTTCCAAAAGAAACCTTCACCGATTAATTATTCTCTCCCAAAATTAATTCTAGCACTATCGGAGAATTACACTAATTCTCTCTCAATTTGTATTGCATTCTCAAATGAAACTCGGATATTACATTCTACCCCTTAAAAGGATTCGACCCGAATCTAAACACCGAATCTACACGAAAGAAAATCGTGGATCGAATGAAACAACGACAAACAAGCACCCGCTTGAACGAATCCGATATCGATCACGCAAACGAAACTCCATCTTCCAAGTGGCCTCACTCGAATCGATGGGACCACAACATAAGGACGAAACGACGCTCGTGATTTAACCTCAACTCAACATTTCTAGGTACACTCATTGGACAAGACTCGAAGGTAAGATCCTACTGGCCGTCCACTACGCAAACGAAATCTCAAACTCTGGATCTCCAGAACTCACTCAACACGAGAACATACAAGACGTTACGCACTCGCGCATGTACTCGAGACACCCTGGCGATACGCCAACTAGCTAAAACAACCCAATGTACCTTGGGTTAACCTTCCCATTGAAACCGAACCACACGACAAGCACGAAGAACACGAAACTCATGTTCCACCTTTCAATCGAACTCTTCACTAAAGCAAGGATCACCTCCTTTAACCGAAACATACAATCGAATTCTTTTAAGCAAACTCTTTTACCGGCAAAACCATCCAATAAGAAAGATTCACGTCACAACTAGATGTTACCAACTGGCAATCAAGAGTAAAATCCAAATCGAATCTCATCACGAAAACCTTTCCACCCTCCAAGTGGCGTTTATAATAAACGCCACGAAAACCAAAGGAGGAATCATTTTAAATGCCCAAATCGAACTTCCCGATTCTTCCTAAACCGATAAGAACCACACATACCAAAATCGAGTCAATCTCGACTTACGAAAGACATTGGTCAACAGCACAAAGCTCAAGCGAGAATTAAGAAAACGCTTCACTAATCAAGAAGATATTTTTTCCCTTAGTTTCACTTTTGGAATAAAACATCTCTCCAACCTTGGAATTCGAATTCATCGCATACCACACGGTCTCAACCATCTTCATTTAACATCCTCAAGTTAGGTTTAAATCAAATACATCTTCCACACCGTTGTAGAGAGACCCTATTGATTCCATCGAATACTCTAGACAACTCATTCAACCGATGACATTAATTTGATAGAAGGCACCAAAGCACCTAAAAATCCATACAATCTCATCACCTCCAACTTTCAAGAATATCACATCGAATTTTCAGACACCCGCTCATGAACTACATCAAAAGGGTTCTATCGCCAATCATTCCACTACTCGTAATACTCCGCTTTTCTATCTCTTCTACACACAAATCTTTGGGCGACCAAAAGTTTAGCATGAAAATGGAAAGCCCAAATTTAACCTCCGAGACCTCTACAACGAATTCCTCTTATAACAAATAATGAAATCATCGGATTAAATCTCTAAGATTCCCCAATTCGACATACTCACTCATTGACATCATCAGAATCATTCATACAATATCACGATACTTTCAATAGAGTTACTCTATAAAATTGATTACGGTTTCCATACATTTGATAATCCCAACATTCCAACATGAACCAAGGTTCTGAACTACACTATACCATAGGTCCTACTTAGTCTAACAATATACAATTTTACTTGAAACCATACATTCCATCCGAATCAACTTCCCTCCAATAGGTTCAGTCAAAACCAACTCATCTTCTATTACTTCTCCAATAGCCGGGTAGCAAAATCTCACCCCTACAATCACTTAACCACCACCAAACAATTAACAACTCACGATTTGTAAAACTTTATAGCACAAAACGGTTGATCCTTTCTCAAAAGAAAGAGGCGAACAAGAACAACTTTCACCACACAGAAAATGTTGCTTGCTCACAAAGTGAGCACGATACCAAAAGAAATAACTGCAATGATGATCCGGGAAAACGAAAGTTGAGTTCACAATGAGGGTACGCATCACCTCAAAATGGAAATAGCAAATAACAACCAATAAGAAAATGACATTGCGATTGAAACTCGACAACTCTTGAGTGAAAAGAGCAAAAAGTTTATGAACGATTCAAATAACCACGAGTTACAAAACTTGACTCAAATTCTCAAATATTCCTACTGCACTCTTTCCTTTAACACTGAAATTAATTCTTTGACTAACATCGCTTTGCCACAATGAACAAGATAAGGTCTTTAGTCCAAACCACACGGACTAAATAAGAACCAATAAAATTCCTCAATACGCCCTATTTGTTCGTAACAATTCAACTACACACGAAACATGAGATCCAAATAATCTCACCACCAAATTCAAACATTTCCAATTACGGATTTCATGAAAAGCAAGCGATTATTCTCCTCTTAAAGGAACCAACATAACTTCTTTGATTGCAACCTTACGTTGTCAACTCGCACCAAAGAACCTTTAAAATTAAATCACACAAATCTCTTAAGAAGCAACAGGACAATCCAATACCTTAATTTATTTTTAAAAATTTCACTACCGGATGATTCAATAGCTCAAAGAAAATATCACAAAAGCTAAACTTGAATTATTCTCATCTCAACGATATCACCAAGGCGATCAAATTACTATGGGTATTAACATCAATTTCACAACAACAATTAGAAAACACTTCAAAAGACCCACGTGAAAAGAATGAGTTGATTCTTTCTCAAAAGAAGAGACAAATGGAAACGATTTTCACCAACTAGAAAACTCATCCACCACTCGTGACCAACATGGGACCAAGATAAGAAACCAATTAAGCAATGAACTCACAGAACATAAGTGGAGTCCACAGCTTGAACGCATAAGCCTCGCAAGAAGAGAATATCGAACCTTAACAGATAAGAACAAATAAGTATTCAAAATTGAAGCACTTGCATCATCAAGAACCATTGCAACTTTGTAACATATCGTTACTCGATAAGCTTCATTTACCACATAAAGCTCGAACCCCAAAAGATCAAGAACACAAAACTTGAAACTTGATCATTTAGAAAATATCACCATGGGTGATCAAATTACTACGAGAATTAACCTCATTCTCACATTTTGACTATTTAATAACATCGACAACATACACTAGTACCAAGAGTCATCAAACTTTATTACTCCATCCTAAAACTTCCCAAAGGGAACACAAACCACAAGGTTGAAACAAATTTATCATAACAAGATTATGCTAAGCAATAACGATATCACAAGGCACGCTATCAAAGACTACTTACGAATTTCGTCTACTCCACTGTGGGTGTTGCTCAACACCTTCTTTAGCGCTCAATAACAAATGATGATTGTATTAATCATGTATGAATATACGGTACTAATTCCATTTGCAAACACATAACCATATATAAACATAGACTCACATTTCACCTTTGTTCAGAAATCATTTCAAAACATGATTAAAGATTCACTAACATAATTTTCTATAAACAAGGTTTCACGAATCGATACACCGGCACCCATCCGGTCCTTTATACAAGTTTCAACAATTTTAGCATACCATGAAATAGATAAATCTAGCTCTTATGTAAGATCTATAGGTTCTGAACAGATATGGACAGTCTTTATTTAACCATACAGCATGTATCAAATACAAGGATATTTCAAATTAATCAATTTCACTTTCATAGATGGTAGTTAAGAATAGTTGATTTGCACCATGCTAATAACCCAACTTGGTAACTCATATCGAACAATTTATTCGCTTAGTTATAAATTCTCAATTTAAGCATGGCAAGACATCACAAAAGGATTCTAACACCTTACTACAAAGAAAAGAGAGACTTCAAACCTCAACGTCAAGTAATCTAAAAGAAACGCATAAAGCCAAAGCTTTCCCATGCAAACGAACTTACAAATGGAAAACTCTTCACTAACCAAGTTATCAAACGAGTAAATGAGTCATTCTTTTCCAATGAGAAAGAAGGAGCAACCAAGAAAACATCAATCTTGCCAATTGACAACGATCACAAGTAGTAGAAACAACTCAACAGTCGAAAAGCAATAATTGTTTCAGAGAACCAAGAGGGATCTATGGAAAACCATAACTATCATGGACCACAAACCCCGGAGAAGTTCATCAACCACCACAGGACAAGAATTGCCAAATTCCGAAATCAAGAAAGAGAACAACTTTCTAAAGCAACTCACGCTTAACACAGAAACTATGGTACTGGTAACTACTCCTCTAACCACGTTCATGAACGTGGTGTAACACGTGAATCCCAGAGTAACAACCACGACCTCCACTTCTTATCATCTGATAACATCACGCTTCACCGAAATACTCAATTATGAATATACAGGATCATCTCATGACAATCATAGTATTAGTTTATAGATATTGAATATCATAGCACATCATAGATTAACAACAAGAATAAAGATGAAGCAATTCAACATTTGCTCAACAAATGAAACATTACAATGATAATGCGGAAGCAATGTAATTTCAACCCCACCTCATGTGCAAAGTGTGTCATTTTAATGTTCTTCTATTAACCACGGACCTAAAGCCCGCTCTGATACCAACTGTAACACCCTGGCTATTCGGAAGCCAAGATGTCACCTAAAACATCTAACATACATCCATATTGCGGAAGAATTCGAATAAAATCAACTAATGATAGTATCAAAACAACCAAGACATGATGAAGGTATCCTTCCTTCACCATCTAATCTATTTATTTCAGTTCATTGATAATGAAAGTTCATATGCATAATAAATCAACCTCAATGTGGAGAAGGTATCCTTCCTTCACCAATTATAATTTAATTATTACAGTTCATCATTAACGAATGTAAGATAGAACTAAATTTAATCTTGAACATGAATAGGATGATGTGAACAGTAGTGCGTGTCTACTCCCTCCCAAGTGAGCCAACATCGGGGTTACCTAAAATAAACAAACAACGCAAGAGTGAGTCCATGACTCGGCAAGTACATATATCAATAAGATAATCATTCAATATGAATAAGACAAACTCATCATCGTTCGATCACATCACAACCGACTACATATGAAGACATGATATGAATGCTCAAAATCAAAGGAATGGACTGCACACATGCATATCTCGAGTATAGCGGTGAAACACCCGTCGGTGTTCACTCAAGCCCGCATCTTAACAAAAATGCGGGATCCACTTCCGTATGAAGAACGTTTCATACGGGTGTCCAACATTGCCCATCTTGGAGTTAATGGGTCTTACATGCCCATTCGGAATTAATGGGTCTTTCAAATCCACTCCGTGGGACGGACATGACAATGTCCAACACTGCCCACACTGGAATGGTGGGACTTGCAATCCACTTTCGTGGATGAAACATGCATAATGAATGCATAGAATGAAATACGAATATTGAAAGACATGATAACAAAACATGGATTCAACACATATGAAAGAACATAGACAATCCATCTTCTCTCGTATCATACAAAATCACAGCATGACCATATAAACATTCATCAATCACAATCATTAAGGGTGGCAATGTACTTGCCTTCGCGATGCGACGCGTTAGTCGGCAAAGGTGATACTCCTAAACCCGAGGCTTCACCTCCTAAACAAGTAAAATAATTTCAATAAGGACATAATATACCCAACACTACTAATCGGCGTTCTACCTGCTTTCACGATGACTCAAGTCATTCTTACAAAGCCTAAACTGAAAACAACGATTTCTGCCATAAACTGTATCTGGACAGCAGCACGGAAATTAACATAACTCAATGTCTGGAAGTCGAAAAATGGTAAACCCAATTGCTGTAGCTTCTAACTGACTAATCTACAATACTCTAGTTGACGTGATAAACCAATTTGGCCAATTTAATGGGTTAATAAATGCTTGAACTTTCAGTACAGAAACTGTCAACAGAATGAACAGCAGAATTAAAAGATCATAACTTTCATTAGGTACCTCCAAATTGAACGTTCTTTACCAATCTGAAAAGGTCATCGAATCCTCTACAATAACCTAGTTGGGTGAACTTTCAGTTTCGACCAATTTCCCTTTCAAAATTTAGGAAATAACCAGACAGTTTATTCTCGTCAGATTTCTGGCAGCAGGTACTAAAACATCCATAACTTTTGACCCAGACCTCGGAATCAAGTAAACTTGGTGGCCACTGAAACTTAAGAACGAGGCCTACATATCTCTAGGAGACCAAACCTTCAGATTCTGCCTAAAAATAACCGAAACAATCTCTCCAACATACTGGACAGAACTGAACGAAACGCAGACAGACTGGAATTTAACAAAACTACTCGCTCACTTAACGAAAGACTTCTAGAAATCCCAAGAACACATCGTTACCCTTGACGACGTGGGAGATGACGCTGAGTGAGCCTCAAGAAGAAGTTGGTGGTGATTTCCTCTTCTTGTTCCACAGCCCACGATCGCCGCCCCCGATCCTCGCAAGACCGCAACGGAAGGAGACCAACACCGCAGCGGGAAGAAGTCTTGAGGGGCAGCACCATGGAGGAAAGACCAGGGAGGGAGGAGGCAAGGCGCATGGTGAGGGGGAGGCCAAAGGGGCGGCCAAAGGGAGAGGGAGAAGTGGGGAAAATTAGGGTTTCCCACCCTTTATGTTGGTGGCCACTAGATGGGCCTATGGGCCTCTAGCCCAGCCCAGTTGTCCAAAAACACAGAAAACCCTTCTAATCTCCCGATTAAACGTTTTTCCAAAAGAAACCTTCTACTGATTAATTATTCTCTCCCGAAAATTAATTCTAGCACTATCGGAGAATTACACTAATTCTCTCTCAATTTGTATTGCATTCTCAAATGAAACTCGGGATATTACAACCTCAACTCAATTTGCAAAACATATTTACCAAATTGATGCAACATGTACACAAGAGAAGAAAGCTAGATTCTCAACAAGTTGCAAAACACATTTGCCGACTTTTAGAATCATTGCCACAAGGAATAAGGTACATGGACTTAAACCGTTTGCAAAACACATTCGCAAACTAAAGTCACATGCTACAAGGATTAACCATGAGCCACAACCATTTGCAAAACGCATTCGCAAATATAGGCAACATGTTAAGTTGAGCTAGAGCAAACACAATGAGATATCAACACATGACTAACTCAAACTACTAATTAAGACCCCTCTTAATAGTACGACAACCTATTCTAGCAATCCGATCTCTCAACCAAACACCGAGATCGGTAAAAGACTAGGAACAAATCCTTAGCCCTAGCTAGTCATACCTTAGCCTTGCACATCTTTTGAAGCTTGACAATCATCAACGCATGATGATTTCCTTTGCTTCATGATTTTGACTTGATGTCCATCAACACATGATGACACCTTCTCTTGTCTTGATGATCAACCAATGATCATCTCATCTTCTTGAACTTGACACGCATCAACTCATGATGCATCCTTTACTTCAAGCTCTTCACTTCAATATCATCAACGCATGATGATCATCCTTTTCTTGAACATCATCAACACATGATGATTTCTTCTTCTTCAAGAATCACGACTTGATGACAATCAACATATGATGTCATCCAAAGTCTTCAAACACCTACAACATAACCTATTCATCCAACTCAAGGAGAACCGTTAGTTCAATAATGTGATTATCATTAATTACCACAACATACCATTACCTCATAATGGTTGGGACAAGATACCAAAATCTTTCCCTCTTTGGTAATGGATGATAACCAACTCAATTTCAGATAATTGAATGTAATTGGTATGAGTATATATAAACTACATAAGTTATATATACCAAAATGAGTGTATACAAACTACACAAGTTGTATATACTCATATGAATATATTAACTACACAAGTTAAATATATTCAAGGATATATTTCAAGGTAAAGATCCTTAATATATGTGGACAAAGAATTATGGATCAATACTAATGAAACCACAAGATATAGATTGAACTCCCCCTAAATGCGTGCATACACGAGTGTGTAAATAAAACATATGCACATTTACAAGTTTTCCTTTTTGGTGAAGTTCAACCTATATATTGGATCCGAGGAATGCAGCAAGATATAATTAGATGTTGTCGAATGCATACCTCTTTGATCTTTAAATCCAATTGAGACTAAACAATAGGTATATAAAAAAGAGTGTTAGTCTCACAAAGCATTTGTCATTAATAACCAAAATACCATTAACACATAATGATGGATCTATATTCTTCAATCTCCCCCTTTTTGGTAATTGATGACAAATCCTTTATCAATAGCCACATTTGAGTAATTGAGCTATTGAAATGTAAATCATGCATATGAAGGAGATATGTAAAATATGTGTTAATGGTATTTTGGTTATTAATGACAAATGCTTTGTGAGACTAACACTCTTTTTTATATACCTATTGTTTAGTCTCAATTGGATTCTATATTAATATCTACCAAGACGACAGTCGAACACATCTTATATTTTTCTTCCCACACAGTTAGATTAATCCATTGAGATCAAATAATCTAACAAGTTTAGCAAACTAAACAACTCTAGGGTCAAGCACTGTTAAAGTTACACGATTGTTAATAACTCTATTGCTTCCAATTAGGTATAGCCATACACTTAATCACGTTCAACAAGAACTACTACATGGCACCATCAAATTAGTCAACTTTCCTTCCAAGGATCTTAGTTAGGATCGATTATACACCACACTACAGATCCAACTTGATAACTCATATCATATTCACTAATTTCTCGATTATAACCTCTCACTTAACCACGAGACGACATCGCTAAAGAGTTTAGCGTTTTCTTTCATAAAAGAACTTTTCAACTTCAAAACTCAAGATACCCAAAAGAGATATATTGAATCAAAACTTTCACGCACTACAGACTTGCAAAAGGAAACTTTCATTATCCAAATCATCAAGTGAAATAAATGGATCATGCTTTCCAAGAAGAAAGACGAACTCCAATACAAAGGTCAGTATTGACAACTAACCAAGTCCACCGACCACAAGAATAACTCAAAGCAATTGGAAAATAATAATTGCTTTATGGGATGCTTAAGCCAATAAAACATAACAACATTTCTCAAAGAAACCCATCAACCTGAAATGAACTCATCGACCCAAAGAAATTCATCGACCACAACCGAACAAGAGTTGATCAAATTCAAATTCAAGGAAGTGGACAATTTTTTTCAAAAGATACTCACTATTAATGCTCGTACTAAGATATCCGAGGTAACCTCTTCCCTTTTCTCTTACCACGAACAATGGTGTAACTGTAAAGCCAGGCCACAACTATGACCTCGATCCTCTCAACAAGGGTGCTCTCACTCATAATAATCATATAATCATATTATAGGTATGTAAGATCATCCCATAACAGAATCATCATTACAACATGACGTAAGCGTAAATGCAATGCTTGACCCACCCCATCCGATTGTGCACCAAATTGTGTCGAGTTTTCGATTAATTAACCATTAGCAAATTTTTAACAAGCTAAGTTACCTAAGTTATTAATTGTTCACTACGGACCTACACCCGCTCGATACCAATCGTAACACCTCACCCGACATGAGCACCGAATGCTACTAAACAAACTCTAATAATTCCAAACTAGACAATCTTAATAAATTTCTGAGAACCTCCCTTGTAAAGTTAATTACACGAAGGTTCCAACACATGAATAATTCAAATATTAACTAAAACCTTCTTCCAAAAACATCAAAAGATAATCAAAGACATGCTAAGTATCTAACATAACTAGAGAGATATGAATTTTCGCTACTCATCATTATTACATTTAATCCATTGCATGAGACGAAACATAATAAATCTTTGGGCATCTCGCCCAATTACTAAAACAATTACGTTATGAAGATCATTCATCTTTATTTAGTTTATGTGGCAAGTGTGTGACTAGCGACTACTTCCCCATGCATGTCGTTCTTGGCTCGGTACCTAAAACAACAATAAAAGCAAGAGTGAGTCCACAGACTCAAAGCAAGTACATAAAGAAACTATAACATCAGCATCCATGTAAAGGAGATCAACAATAGAACATCTCATATGCAAATGCAATGCTCAAGGGTCCTTTCTCTTTATCTTTCTTTGTGCATTACACCGGTAATGCAAAGTATGCAACCGTCGCCGCATACCCATGCTGCATGCGCGCACGCACAGGACCAATTGCCCAATACTCCGCAAGTATTGGGGACCTCATGCCCACACTCCACGAGTGTGGGGATCTCGGGCCCGTCACATTCATGACGGGGATCTCAAAGGGAAACATACTTGGTCACCACGTGACCAAGCCTCAACATGATCTCAATATGCACATGCTCATCATTTAATCATCATCAATTTACCACAAAACGATAACATCATACCACAACAGAGTATAAACATATTTGGAGCATCCACCAATCTTAAACCAACATCATGCCAATAATCTCACTATACTATCACATATCGAAAAAGCACACAAACACCAATCAAATCGCAACCACGAATCAAACAATGCACTTGCCTTAACCGCGTGCGAATGGAGAACGTGAAGACGGTGCTGCCTCCGGTACCAATCCCCCACCTAATACATTATGAATATAAACTAAGACCATAGTAACGAAAAACATGAATTAAATAAGCGAACTCATCAAGTAGCAAATTGCAACGCGATCCCGACTCTGCTTTCTTAAGTACTGAAATGCCCTCTGTGAATAGTCAAGTTCTAAAATTCATATCTTTCCTTACAGTGGTCCAAATTAGGTGTTCTTGGACTTCATTGAAAGGTAATCAAATTTCCCAACTAAACCTAGTTGGTGAGCCTCCCTGATTCGGCCATCTAAAATCACTTTTAAGCTGATTAACAAAACATCGATTTCACGTCACCCTTTCTGGACAGAGCACTAAAACTAACATAACTTTCAGCTCATTTGTCCAAATGTCGCGTTCTTGGGCTTCCCTGAAAGCTACGATAATTATCTACAACTTTCATTATACTGAGATCCTCTAATTCTCCCTTTAACTGATCTCTAAAGTCATATTACTAAAACCTGTCAGAATACTGACAGTTTCGCAGAACAATCGCACTAAAAAATTCATAATTTTTGCTACAGAGGTCCAAATAATACGATCTAGCACTTCATCGAAAGCTATTGACGTCTTCTACAACTCTCTAGGAGAAGCCCAAGACCAAATCCGCACTTAACTATATCAAAACGTCTGTCTAACGCGATCTGTCCTGAGGAGACAGAAATACCGGCATTGCTACAACAATCAAATATGCATCTATTCGGGGGCAAACCGAGGTTACCCTTGATAAACCGCTGTAGACCGCGATGCAATCCGTGAATCTTCCCCTTCCCTCTCTTCTTCCCTTCTCCTTTCTTCCTTCTTCTTCCTTTTTTTCTTGGCCAGCCACCACAATGAAGAGGCATCGGAGGAGAAGGGCACCACCATGGAGGAGATGGGTTGCTACAGTACCGTGCTACAGTGGCGGTGCGGGTACTGTAGCACCCTAGGGTTCCCCCTCCTTCTTTAGTTGGTTTCTGGTTTCCTCATGGGCCATGGGCCACTAAGCCTGTTTTTCCTCCACTTGACTATGGGCTGCGTGGCCCATTTCTCTCTCAATTTCTGATTTTTTTCTCTTTTAATTATCTTAATTCCCTCTCTATTTTTTTTATTACATCCACTAACAACAAACGGGATATTACAATCTCTCCTAAGCCAATTATTTATAATGATCATTATGTGCTTAGGAAGGATAAGAATGGCAATGTGTTTGCTAGAATTGTTAGTTCACCTAAGACTATTATTAGAAGGGCTATTTGGGTGCCCAAAAGTATTGTGACTAACATTCATGAACCCAACCAAGTTTTGGGTACCAAATGCGCTTAAATGATTAATAGGTACTTGGAGAGGCATTGGAGACTTGGCTTATTCATGAAGAGGTGTATTCCACCATATGTCAAAATTGGAGCCAAGTATGAGGATAATCAAATCATATCATGAGCCAATGCTATCTCGGTAACAAGTATTTACATTGAAGTATCTAGACCCTTTACCTTGTGTAGGTTGCATTCATGAAAATCTTATAAAAAGGGTTGTTCTTGCTCCCGTGCTTAATTTTGTTTATTCGTAGCTTGAGCAAGATGGTAGTGACACATTATGGGGGAGTGCTAAATCATTTACATGTATATCACGTCCCAAAGTATGCCCAAATTAACTAAGTGCTAGTAATGTTTTTCAAATAAGACTTTTAGCCAAAAGTCAAAAATTCCATAACTATAAGTATATCCTTCGAAAAACTAATTGCAAAATGTATACAAATGCATTTCAAAGGTTTACCAAAGGTTTCAGTTCAAGAAAAACCTATTTTAAAAGAAAAATAAGTTTCTACCCAAAATTCTAGATCTTAGAATCTTGTTTTTGACCTAAACTAGATTTTTGTGTAAAATCTATTCTAAAAGGAATTTGACTTTCGTCCCAAAGGAAAATCCTAGAGTTGGTTATACTAAACATTTTGGTATTCAAAAGATTTCCAAAAGACCAACTCATCAAAAGTTATTCGATTTCGAAACTCATTCAAAATACTAGCTTAACCATAAAAGTCACTTTCTAGCACTTAAGTGAGTTAAGCCATTTGAACCTAAATTACTCACATGAATAGGTCCATGATGGTATTTATGACTCATACATGCAATTGGATGCTATAGAATACTTCATATGCTCAATTTGGTTCTTTTCGTGAAAGTTCTCGAAAATACGATTTCAATTGCGAAAACAAAAGGTTATTTTATAAAAAAATATTTGAGGATTAGATTTTAAAGGGCTATATAAGTTGGAAATGCTCCAAAGGTATTTGTTTGATTGATTGTGTGAAAATTGGAGCAAATTACAACAATTCTCTCAAATTTCAAAATCGATCTTTGAATCGTTGTCGATTTCAGTCTCAACCGGTCTGACCGCTAGCCTTGGCGGTCTGACCGCTGGAATCGGTCGAACCGCCAGGCCCAGCGGTCAGACCGATTTTGCGTGGAGTCCTTAAAGTTCCTCCCGAACAGTTTTTCTCCTCACTTCACTCAAACCGAAAACACTTCTTCCCTGGTTGCTCTCGGCTACTCCCTCTTTCCCGGCTCGGATCTCCCTCTCCGGCCATCTTCTTGAGCCTCCAAGGTAATCAAGAGATTCTCCCTCACCTCCACTACTCCTTGTTCAATCCATTTGCATTTTGGTTGGTTTTTCTAACCGAAACATGGAAACCTAGGTGAAGGGTGATTGTTGAAATCCGGCTATTTGTTCTTCAATTCC
Organism: Ampelocalamus luodianensis; assembly: GCA_036346255.1. Taxonomy (NCBI): domain Eukaryota; kingdom Viridiplantae; phylum Streptophyta; class Magnoliopsida; order Poales; family Poaceae; genus Ampelocalamus; species Ampelocalamus luodianensis. The sequence goes on along the minus strand of CM070621.1, from coordinate 64,063,519 downwards.
TTCAAGGATCTCCATCCCTTGATTCTCCTCCTCATTCCTAGCCGGTAAACCTTTGACTCTCTACTTGCATTTTACCTACATTGCAAATTTCCCCAAATTCTAGGGTTTGACATGAATGTCCCCAAATTCACTTCAATGGTGGAAATTTATTGATATGCAAGTATGTTAGGATCAGATTAACAATCACTCATAATGCCATTGCACAAAATTGAAGACTTTGGATTCTTCCAAAATTTGGTATCATTTTGTCATTTGGCGATCCGACCAAGTCATAGTGGCGATCTGACCGACCCTCTGGCGGTCCGACCGCCAGAGCGTGGTCGACCTTTGTGACAATAGGCGAGAAGCGAAATGGCCTTATAAATGCTTGTTAATTCATTCTTTGAAAATCTTTGATATTCTTTGCTATCTTATCTCAGTGACAATGCCTGTCAAGAGGCTTGCGAAACGCCCTGCACCTCCTTCCTCTTGAAGAGATGAGCATATGGAAGATGTAGAAGAAGAAGTTGAAGAAGAAGAAGAAAGTGCAAGTGATGACAACAGTGACAATAACAGCACTGATAATGAATATGAGGATGATGATGATAATGAGGATGATGATAATGATAATGATGATGATGCTCCTGATCAGAGTCAGTTTATTGGACTTGATGTGTCTACAATTAAGAGTGAGCAATATACTATTCTGAGACATATTAATCAGTTCAGGTTTCCTAGAAATGCAACCATGGGTATGTTCCACACTTTATTTCAACAGCATGTCTATCAGATAATCTATGCTAAGAAAATTTTTGCAAATCATCGATTTGTAAAGTGGAGCTATATTGGCAAGAATCCAGTCTATAATGGTCTGCTTAGATTGTTTAGAGCTGTCAGATTGGAATCATTAGTCTCTTTACAATGCAATTTTCATGCAAAAGCCATCAGACAGTTTTATGCAACAGTCTATGTTTCTCCTGATCATGATTATCTTGTATGGATGACTGGAAATCAAAAGCTGGAAGCAAGTAAAGATGATTTCATAAGTGCCCGATCCTAGGAGATTCAAGTGGACTAAAGGTACATCTTGAGAATCTCTTGATCTAACTCGTAGATGAATTTTATGATCCACTAATCGATTTGTGAGAGGTAGAGTAACAGGACTTCTTCCATTGCCCAGTGTTATAAATAGGATCATGAGAGCATCATTTTTCCCTAGGAGTGGGAATAATGATGAGATTCACGGGCGTGCCTGGAATGTAATTAAGTATATTATGGATGGCACTAGATTTGATGTGATGGACCTGATCATTAGAGAGATTGCTACCTCTAAGGGAGACAAGACCAAGAGCATTTATTTTGCTCCCTATATCATGAAGCTTATTCAGAGTAAGATTGATTTTGATCAGGACTATGATATGGAGCATAAGGAGTACAGACCTAGAGATGCTCCTCCTCCTCAGGTGCCTCCTCCACCTCCTCTTCAGCATCCAGGGCAGGGATCATCCTCTCAGGGACCTCCAGTCGTGAGCTCTCAGAGCAGGATGCACATCTTGGCGGCTATCTTGCATCTTGCACGAGCATGGATGCTAGGTTTGATCGCATGGATGCAAGATATGATCAGATGCATGCAGAGACTACAGTGAGGTTGGATTCTTTGGACTTGAGGGTCAGTCATATGGATGCGAGACTCTCTGAGTATCATCAGCAGCATGTACCTGTTGTTTATCGAGGTTTGGGAGACGCCGACATACATCCTCGGCGCCAGACGATCTTCCTTCCACTTCACCGCTCCTCCGTCTTAGAGTCTGTTTTTCATATGTAGGTCAATAGACCTTGTATTGTGGGATAAGCTGCATGTTATCTTTTGTTATTTGTTATGAGCTTATTGTACCCTATTGTGATATTAATTGCCGTCAGACTCTTTGGATATGTGGTTGTTAAATGTTATGAATTGTGTTTCTTATCCTTGTCTAAGCTATGTTATTAATTGAATCCTTATTGTTGTTGCATGAACATTCTTATCTCGATTATAAATTGTCATGCTTCCTTGGATTTATTATTCAGAGAAAACTCCGTCAAAATTTCATAAAATCTATTGTGCATGTATTCCTTTCAGATCTTTAATGCACATGTTTAGGGGGAGTTTTTATCTCTGTTTGGTTCTTGGTTACAGAAACCTATCTTTAAAAGGGGAGAATGTTTATTTAATCTCTAAATAAAACGCCTTCTCCTGCCAAGCTCTTGATCATGCAAAATCTTTTACTTTGCTTAAGGTTGATTTGAAGTTTTTGGTGATTAATGCCAAAAGGGGGAGAATGATGGATCAATATCTTCAATAGTCCTCCCTCGCTAAGGTTTCGCCCCCTTTGGACTACCCGTCCGCAGAGTTCAGGCCCCCTTTTGCGCCAGGTTGTACTAACAAAGTCATGAAAGACTACCCATCGCATCAATAGGAACGACCATGATGGAATTTTGTTAATTAATCAGCCAAGTCCTACCCATACAAGACATGTCGTAGTACGATGTGGCTTAGCAAGATGCGGCTCGAAGACCGGTCCTTAACTGACCTGGGCGACAACCAACAGAACCCTGGGTCTCAACCTACCCAGCTAAGCCCGTGCATAAACCTGCACCCACCAGACAACCATTTCGCCCAAGTCCAAACCATCATTTTATTTCATTTTCCAAAGTCATTTATAAACTCCCGTGACACACCAATGCCAAGGGTACCATTTAAACAATAGTTGATTTTTAGCTGAAATTCCCCAAATGAAACGTAATTGGTCTATAAGCATGGCTAAGCACAATATTTTCCAAATGATCCTAGTTCATACTATTGTATCAACTAGGTTTTTATCTAGGACGACAATATGTTTGATTCGATATCAAAATTGGCCATACAAAGGATTTAGGTATATCTGTGAATATAAAAACAGGAATTTAAATAGTTGAATATAAATAAGCATGCAGTAATAATTTAAAACAGAATTTAAATAATTTTAAATAATGGGTGCAAGTATGATGAAGAATGTAACTTGCCTTGCTCAAATAGTCGCTCTCAAACGGCGTCGAAATCTGACTCTCCGAAGTCGTCGAAATCTATACGTGAAAGTAAGCCAAATTCAAACTAAATTCAAATAAGATTCAAATGAACTCCAAATTACAAAATTTTGGTTTGGTTTGCTAGATCTTGAATTTAGACAAATTTAGAAATTTGAATGGGCTCAATCGGAGTTCGGATGCAAAAGATATAGGCTTTTGAAGTTTGAATTTACATGAAATGTTAGATTTTAAGGTTTAAAGGAATTAGTGGTCAAATGAACTCAAAATTAAATAATTTTGTTTTAGTTAGCTAGATAATAATTTTATACAAATTTTGCAATTTGAAACACCCAATTTGGAGTTCAGATGCAAAAGTTATGAATTTTTGAAGTTTAAATCTATTTAAAAAAATAATTTTTGAATTTATTAGATTTTCTTGATTTATTTTTCTAAAGGAAAATCAATTTATTGCGCAATGATGACGTCAGCGCCCGGGATTTTGATTTTCTAGCCGATTTATTTTTAATCGGAAAATCCCGGAGTTTATGACGGGGGCCCCACTGGGTCAATGGACCCAGTCCACGGAGGTCAACGGACCACGGTGAACCCGGTGCATGGGAACAGTGTATGTGAGGGAGGTGGCGGGCGCGTGCGCACGTGGACGACCCGCAAGCGATGACTAGGCGGTCACGTCAGTGAGGGAGGTGAGGTGACGCATGCGTGGCCATGAGGTGGCACCCACGTGGCGGTGCTACGTCACCTAACCACGGCGGCGGCTCAGCCGTGAGCTCATCGGCGCTACGTGCCGCGGCGAGCTCCGGCGAGGTGCTCACTGGAGAGAGGAGAGCGAGGGGACCATGAGGCTCACCTCGGTGGCGCAAGGGCGCGAAAAGATCGCCAGCGACGAGAGGTTTAGCGGTGGCGCGAACTGGCTCACGGCGGCACAGGGGTTACGGCGGCTCTCCGTTGATATAGAGGTGCGCACCGGTACGGCGATGGGGCGGCGATGTCGATGGTGGTGTCGGAGAGGCGAGAGCGTCGATGGTGGCGGCGCTAAGGCGGCGGCGTCCTTGCGACCGGCGGTGACCAATTCTCAATTTCCGGCGAGGTGGGCGTGAGGGAGGAGGCGTGAGTGGTGAGGTTGGAACGAGGAGAGAAGGGGGCTCACCGTGCTCCCTTTTATAGGCCATGGGGAGGCCGGGGTGAGGAGATCGTGCTCGGGGTGGCGGTTGCAGCATAGCGGCGGTTGCGGCGAGATCGTGCACGAATAAAGGAGATCGAGGGGGAAGTGGGGGCGGCGTGAGGTACGGAAGTGGTTGCGTGCGGCCACGCGAGAAGAGAGGGAGGGAGACGCGGTGAACTCGGAGCTCCATGACGCGGTAATGGCGGAGGTGCGTGCGGTTGAGTGGGGAAGTAAGGGGAGGAGGAAGATAGGGTGTAGGCCGTCGGATTTGATCCGACGGTGCGGAGGCGGGGGTGTGGCGTGGGGAGATGGATGGCCGTCCGATTTAATCGGACGGTGGAGGAAGAGAGAGGGAAGCGATGCGGGGTAGATGGGCCGAACGGGCCGGGGGCGCGGTGGGAAAAGTGGGCCAGAGGGGTTTCGGCCCAATAGATTTTCCAGATTTTTAAATGATTTAGCATTTTTAATAACTCGGTTAAATCATTTAGGCTTTAGAAAATAGCAAAGTAAATCCAAAAATTGTGGAAAAAAACACAGAAATTCCCTTATTTATTTTGGGCTTAATAGAATTATTTCCAACTTAAAGTTGGCTTTTAATTTTTCAAATAAATTTGTTTTGGCTTTAAAATACTTAGGAAAAAAGCTTTTAAATTTTCAGAAAATCCTAGAAATTAAGTAAATTTTTATTTTTCAGATTAAATCAAGTAAAACTTCAAGAACTTTAAATAAATTTCACTTTTGACTTTAAAATTTCAAAAAAAATTCAAATAAAGCAATGAAACTCCATCAAATTTCAGAAAATCCAATAAAACACTAACTTTATTTTATTTTTATTTTGGTAAGAAAACCTTGGGATGTTACAACTACCCTTGGGACTACCACATATAAGAGGGATTGAACAACAAATTGACTTAATTTCGGGAGCGACTTTGCCAAACCATGCGGCGTATAGAAGCAATCCGGAGGAGACTAAGGAAATTCAACGACAAGTCCAAGATCTTTTGGACCGAGGGTATGTACGGGAAAGCCTTAGTCCTTGTGCTGTTCCTGTTCTTTTGGTTCCTAAGAAAGACGGTAGTTGGCGTATGTGTGTTGATTGTAGAGCCCTTAATAATATCACAACACAGTATCGTCATCTAATTCCTAGGTTGGACGACATGCTAGATGAGTTGAGTGGTTCTATTATTTTAACAAAGATTGACTTGCGTAGCGGGTACCACCAGATTAGAATGAAATTAGGAGATAAATGGAAAACGACATTTAAAACTAAGTTCGGGCTATATGAGTGGTTAGTGATGCCTTTTGGTTTAACTAATGCACCTAGCACTTTCATGTGTTTGATGAATGATGTTTTGCGTGCTTTCATTGGAAAATTCGTGGTGGTTTATTTTGATGATATTCTGATATATAGCAAGTCATATGAAGAACACCTGAATCATTCACGTGCTGTTTTTAATGCTTTGCGAGATGCACATTTGTTTGGTAACCTTGAGAAGTGCACCTTTTGCACCAATCGAGTATCATTTCTTAGCTATGTTGTTACTCCACAGGGCATTGAAGTTGATCAGGACAAGATCGTCGCTATCCAGAGTTGGCCGCGTCCTAAAACGGTCACACAAGTGTGGAGTTTTCTTGGGCTCGCTGGCTTCTATCGGTGTTTTGTTCGGGATTTCAGCACCATTGCTGCACCGCTGAATGAGCTTACAAAGAAGGGTGTTCCTTTTACTTGGGGCACCATACAGCAACAAGCTTTTGACGCTCTCAAAGATAAGTTAACACACGCCCCTTTGCTTCAACTCCCTGATTTTTGCAAGAATTTTGAATTAGAATGTGATGCTAGTGGCATAGGTCTTGGTGGTGTGTTAATTCAAGAAGGAAAACATATTGCTTACTTTAGTGAAAAATTAAGTGGGTCTAGTTTGAACTATTCTACCTATGATAAAGAATTATATGCTCTAGTTCGAATTTTGAAAACATGGCAATATTATTTATAGCCCAAAGCGTTTGTAATACATTCTGATTATGAATCTTTGAAGCATATTCGAAGTCAAACCAATCTGAACTGTAGACATGCTAAGTGGGTTGAGTTTATTGAGTCTTTCCCTTATGTCATTCAACATAAAAAGGGCAAAGAAAATGTAATAGCTGATGCATTGTCTAGAAGATATACCATGCTTTCACAACTTGACTTCAAAATCTTTGGATTAGAGACAATAAAGGAGCAATATGTGCATGATGCTGATTTTAAAGATGTGTTGCTCAATTGTAAGGAGGGAAAGGGTTGGAATAAATTTGTGGTGCATGATGGGTTCTTATACCGTGCTAACAAGCTATGCATTTCAGCTAGCTCCGTTCGTCTTTTGTTGTTACAGGAGGCGCATAGAGGAGGATTAATGGGTCACTTCGGCGTGAAGAAGACCGAGGACATTCTGACCCACCACTTTTATTAGCGAAAGATGAGGCGAGACGTCGAACACTTCATTGCCCGCTACACCACGTGCTAAAAAGCTAAGTCACGACTTAATCCTTATAGTTTATACATGCCTCTTCCTGTTCCAAGCACACCTTAGGAAGATATTTCTATGGACTTTGTTTTAGGTCTGCCTAGAACAAAGAAGGGGGGATAGTATTTTTGTTGTTGTGGATAGATTCTCTAAGATGGCTCATTTTATACCATGTCATATAAGTGATGATGCTACAAATGTTGCTGATTTGTTCTTTAAGGAAATTATTCGCTTGCATGGTATTCCGAATACGATAGTTTCTGATCGTGATGCTAAATTTCTTAGTCATTTTTGGAGAACTTTGTGGGCTAAGTTGGGGACTAAGCTGTTATTATCCCAAACCGATGGACAAACTGAGGTAGTTAATAGAACTTTGTCTACTATGCTTAGGGCTGTGCTTAAAAAGAACTTAAAAATGTGGGAGGAATGTTGGCCTCATGTGGAATTCGCTTATAATCGCTCGCTGAATTCTACCACAAAGAAGTGTCCTTTTGAGATTGTTTATGGTTTCATCCCTCATGCACCTATCGACTTGTTACCTCTTCCAGCTTCGGAGAAGGTAAATCTTGATGCTCAACAACGTGCTGATTTGATACTTAAGATGCATGCGACGACTAAAGAGAACATTGTGCTTATGAATGCTAAATATAAAGTTGCTGGTAATTAGGGACGCAAGCATGTTACTTTTGAACCTAGTGATCTTGTGTGGTTACACTTGTGTAAAGAGCGATTCCCTGAATTGAGAAAGTCTAAACTCATGCCTCGTGCAGATGGTCCTTTTAAAGTATTTGAACATATTAATGATAACGCATATAAGTTATACTTGCCTGCAGATTTCGGGGTTAGCCCCACCTTTAACATTGCAGATCTGCGACCATTTTTCAGCGTGGAGGATGAGCTTGAGTCGAGGACAACTCCAATTCAAGAATGGGGAGGATGACGAGGACATCACTTCTACTGATAAGAACACTCCTCTTGCTACTGCCATGAATGACGTGCAAGGTCCAATTACTCAGGCACGTGCTCGTCAACTAAATTATTAGGTATATTTGTTTCTAGGGCTGAGTGTATCATTTAAGAACTCTATGATGCTGCCTAATGGAGATGATTTGCTTGTGCTTAGGAATCTAGGACTGGACAGCAAGGAGTTGATGTGCATCAAGGAAGGAGAAGACAATAACAACGGTCAAAGGAGATGAAGAATTTGTGGCCTCCAACTCAAAGAGTTTCGACCACCCTTTACTTGGTGTTGCGTCACCTTTTTCTTTAGCCTATAAGACTTGTATCCGAGTCCAATACGCTAACTTGACCCATATGGGCCATATGTGGGACAGCCACCCCGGGGGGGTCCATACTGTTCATGTGAACAGTAACACGGCCGTGTGAACAGTACCCCCGCCCTAGGGTTTCCACTCCTGACCGCCCTCCACATGTAGGAGCCGTTTCCCTTTACTCCAATTTTGGTTTTTCTTTTAGATTATTCTGCATAGCAGTTTTGCTGCTCATTCGGTTTGAGAAACCCCAACTTTGTGAGCTTTATTTTTATTCGCAATACAGATTGCATCTTCTACTCTCTTGCTTGTGTTCTCGATTCGCTTGCAGGAGATAGCCTTCTTGGCGAGGTCAACCGCGTTCGGCACGGTTGATAACCAACAGAGCAGTGGTGTAGTGATTGCAAGGGGTTCGATTTGTTTGGGTCAGAGCCGTTGGATCATCAACGTCGTGTTCTGCACAATCGACGTATCAGTACGTTTCGGAAGATCAGGCCAACACTCACATTAATCACACGACATCTAACTTAAGCATAACAGTATTGAAATATTAAGGATAACCTGCATGAGTTAGGATATTACTAATTAGACTCACAAATTATTGGTATATAAAAAATAGCGTGCAAGCAAATATCATTGCAAATCAAAATACTAAATTACAAAAGCTGGGATTAAGATGATGCAAGAGGATGCTTGCCTTGTTGGAAGTCCACTTGTTCACTCTCGGTTGCATAATCATTCACGTCAGCAATTTGGGATCTAAGAAAACACGTTATCGAATAAACCTCGAGAAAACCAAGAAAATTCAAAATGCTGAAAAATACATGAGATTTATATAGTAGTGAGATTATGGTTTTAGATGAATTTAGGTGAAATTTTAGTTCAATTGGAGTTCGTATGTAAAGGTTATGACCTTACGAAGGTTTGCTGGAAAGAAAATCCAGAAAATTCTAGTTCTGTAACTGTTCATCAGTATTTAATTGTTTCGAGAAAATTTCCAGAGTGGTGGTAGAGATAAAAATTACAAAATCTACTAGAGAATAAAGTTTTATGAATAACCCAATTGGATTCATCTCAATTGGAGTTCATATGAATTTCCTATGCAATTTTGAAGTTAACTCATTTTCTATTGTAAAAGTAATCCTTTTATGAAATTACTTCTAATTCTGAAATTTTCTGAGACAATAACAGGTTTCAAACCTATTCCCAATTACAGTACATTACAAATGGAAACCAATAAAATTGGTTTTACTCAATTTGGAGTTGATTTGAGTTACCTAAGAATTTTTTTATTCTAAGAATGATGTAATGATTCTTAATCTTCATTTGCTTTCCCAGTTTGTGTTATCTATCTCACTGTTAATTGCATTCCAATCTTGCTTCCTATATAGTTCTTGCCATCTTTGGATTAATTGCTAATGGCATGATTAACCTAATAATATTTATGATCTTTGCATTAGACAAGGCTTTGGCTCACTTATCCAATTTTAAATTATCCTCCAACTTCTTAGCAAATCTAATAACCAAGATAGGCTTAGCTAAACAACAAATTGATGTTGTCTAAAAGCTAAGTGGAAGTCTACTCCCAATTGCAAGTTTGCATCAGGAGACCTTCTCTGCTCAAAAACATAAAATGGATTTTACTACTTTGCTAACTAACCTTCTTTGCTTAGAACATCCATCAGAACTACATGCTACAAGCCAATCTTCCTACAATTCTCGAACTTTAACTTTGATAGTTCATTTGAGGGGCCAAAATGACATTCATTAGGTTTGATTTAGCAAAAGATGCTTGGTTCTAGAAGGGGGTTCAATTGACAATTCAATCTTTCACCCAAACACCTTCTCTACCCAAAATGCAGAAATAGGATTTGGATGTTTCTCTGCTGATTTGTAAACATTCACAACCATATTGGCTTTCAGATTTAGTTGCTACTGAAAACTAATTGTCCAACTGATTAATTGATTTAAGACCAACTCTAACTACTATATTAACAATGTTATAAGACTTGATAGATCTGATTACCTTCAGCTTACTGTTCATATACCTACAATATCCAGTTTTTCAGAACTAAAATGCTATGAACTAATCTTCCTTCAAAACTGAAACATCAGATTTATTTACCCATTTGCTTGACTACTTGATAGGAATAAGGTTTGACAGCAGAAGCTGGGTGATTTACTAATGTCAGATAAATTACCAATGACCAAAAGAACCAAGAAAAACTTAACTACTATAGTTAGACAAACTATTAGCACGCTGTTAACTCTAACTTCCAATATGCTAACTTAATTGAGTGACTCAATTGACATTCACAAAATTAGCTAACATAACACTTGATTGGTCTAGCAAGTGACTTTACTGACGATACAACTTTTTCACTTAATTACCATTTCTTCTCTTCTCTAACCCTCATATCATCCAAAAGACTACACATGTAACACCCCAGCCCGACATGAGCCTAGAATGCTACTGAAGAAAATATTAACAAAGCTAAACTAGAACAATCTGCTAAATTTCGGCGGAACCTCCTTTGTATAGTTCCCAAAAGATAAAAGTATATCATATCCAAATAATCCAACATCCAATATCATCACTAAGCATAAAAAAACATGATATTCAGTTAGGACACATTCAAGGTAACCAAAGTACGTTTCTCATCATTATTACAAATAACCTTGTTGCATAAGACCTAACCATGATCATTTCTTAAGCAGTTTGCTTAATTATTAATGAACATTCTAAAAGAATTAATCAACTTGTAAAGATGTGTGGCAGTGTGTAACTCCAACTCAAGTCTACTCCCTCCCATGCATGCCGTGCTTGCAAAAGGTAACAAAACACAACAAAAGCAAGAGTAAGCCCAAAGACTCAGCAAGTACTAAAAAGAATCGTTAACCTCACAATCACAGCAACAACATTCAAATCCAAAGGTTTACTCGGAAACATAGCTCATGTTGTATGAATGCAAATATGCAATGCATCTTTTCTCTTCCACTCTTTTTTGTATTTTACCAGTAATGCGAGATATGCAACCGTCGCCGCATACCATGCCTATGCTCGTAAGTGCAGGGACCAATTGCCCAATACTCTGCAAGTAATGGGGACCTCAAGCCCACAGTCCACAAGTGTGGGGACCATAAACCCATCGTTTTCCTGATGAGGACTTCTTTTCAATGCCCACATTCCACGAATGTGGGGACCTCAAGCCCATTATCTACATGACGGAGACCTCGAATATGCATACCTGGTCACCACGTGACCAAGTCTTATGTATGCTCTCATGGTGCACATGAACAATTACAATTTTGCAGTAATCATGAACAACATCAACACCATACTTAAGTAACAATCATTCGTATCATAAGCATTCACTATCTTTAATCAACATATCACACGAACAACTAAGCATAGCTAATATGTATCAAAATGCTACCACTCACTGTCAAACAGTTCATACTCCATCAAACAGAGTACTTGCCTTAACCGCGTGGGAACGGAGGATGTGAAGAGGGTGCTGCCTCCGGGACCAATCCCCCACCTAAAATTCATTTAAAAGCATACTAAGACAACAGTAATGTACCAAAAAAACTATAAAAGCAAACACGAACTTGCAATAGTTCTTTTAACGCGAACCCAACTTCAGTTCCTAAATGTTGTTCTGTCCCCTCTGTGGACAGTCACGTTCTAAAATTTATATCTTTTAGTACAGGAGTCCAAATGAGGTGTTCTTGGACTTCATTGAAAGTTTATCAATTTTCCCAACTAAACCTAGTTGGTGAGCCCTCCTTAATTTGCTATATAATACCCCTACTAAGCTAATTAACACAACATCGATTTCACATCAGGTTCTCTAGACAGTACACTAAAACCACCATAAATTTCAGCACGTTTGTCCAAATTTTGCGTTCTTATGCTTCCCTAAAAGCTACGACAACTATCTACAACTGTTGTTATACTGAGATCCTCTAATTTTCCATTTAACTAGTCGCTCAAGTCAGATTACTAAAACCTATCAGAATACTGACAGATTTGCAGAACAGTCACACTAAAAAATTCATAACTTCTGCTACAGAGGTCCAAATGACGTGATCTAGCACTTCATCGAAAGGTGATGATGTCCTCTACAATTCTCTAGGAGATGTCCAGGACTGAATCCACACTTAAATACATCAAAACGACTGTCTAACAAAATCTATCCAGAGCTGACCATAATCCCGACATTGCTACAGATCAAATAATCCACAAATCGGAAGGGGATGGGGTCTTACCCTTGAAGAACCACCGCCGAATACGATGAACACCCACCCCAGGCCATGTTCTCTCCCTTTCCCTTTCCTCTTCCTCTTCTTTTTCTTCTTCTTCTTCTTCTTGGTCGGCAACCTTTGAAGGAGACAATGCAGAATCGCTCAGTTGAAGTCTAGCAAGGTCTGCCATCGTAGCACGCCATGCTACAGTACTACCCCTAGGGTTTCCCCTCCTTTTATTGGTGGCTGCCCCCTCCTGGGCCTCCTAGGCCAAAGCCTGAGGCCCAGGTTGCCGAATAATTGCAGAAACCCCCTCTAACATTGTGTTAATTCTATTTTTTTTTCTAGTTGGTCTTTCTCTCTAATTCTTTCTTTTCACTTAAATAGACTTGGGGTATTACAATAAAGATTTGTCAACTACCCTTCCCACTAATTCACTTATCCAATTGCTAAACACAGATATGAGTGATTTAATTAGCCCATTACAACTCTTAGCTACAATTGCTAATCCTCATACAGGTGGACTCTATAGTTCGGTGACAGAGAACAGGGAGGCCAACACAGGGGAGCTCAAGGTAGCTCGGGACATGGCTTGTCGCCGGTGGTTGAGCGGTGGGGAGGTGAAGGCGATGCGCAAAATGGAATGCCTAAAGGTCAAAGGAGCTAGGGGAGGGGCTGCACTTTGGCGGCGTGGCCAAGGCGAGCGGTGGCCGGCCGTGGGGACGAATCATGGCGGCGGTATTCGGATGGAGTAGGGGCTAAACTAGGAGGAGCATGAGTACCAGCGGGTTACCTAGAGTATGATGGAGTGGTCGGCGATGGCGAAGAGTGGCTGGAGCGTGCTAGCCACGGCGACCTAGAGTGGCACAGGGTAGCTCTCGACGGCGGCGACCTGAGGAGTAGGGCACAAGTGAGTGATAGGATTAGGTAGAGGGAGGCCCAAGGGTGCTCTCGTGGGGAAGAATTGAGACAGGAGTCATTGGAGAAGAAGGGGCGGTGGCGGCCGTGGTTAGGGAAGAAGGTGGATGTGCGGTCCTCCGATGGCTCAAGCCACAAATTGGCGGAGGGGTTTTGTTTCTGGTGATGACTGGCGCATCGTGACGGGGTTGGGGGAAACCGACGCTTGCCAGAGTAGCCGGGGCAGTGACGAGCGGCTCGACAGTTTTGGCGGCCAGTACTGGAGCTCGGATTGAGCTATGGGGAAGAGGGAGAATGGAGAGAGAAGGGCGGGGAGATAGGCCAGGGCATGGGGGCGGCAAGGGCGGTGCTGGCGCAGAGGAGAGGCCGCGTGTTCATGCGCTGGCATGGAGCAGCTGCGTGGCCATGGTAGCCCGCATGGGTGTGACACTGTGAGAGAGAAGGGGCTAGCAAGTGGGGCCCGCCGGTCAATGGAGGAGGTAATTAAATTAGGTTGGTTTTCTAATTTTTGCAAAATGGCTAAGATTGATTAGGTAATTTTTAGACCTAGTTTTTTAGCTCTAAAATTCATGAAATTTTTATGGAAAGTTCCTAACACTATTTCTATCAATGTATAATTTTTCCAAGGTTTTTCATGTTATGTATTTTTCTCTAGAATTGCTTGAAGTTCCTATTTTAGGTAATTGACTTTTGATTTACTAGTTTGACTGATTGCTTGAATATAGTAATTAAAATCTAACAATTGTAAAATTTTAAGGGTGAGTTTCTAAAGTGTTTCAGAACCTAGGAAAATTATTTCTAGGCACTATTCATATGTTTTGTTTATACTTTAAATTCAAATCCAATTATGAACATGCAAATTACATGAAAACCAAATAATCTCCATAAATTCCAGAAAATTCAAACAAGCAAATTAGAGGATACAAAACATCACTAAAATATTCCCACCTATGGGTCCTTCTATATTTTCAAAATAAAATTTAGTTTGTAATTCTGAACTAGAGAAAGATATATTTTCAAGTTTGAATTTGAGAAATCTTTTGAAATTACCTGAGACATTCAAAGAGCCATTGAGGTATTACTGATTTTAAGTTGAAATCCAAATAGGTACACCCATATTTGAAACCTTTTTTAGTTTTCATTCAGTTTCAAATTAAGCTTTTGAATTGGAGAAAGAGCATAGTATTTCTAGGTTTTTGGAAGATCTGTTTTTTACACATTTGTTTTGCAACAAAAGGTTTTAAAAAGTTCATAATTTCATAAATGTACTTTATATGCTTAACTAATCCAATTTAAGAATCTGGGGCTGTTACACGAGAGGGAGAGATAGAGAGAGAGAGAGCAGTTGGTGTGGGATTGGACTGACAGAGTTGGGCTGGGCTTCAGCAGTGGATTGGGCCAGGAATAGGGATTCAGCCCAAAGACTTTCCTGAGATTTATAATAGTTTTTGTATTTTAGAAATACCAAAAAATCCAAATAGAAAATTTAAAATAGCAAAAGAACTCGAAAAAATTCTAGAAAAATCTGGAAAATATTTCCAAGCACAAAGAAGTCAAATAATGTAGTTTTGAATTTAATTGATGTTCAGTTTAGTCACATTAAATTGTTTTAGTCCTATTTAATCTTTATTAAATTCAATAAAATTGGTACAATTTTCTAAGGGACTAAACTACTAAAAAGGTTTTGAAACTCAGAAAATTGGGGTGTTACAAACCTCCCCCTTAAAGGAATCTCGACCTCAAGATTCAGGCTAACTAGAGAAAAGGCTAGGAAACTCGTCTTTCAACTCTTGTCCATACTCTTGAGTTGTCTCACTTTTTGGGTGATTGCTCCACTGAACTTTACAAAAATAGACGGACTTGCTTCTGGTTAAATGTGCTGCCACATCCAAAATTTTAACTGGTTGTTCTTTGTAAGTGAGATCCTCTTTCAATTCAATTGAATCCAAAGGAGTCTGCTCAGTTGCCACATGAAGACACTTCTTCAATTGCGAGACATGAAAGACATGATACACTCCTACTAATAACTGTGGCAACTCAAGCTAGTAAGCAACTTATCCTCAGCGCTTCACAATCCTGAAAGGGTTGACATACCTAGGGGAAAGCTTCGCTTTGCCATGAAACCTTCTGACACCTTTAAGAGGAGTAACTCGAAGGTAAATAAAATCTTATGGCTCAAAGCTTAGATCATGATGATGATTATCATCATAGCTCTTCTGCCTGAACTGAGCTATCTTTAATATCTGGTCCGAACACCAAACGCTTAGCTGTCTATTTCCAATTCAGAGGGGTTCTGTAGGAACGACCATACAAATCTTTAAATGGTGACATTTGCAGGCTGGCTTGATAACTATTGTTGTACGAGAATTCGGCATAAGACAAACTTTTGTCCCAACTAGTAGCATGAGCTAGAGCACAAGCTCCATGTCCTCCAACACTTGATTTACTCTTTCAGTTTGTCCATCTATCTGAGGGTGATAAGCATCACTAAAATTTAAATCAGACCCCAAAGCTTCATGTAAACTCTGCCAAAAACATGAGGTAAACTGTGATCCTCGATCTGATACTATCTTCTTGGGCAATCCATGCAAATTTACAATCCTTGACATATACAATTTCGTAAGGCGATCTCTTGAGTAAGTGGTTTTGACTAGCAAGAAATATGCAGCTCTCGTCACATGGTCTACTATTACCCAAATGGAATCATAACCCGATTGAGTCTTGGGTAAATCAATGATAAAATCCATATCAATCTCTTCCCATTTCCACTCTGCAATTTTCAAGAGATGCAATAGACCTGCTGGTCTCTGATGTTCTGCTTTTACTCTCTAACATACATCACATAGGGCAACAAACACTGTGACTTCTCGATTTAGATTTGGCTCCTAAAATTTATCCTTGACATCTTGATACATCTTGGTGCTCCCATGGTGAATAGAATACTTTGAATCATGAGCGTCTATTAAAATCAACTGTCTCAAACCATCAATGTCAGGAACACAGATACGTCCGTTGATCCAAAGCGTATCTTGACCATTCTTAGTGAAATCTTTGAGCTTTCATTCTTCCATCTTGAACTTAATATCCTTAATCATAGGATCATCTGGTTGGGCTGCACGAATCATCCTTTCCAACGTAGATTTTACCTCCAAACTGGCCATGAATCCTTCGGCTACAACTTCTAACTTTAATTTCTAGAATTCTTCGTGAAGTTCTCGGCACTTCTCTTTCATCTTCAAAGCATTACAGTAGCTCTTGCAGCTTAAAGTATCTGTCACAACCAAGGTAGTCAGAGTTGAGATCCCGAGTTGGATCGATTTGCCTTTGGTAGGATCGAAATCGTAGTATCGAATCGTAGAATCGGTGATTCTACGAAATTGTAAAAATATACATATTTAACATCTATACTATAAGTTTGTATGATTCTTATATGGTTTACCACTTGCATGTTCCTTAAAAGCAGCTAGACATACTCTAGGAATAAAAATAGCTTATAATTATCAAGCTCAAGATTGCTCATGCCATAATATAGATATTTGTGCTAGCATTACCACACTGATACAATATTTTGCATGCTCCTTGTTTATTTATAGTTTCATTCTCAGAAATTAATATCAACAAATTTTGCTCTAAAACAAAATATCAGCAAAGCCTGACCTCTAAAAAAATTGCAAATTTTTTTTGCCCTAAGTCTCTACGAGTAGGATCGACAGTGCGATTTGGATCGACAGGCTGTCGTGGGTTCGTAGAACGTAAGACTCTAAGAGTAGGTCGCAATCCTAACTACCTTGGTCACAACATTGGCTTTACCGGGATGGTAGTGGATTTTGAGATTATAATCCTTTATTAACTCCAACCATCCTCTGCCTCATATTCAAACCAGAATAGGTGAAAATATACTTCAAACTCTTGTGATCCGTATATATCTCATAGTGATTACCAATGAGATAAGGACACCAAATTTTCAATGCATGCACAATAACAGCTAATTCCAAATCATGAGTAGGGTAATTCTCCTCATTAGGTCTCAATTGTCTCGATGCATAAGCAATGACTCTTCCTTCTTGCATCAAGATATAACACCCCAACTCTCAACGAGCCTGGAATGCTACTGGAAATAAACTAAACTAGCACAATCTATAAAATTTTTCGACAGAGTCTCCTTTGTTTAACCAGCTATACCGAGAGTTCAACGATAAATCATAGCATTTAACAAAATTCTCATGATCAAGCATGATAATCAATTGAACATACCAAGACCTGGCAATCTCATTATTACAATTAAACAGTTACTCAAACCAAAACGATCTATGAGTGATAATCATCAGTTTATTTATTTCTAGAATTGATACTAAGTGGTAAACGTCTTAAGAGTGAGAGGTAGTGAGTGCATCCATCATCTATTCCCTCCCATGCATGTCATTCCTGCCATTGGTACCTAAAACACATTAAAGCAAGAGTGAGCCCAAAGACTCGGCAAGTATCAACAAGGCTATAAACAAGAACACAAACATAGCATCAATGATCCACAATAACAAAACACTAAGCATAGCCCTTTAACTTATGAAATGCAACCAATGCAATGCTCCTTTGAACGTTATCTCTTTCGCATTTTACCGGAATGCGGGTATACAACCGTCATTGTATACCCTTGCTCGCGCTCCACCGTGCACAGGACCAAGAGCCTATACACCACATGTATAGGGACCTTTGCCCATCATCTTAATGATGGGGACCTCTTTGCTCATAGCCCACATTCCACGAATGTGGGGACCTCAAGCCCGTCATTTACATGACGGGACTCAATCGTATGTGCTTGGTCACCACGTAACCAAGGCACTGTATGCTCTCGACATGCATATGCACCATGATAACATTCGTCATATGCAGGAATTCAACATATTCTCATTAACATGTAAGCATTAATAACAACATCATACATGAATAAACTTATTCATACTTCCAAAGATTCCACCTCGGTGATATTCATAGCATTCTAGCACCCATGAATAGCACATTTAATCATAATCTTGGCATACTTGAATAATCACTCATGAATATCAATTAATCATTTCTCTAGTATTCACCATCCTTACATCATACTTATCACACTATCAACCTTGCATGTTATTACGCATCAAAGTATTAGCATCCTCTATCAAACAGTCATAATTATTCACTCAAACAGAGTACTTGCATTCACCAAGATAATTTGGAACTCATCACCATAACATCCATGCCTAGCTATTATGAGCCAAATACAAACATCACAAAGATACAAGCATAAATATACAATAGCCCGAATACTTGCCTTAACCGTGCGAGAACGGTGGACGCGAAGTGGGCGCTGCCCCTGGGATCACGCTCCCACCTGAACATAAAGATAACCCCAATCTAAGACCAAAATACTGGACCAAAATCAAATATAACAACACAATTTGACTCGCTAAACTCCCAAGCGTTTCCAATCTTCTAATTTCTGGCGATCAATTTGGTGCTCACTGCGGACAGTTAACTTCTAAAATATATAACTTTCTGCTCAGGAATCCAAATAAGATGATCTTAGACTTTATGAAAAGGTAATTAAATTACCTAAATAAACTTAGTTGGGGAGCCCTTTTGATTCTGCCATTTACTGCCCCTAGCAATCCAAACTATCAGACCTCAGAATTCACGTCGGGTTCTCTGGACAGTACACTAAAACCTCCATAACTTTTGCTACGAAGGTCCAAATCTCGCGTTCTTTATCTCTATGAAAAGGTATAGAAATTACCCACATTTTTCGTTATACTGAGATCCCTAATTCTCCCTTTCATTAGCAGTTTTAATCAGTTTTCTACAGACTGTCCAAAACTGACAGATTAACCAGACAGCGGCACTAAAAATTCGTAACTTTCTAACCGTTAATCGGATTTGGGCGTTCTTGGCGGCCATTGAAAGGTAAGAACAAGACCTACATAACTCTAGGAGACCAAAACTCCTAATTCGGCCTCTAAACACACGAAACAGACCGTGCAAGAATCTGGACAGAATTGAATCTATAGCAGGCAGACTTGATCCAACCAAAAACTAATCGGTTTCACTTCTACGACTAATCACACAACAACAACCGATACACGTTACCCTTGGAGCACCTAGGAAGACCATGGTTGATCCTCCAAGATGATCCCCGCCTTCTTGATCAGCAACCTTGCGAAGATCCACTCCGTCCTTCGCGAGAGACCGGGAACGGAGAGATCGGCACCAAGGGGTGGCTCCGGGTGATGGAGGTGCAGCACCATGGACTTGGGGCAGCAGCAATGGAGGTGGAGATGGGGCTGCAACCAGTAGGGGGGAGGCGCAAGGTGGAGAGGAGAGGGGAGAGGATGGGGGCGGCGGCCACAAGGTGGAGGGAGTGGGAGATGTGGGGGAAGTGCTAGGGTTTGCCCCCCTATTGGCCGGCCACTTATGGGCCATGGGCCCCACGTTTGCCCCCTCCCTTGGGCTTCATGGCTGCCCCCCTTGGCCCACAAGGCCCCCTCTTGGACCTGTTGGCCAAAGGCCCAGACCCAAAACGAGAAGAACAGACGAAACACCGAAATTTGCTCTTTTAAAATTCGAATTTGGACGGAATTCTTTCTAAACGAAAACGGGGTATTACATTCTACCCCCCTTAAATGGAATTCGACCCCGAATTCTAATCTTTCTTAGCTTGCTAACGTCACCACTTACCTGTTGTGAACAATTTCGGATAATGCTCACGCATGTGAGACTCCAATTTCACAAGTCGCTTCCCTCTCGGAGTTATGGGGTCACATCACCTTGACGGATACCCACATCTTTCACCTCAACACTGGTCTCGATCTTTACTGGTACACTGAACACATGGGACTCGAAGGTAAGGTCTTACTCGTTAGCCAACCGGTCTAACAAAATATTAAGCTCTGAATCTCTCATGTACTATCTCAGCACTGGAATATACAAGACATTGCGTACTCCACGCATGTACTCGAGGCGGTCCTAGTGATACGCAATCCTACAAATCCCCACAACTATAAGGAACCTATCCAACACCTTTGGTTAAACTTCCTTTTTGGTACCGAAGTACACCGTCTGCACAAAAAAAAAACATGGAACTTTTGCTCCAACTCTCAGTCGATCACTTTACCGATGTAAGGAACATCTCCTTTAACAAGGGTCGCACAAAGAACTCGTCTACCAACTCACTTATCCGAAAAACTCAACTGAAATCAAAGGAGTCATAATGCATCCTACTCAAAACCATCTTCCCTTTAGAAGAGACCAAACCAAAATCAATGGGTTTAACATGAAAACTTTTCCACTTTTCAAGTAGGCAGTTTAGAAATAAATGCCACACAAGACAAAAGCGAAATACTCGAATAACCAGTTTAACCATTCCCTTTCTTTTTCTTAACTGGAAGAATTCACACTTACTGACAAGATCCAACTCAATTTGTAATTAACATCAGTCATAAGCACATAGTTCAAATAAGAACTAAGATAATATCTCACTATCCAAGATCACACTTTTTTTTCCACAATATTTCTTTTAAGAATTTAACTTCTCTTAAACCATAGGATCCCAAATCATCGCAGAACACATTAACTCATTTATCTTAAATTGGCAACCTCAAAGCTATGTTCAACCGAACACCAAATCCACACTTATACAGGGAGACTCTTCCAATCCTTAATATCACACTCTGGCCAACTTCTCTACCAAATGAATTACTTTGACAAAATATTTCCCAATGCAACTCAATATAGGTTTCACCCACCACCACTTCCCTCAATCCGTTAGGGGTAAACAATTTGAAACTCACATCACACACTCTCATTTACTACACCCAAAGGATAATCCATGATCATCCCACTATTCGGAATCCACTCTTATTCTACTACTTTCTCACGTAATCATTGGCAACCAAGGTTCTAACATAAAAATACAAAGCCTAAATTCGACCTCCAAGACTCCTACAGCAAACTTCTCATATAAAATATCGAGAAATCCTCATATTCATTCACTAACATTGCCACAATCCTAACATACTCAATTACTATCATCCACATATAAATATTTTCTCGACCAAATTATCTTTTAGAAGAATTCTATCTCTCAGAAGGTTATTCACTAAAGTCAGGGCATACCTACCGACATCTCAACCCTACCTACTATCCCATCAATTAGCACGACACTTAAGTTTCTCCACACCACTACTCTCATCAAACTTCACCATCATAACTCTTCTACATAATCTTACTAAGTATCCAATTGCAATACTCTAATAAATTTACCCAACATCCGTACTTTCGATAATCCCAATATCCCAACATGGACAAATGTTATTGATCAAAACCAACTCACTTTCTACTGCTCTTCAAATAACTTGATTCTCAAAATCTCACCACTATCTAGATGCCAAAACACCACCTACGAGACTTTACAATACTGACTCTGTTAACCCTTTCTTAGAAGAAGAGGCAAATAGAAATAAATTTCAGTACAAAGGAAAGCGTTACCACTTACAGTAGTTACAAGATCAAGAGAAACAATAAGATAAAACTGTTTCGAAAACCAAAAGATATGATCCAAGTTGAGGCGCACGCCCCACAAGCAGAGAATATCAAACCTCGAACGAGAATAAAACATCGCTTTTAGAATTGGAAAACTCTTATGGGCAAGAACAAAAGTTTTAGACAAACTTGATATTCGCAAGTTATGAAACTTTACTTCAATCTCAAATACTTCTACTTCACTCGACTTTCGTTGGTTACAAAGATCACCATGGCAATTCCGACAAAGAGTATTTGAAAATCACAACTCCTAATCCACTTAGGAACTAATAAAACCTCTCAACACGTCACTTTGCTCTAAACAAATTCAGCTATCACATCAACATGAGGTCTGAAAGATCCCAAATGCGAACTAGAAACATATTCAATTAATCAACATCCGTGAGCGATCCAATCCCTTTATACAAAACTTTCAATATTATCATCATAATCTCTTCGACAATCACACTAGTAATGTAATAATACACTCTTAGCGAGACTCATCTTAGCCTCTTATCCCATCATAAATTTCTCCAAAAGAAACACAAGCCACAAGGTTGAAACAAACCTATTTTAACTAGTTCATACTATCAAATGATACTTTTGCAAAGCACACTATCAGAGGTCACATACTCATTCATCCACTCAACCATTGGTGTTACTCACATCCGCTCCAACTGTCATTAACAATTGTCAATTGTATGTATCATGTATACAAATAGGGTCCTACTTCTGTTTGTAGTCACATAACCATCTGTAAACACAAAGTCAACATTTAATAATCTCATCGCTGCATAAATGTGGTTTCACAACATGCTACCTCAACGTTCGTCTAATCTAATATACCTGTTTCAATCTAGCAATTATGTATGATCATCAAGTAAACAGTTTAAGAAAATTTCCAAATTTGATATGTAACACCCTGGCTATTCGGAAGCCAAGATGTCACCTAAAACATCTAACACACATCCATAATGCAGAAGAATTTGAACTAAGTATTTCAACTAAAGACAGCATTAAATTAAACAGGACATGGTGAAGGTATCATTCCTTCACCTTCTAAGTTATTTAATACTGATCATCAATAAAGAAGGTTCACACGCAGTAATAAATCAACATCCATGTGGAGAAGGTATCCTTCCTTCACCAATTATAATTTAATTATTACAGTTCATCATTAACGAATGTAAGATAGAACTAAATTTAATCTTGAACATGAATAGGATGATGTGAGCGAGTAGTGCGTGTCTACTCCCTCCCAAGTGAGCCAACATCAGGGGTTACCAAAATAAACAAACAACGCAAGAGTGAGTCCATGACTCAGCAAGTACAGTGAAAGAAAAAGAACACATATACAAACAGGACATCACCATTTAAGAATGCGAACCTTGCATCGAGTGAACACTTATGAAAACATGAAATGAATGAATGTAATCAAGGATGGACTGCACACATGCATATACCGGTATAGTGAGTGACACACCCGTCGGTGTTCACTTAAGCCCGCACCTTAACAAAAGTGCGGGGATCCAAGTCCTATATGAAGAACGTTTCATATAGGTGTCCAAAGCTGCCCATCTTTGGAATTGATGGGTCTTACGTGCCCATACTTTGGAATTGATGGGTCTTTCAATCCACTCCCGTGGACGGGACATGACAATGTCCAAATTTGCCCACATTGGAATGGTGGGACTTACAATCCACTCCCGTGGACATAACATGAATAAAAGGATGCATGATATGAACATGAACAGTGATAATACCATCTCTCAGTATATACTCCACATAATGAAAGAACATAACCAATTCCGCATCTCGGGTAACACAATATGTCACACTATATTCATGAAAACATTCACAATCACAGCACTCAAAAGCAACAAAGTACTTGCCTTCCGCGTTGCGACGCGTTAGCAGGCAACGATGGCGCTCCCAAACCCGTAGCCTCGTGGCCTAAACAATTAAATAACCGAAATAAGAACAACATAGAATCCAACCCGAATTAATAGTCTACAATACCCCCCTGGAACTCCCAAGGAATCGCCATAAAACCTAATCTGAAAAACAGGCTGCAACCCAAAAACGTGTCGGGACAGCAGCACGAAAATGACAGTAGTTAATGACGTGGGACTCGAAATGAGATGAATCCAGATCCTACCTCATCTTAACGAACATATCTATAACATTCAAGTTGATGAGATTTCCCAATTCGGCCAATAAACTTCTCTAATAAAGAAAACAAAACAGCAGCACAGCTTCTGTCTGAACAAACAGGACAGCAATACTAAAACAACCATAACTTTTAATCTACAACTCCGAATTGAGCGTTCTTTAACAATCTGAAAAGGTTATGAAATTACCTACAATAAACTAGTTGGCACGACATTCAAATTTTGCCTTTAACAAAAAGTGGCACACGGGTCAAAACTAAAGATAGAAACTGACATACAATCTGGACAGACTGATCTACAATCTGGACAGTCACAAAGAAAAGTGCATAACTTTTGATCTATAAATCCAAATGAGGTGTTCTTTATCAATCCTGAAAGCTAGTGATATCACCTTCAAAATTTGTTATGGGCAAGACCTCTGAATCACCCTCTAACTAGGCCATATATCAACCTAAACAGAGACTGCTAATTCTCGTCAGGATTCTGGACAGCAGATATTAAATCTATCATAACTTTTGACTCGAAAGTCGGAATTAGGTGATCTTGGCGGCCACCGAAAGCTAAGAACAAGACCTACATATCTCTAGGAGATGGGAAACTCAGATTCGGCCTCTAACATCACGAAAAAGTCCACGCAACAATCTGGACAGAATCGAATTTCTACCCGCAGCAAATCGATATAATCAAAATTGAACCAAAACACATCTACCACTAATCAAACGATGAGGATCGGCACTCGTTACCCTTGTAGCAACCAGGACGTAGGTGGGAGAACCTTGGAGAAGATGATCTTCCTCCTCCTTTCTCCTTCTCCTTCTTCTCCTTCCACCATGGCGGCGGCACCTGAGCTTCTTCCTCATCTTGGTAGAGCAGCACGGAGGGGGCTGCTACATCATCGCGTGCTACAGTGCGGCGCGGTACTGTAGCAGAGGGTAGGGTTTTGGGAAGGAGACCCCTTCTTGACTCCACTACAAGGCCGGCCCACTTGGCTAGGACACCTTGGGCTAAAAGCCGAAGGTCCAATCCTCTCTCAAATCCTGAATTTTCTTTCAATTTTCCTCTAAACTTTAATGCATTCAAATTTGAATAAATTTCTCTTCGAATAATATGTTCTCTCTATTTGATATTCGAGGTATTACATTCTACCCCTTAATGAATTCGACCTCGAATTCTAACCGTCGAAATAAACGAAAGAATAATTGCCACGAAAAGAAACATCTATTAACATATGCCCGAGCAAACATGTCGGATAAAACTCGCGCATGCGAGACTCAGTGCCAAATGACCTATCTCTCGATCGACAAGACCACAAGACATTGACGTAAACTACATCGACCTAACACTCAATCCGACATTGCCAAGTACACTCATCGTAAGAGATTCAAAGGTAAGATCCTACTCGATGGTCAATGACGTTAACGAATATTCAAACTCTAGTTCTCACGGTACTCACTCGGCACCAAACATGCTAAATGTAGTACACCACATATGGACCGAGACGGTCCTTGCGATACGCCAACTTCCAATTCCGTAGCTAACGAAAACAACCCAAAGTACCTTGGCTAACCTTCCAATTGATCTTGAACCACACAACATGCACATAGAACACGAACTCTTGTTCCACCTCTCAATTGAACTCTTCACTAAAATAAGGATCACCTCCTTTAACGAAACACACAATGAGCTCTCTTTAAGCAAACTCTTTTACCGACAAAACCCATCTGAAAAGAAAGATTCACATCGCATCTATGCGTTACCATTTCGATACTAAAGAGTCAAACACGTAAATCGAATTTCATCACGAAAAACCTTTCCACGTTCCAAGTGGCGGTTTGCGAATAAACGCCACGAAATCCAAAGGAGAAATCACTTGAATGCCCAAAAATCATTTAATCCGTCTGAATGGAAAGAATCACACATATCAACATAAATGTCGAGCTCAACTTGCGAAAGACATCTGTCAAAACACATAGCTCAAACAAGAATCAAGAAAACGTGTCTCTACTTTAGGAAGCATCAATTTCTCAGTTTCTCTTTCAGAATAAAACTTCTCTCAAACTTTGGAATTCCAATTCATCGCATAACACCTAACTCATCTCTCTTAACTTGGCATTCTCAACGCTATGCTCAAGTCGAAATACATCATCCACACCTCGGTATAGAGGCTCTATCGACTACACCTGAAACTTTCTCTCAATAACTCCTCTACTGACAGAATTAATTTGACAGATGACTTCCAATGCATCTCAAAATAGATATCACATGCAATCACATCACCTCAATGTTTTAAGAATAAACAACTCGAAATTCCCAAAGACACACATTCATATACTTCCTCAAAAGGGTTCTATCAATGACCATCCCATTGTTCGAATCCACCCTTATTCTACTTTCTCTACACATAATCATTGGGAGACTCAAGGTCCTAGCAAAAGAATGTGAAGCCCAAAATTAAACTCCAAGACTCCTACCATGAACTTCTCATATAGAAGATAGGGAAGCCTCAAATTAAATCCCTAAAATTCTCACAATCCAAACATACTCGCGCATTGACATCAACACAAAAACATTTCTTCGATCCAATTATCTTTATCAAGATTCTAATTCTTAGAGAGTTACTTACTACGTCCAAGTCATTCATGGCAATAATCCAACAATCTCGCTATCTCTTTAATCTCTTTAACGATCGATCACTTTGCTAATATTACTCCCATTACAACACCATCATATTTCATCTACACAACCACGCAAGGTACTCAACCGCGACACTCTAATACATTGATCAAGATTTTCATACTTTGGATAATTCTATGTTCCATTGAAATGAACAAAGAACTTGGACTACGTCTCGCTATAGATTCTACTAGTTGTAACCATGCAATCAGTTTAACCTCCAAAGGCAACCTTCTAATGAGATAAACTCCTCTTAAATAACTATATTACGAAATTATTTCATCCTCCAATGCTCATCGAATAATTTCCAACCCAAAGTTTCACAACTACAATCATTAAACACCTCAAAAGACTCGGTGAAACGAATAGATTGATTCTTTCTCAAAAGGAAGAGCGAATGAAATCAATTTTCTTCAACTAGGAAAACATGTGCCACCCATGAGTGAACAAAGGATCAAGAAAAAATAGTCACTTAGGCAAAGTACTCGGAAAACATAAGGGAAAATCAATAGTCGAGGCTCAAGCCCTATTGAAAGCAAATACCAAACCACAAATGAGAAGAAGGTAATGCCTTTTGAAAATTTGATAAACTCTTATGGAACAAATGCATAAGGTTTAAGCACACCCAAATAAAGCGCAAGTGGCGAAACGCGACTTAAATCTCAAATACTTTTACTTCACTCCTTCCTTTAACCAGAAAGTTATTTTCTGTGATTACTACATCACTTTGCCGCTTAAACAAGATAAGCTCTTAAGACCAAATCATAAGAACCACTTAAGAACCAATAAAATCTTTCAACCCGTCTCTTTGCTCAAAAGCAGACAAAGTTACCACATAACTCATGAGGTCCAAAGATAACAAACGCAAAACTCAAACACTTTCACTAAAACAGTATCATGCAAATGATTTTTCGTTGAACATTATCATCACAACCACGATCGACAATCACACTAATCAACGAAATAATATGCTATTGGCGAGAATCATCAAATCTCTTAACACTCCATGAACTTTTGAAAAGAATCACAATGAACTACTTCATCATGTCTCTAAAATCTAAATAAGGTTACATATACTTGATCTAGGAAAACCTAGTGCAAAAACCTTATAATTGAAACAAACTCTTTCAACAAGATGATAATAGAACATGACAATCTCACCAATGTACACCAATGAAATCTCGATTAGCTTTCATCCATTTAACTCCTAGTGACACTCGATGCCAAGATAGTACACACTAAATGCTCTCTAGCCACACATGGCACAAACATGATCCTACCTCTGTTTGCAACCTCAACAACGATTAAGAGGATATAATCGACATTCTAACTTATGATCGACAATTAGAATAAAATGTCCTTAACTTCAATAATATAGGACACATAAGTCAAGGTTTCACAAGGCGATACATCATCGTTCATCTAGTCATTTAAACATGTTTCAATAATTTTTAGCATGGCAAGAATCAAGTAAAGCTATCATTTAAATAAGATCATCAAGATCCAAATAGAAGACAAATTCAAGATTAATATTTATCAAGACAACATTCGAACACATCCTTAACTTAACCATCACTAGCGGTTAGAATAACTGAAAGAGGACCTAGATTTCAACTTATCTAACAAATTTATCAGATTATCCGATCGTAAAGATCAACCCGATACATCCACATTTTTTCCACAATTCTTAACAACAATAGCTTCTTGAACAAATATGAACAACCTCTTATCTAAAACTCATCCTGTACCAAATACAACGACATTTCACTTTAAGCAATTCACTTCCACGGATACTAGTTAAGAATAGACTGTTTGCACAAAGCTAATAACCCAAATCTGATAACTCATACCATAATAATTAATTCATTTAATTAACACCTCGTACTTAAGCATGTCAAGACATCACTTAAAGATTTTAACCTAATCTTTGAGAAAAGAGGCATTACATTCCAACACCGGAACTAATCCAAAAGAAATACATAAAGTCAAAGCTTTCACATGTTAAAGAATTTGCAATGAAAACTTTCATACCCAGAATACTCAGCGAATAAATGATTCACATTCTCCAATAAGAAGGGCAGAACTCCCAAGAAAAGATAAGTTTTTTTGCCGATATCCCACGATCCCAAGAACAACTTTAGACCAGCAGTCAGGAGAACAAGTAGTCGACTTATGGAACCAAGAAAGTCCAATGAGAACTCATTAGAAGAAATGTAAAACACTAACTCAAGAAAACTTCATCAAACGCAACTATTACAGAATCGCCACATACGAACCAAGGAAGAGAATAATATTTTCTAAAGAATCTCACCTCAACACTCCACTATGGTATTGGGTAGATACTACTCTATCTCGCTACCACAAATATGGTGCAATCGACAAAGTTCGGGGCCACAACCACGGCCTCCACTTCTTAACCTCCATCATCGACACGTTTAAACAATATAATCAATTATGATTATACATGATCATATCATGACAATCATAGAATAGATTCATAGATATGGAATATCATAACATATCATAGATTAACAACAAGAAAGATAATACAAAAGCAATTCAACAATTGCTCAACGAATGAAACATAACAATAGAAATACGAAACAATGGATTTCCCAACCCCACCTACGTGCACGGTGTGTCAATTTAATATTCAATTACCACGGACCTAAAGCCCGCTCGATACCAACCTGTAACACCACGCTATTCGGAAGCCAAGATGTCACCTAAAACATCTAACACACATCCATAATGCGAAGAATTTGAACTAAGTATTTCAACTAAAGACACATTAAATTAAACAGGACATGGTGAAGGTATCATTCCTTCACCTTCTAAGTTATTTAATCTTGATCATCAATAAAGAAGGTTCACACGCAGATAATAAATCAACATCCATGTGGAGAAGGTATCCTTCCTTCACCAATTATAATTTAATTATTACAGTTCATCATTAACGAATGTAAGATAGAACTAAATTTAATCTTGAACATGAATAGGATGATGTGAGCGAGTAGTGCGTGTCTACTCCCTCCCAAGTGAGCCAACATCGGGGTTACCTAAAATAAACAAACAACGCAAGAGTGAGTCCATGACTCGGCAAGTGCTGATGAAAGAAAAAGAACACATATACAAACAGGACATCACCATTTAAGAATGCGAACCTTGCATCGAGTGAACACTTATGAAAACATGAAATGAATGAATGTAATCAAGGATGGATGCACACATGCATATCTGGTATAGTGAGTGACACACCGTCGGTGTTCACTTAAGCCCGCACCTTAACAAAAGTGCGGGATCCAAGTCCTATATGAAGAACGTTTCATATAGGTGTCCAAAGCGCCCATACTGGAATTGATGGGTCTTACGTGCCCATACTGGAATTGATGGGTCTTTCAATCCACTCCGTGGGCGGGACATGACAATGTCCAAATTTGCCCACATTGGAATGGTGGGACTTACAATCCACTCCGTGGACATAACATGAATAAAAGGATGCATGATATGAACATGAACAGTGATAATACCATCTCTCAAGTATATACTCCACATAATGAAAGAACATAACCAATTCCGCATCTCGGGTAACACAATATGTCACACTATATTCATGAAAACATTCACAATCACGGCACTCAAAAGCAACAAAGTACTTGCCTTCGGCGTTGCACGCGTTAGTAGGCAACGATGGCGCTCCCAAACCCGTAGCCTCGTGGCTAAACAATTAAATAACCGAAATAAGAACAACATAGAATCCAACCCGAATTAATAGTCTACAATACCCCCCTGGAACTCCCAAGGAATCGCCATAAAACCTAATCTGAAAAACAGGCTGCAACCCAAAAACGTGTCGGGACAGCAGCACGAAAATGACAGTAGTTAATGACGTGGGACTCGAAATGAGATGAGTCCAGATCCTACCTCATCTTAATGAACATATCTATAACATTCAAGTTGATGAGATTTCCCAATTCGGCCAATAAACTTCTCTAATAAAGAAAACAAAACAGCAGCACAGCTTCTGTCTGAACAAACAGGACAGCAATACTAAAACAACCATAACTTTTAATCTACAACTCCGAATTGAGCGTTCTTTAACAATCTGAAAAGGTTATGAAATTACCTACAATAAACTAGTTGGCACGACATTCAAATTTTGCCTTTAACAAAAAGTGGCACACGGGTCAAAACTAAAGATAGAAACTGACATACAATCTGGACAGACTGATCTACAATCTGGACAGTCACAAAGAAAAGTGCATAACTTTTGATCTATAAATCCAAATGAGGTGTTCTTTATCAATCCTGAAAGCTAGTGATATCACCTTCAAAATTTGTTATGGGCAAGACCTCTGAATCACCCTCTAACTAGGCCATATATCAACCTAAACAGAGACTGCTAATTCTCGTCAGGATTCTGGACAGCAGATATTAAATCTATCATAACTTTTGACTCGAAAGTCGGAATTAGGTGATCTTGGCGGCCACCGAAAGCTAAGAACAAGACCTACATATCTCTAGGAGATGGGAAACTCAGATTCGGCCTCTAACATCACGAAAAAGTCCACGCAACAATCTGGACAGAATCGAATTTCTACCCGCAGCAAATCGATATAATCAAAATTGAACCAAAACACATCTACCACTAATCAAACGATGAGGATCGCACTCGTTACCCTTGTAGCAACCAGGACGTAGGTGGGAGAACCTTGGAGAAGATGATCTTCCTCCTCCTTTCTCCTTCTCCCTTCTTCTCCTTCCACCATGGCCGGCGGCACCTCGGAGCTTCTTCCTCATCTTGGTAGAGCAGCACGGAGAGGGGGCTGCTACAGTACCGCGTGCTACAGTGCGGCACGGTACTGTAGCAGAGGGTAGGGTTTTGGGGAAGGAGACCCCCCCTTCTTGACTCCACTACAAGGCCGGCCCACTTGGCTAGGACACCTTGGGCTAAAAGCCGAAGGTCCAATCCTCTCTCAAATCCTGAATTTTCTTTCAATTTTCCTCTAAACTTTAATGCATTCAAATTTGAATAAATTTCTCTTCAGAATAATATGTTCTCTCTATTTGATATTCGAGGTATTACAGATATCCTCTAAGGCATTGTTCAAACACATTCTTAACATAACCATCACTAATGGGTAGGCTAATCCATGGAGATACATTACTCCATGCTATCCAATAAATCTACCTGATTCCACAATCCCAACGATCGGACCAATCCATCAAAATACCACACCTCTTAATAACTCTATTGATTCCAACTAAATATTGTCATACTCATAGTCACAGCTCATCAAGAACTACTTGAGGACAACCTCCATTTATTCAACTTTCCTTGATAAGGACCTTAGTTAAGATCGATAATGCACACACTGCGGACTCAACTTGAAACTCATAACACAACCATTAATCTTCAACGCTCAAAATACCCAAGAGAGATACGTTGGGTCAAAGCCTTCATGTACTAAAGGACTTGCAAAAGGAAACTTTCATTAACCAAAAACATCAAGCGAAAAAAATAGGTCAAGCTTTCCAATAAGAAAAACAAAACTCCCCTACAAAAGTCAATCTTGACAATTAGCAAAGTTCACCAATCGCGAGAAAAACTCAACGGTTGGGAAAAACAATAATTGATTTATGGGACAAATTAAGCCAATAGAAACACACCAATAATTTCAAAGCAACCCATCAATCGCAACCGGATAAGAGTTGATCAAATTCAAATTCAAGGAAGAGAACAACTCTTCTAAAGATTCTCGCTATCAACACCTGTACTAAGATATCCGGGGTAGCACTTCTCTATTCCCACTCCACGAACGATGGTGTAACCTGGTAAAGCCTAGGGTCACAACCACGACCTTAACCTCTCAACAACGACTATTCCCACTCATAATAATCCTAATAATTAATTAATAAGCAGCCAATCTCAACTCATATCAGCAATAATCAAAACGATATAACGGAAACGTAAATGCAATGATTGGCCCATCCCCATCCTACTGTGCACCAGTGTGTCAAACTTTTAAGTTGATTAACATTAGCAATTTTTAAATAATCTAGTCACCACGGACCTACAGCCCGCTCTGATACCAACTATAACACCCCCAACTCTCAACGAGCCTGGAATGCTACTGGAAATAGACTAAACTAGCACAATCTATAAAATTTTTCGACAGAGTCTCCTTTGTTTAACCAGCTATACCGAGAGTTCAACGATAAATCATAGCATTTAACAAAATTCTCATGATCAAGCATGATAATCAATTGAACATACCAAGACCTGGCAATCTCATTATTACAATTAAACAGTTACTCAAACCAAAACGATCTATGAGTGATAATCATCAGTTTATTTATTTCTAGAATTGATACTAAGTGGTAAACGTCTTAAGAGTGAGAGGTAGTGAGTGCATCCATCATCTATTCCCTCCCATGCATGTCATTCCTGCCATTGGTACCTAAAACACATTA
This sequence comes from Ampelocalamus luodianensis, assembly GCA_036346255.1. Lineage (NCBI taxonomy): Eukaryota > Viridiplantae > Streptophyta > Magnoliopsida > Poales > Poaceae > Ampelocalamus > Ampelocalamus luodianensis. The sequence goes on along the minus strand of CM070621.1, from coordinate 64,030,500 downwards.
AAGCAAGAGTGAGCCCAAAGACTCAGCAAGTATCAACAAGGCTATAAACAAGAACACAAACATAGCATCAATGATCCACAATAACAAAACACTAAGCATAGCCCTTTTTAACTTATGAAATGCAACCAATGCAATGCTCCTTTGAACGTTATCTCTTTTCGCATTTTACCGGTAATGCGGGGTATACAACCGTCGCTGTATACCCTTGCCTGTGCCCACTGGTACAGGGACCAAGAGCCTATACACCACATGTATAGGGACCTTTGCCCATCATCTTAATGATGGGGACCTCTTTGCTCATAGCCCACATTCCACGAATGTGGGGACCTCAAGCCCGTCATTTACATGACGGGGACCTCAACTGTATGTGCTTGGTCACCACGTAACCAAGGCACTGTATGCTCGACATGCATATGCACCATGATAACATTCGTCATATGCAGGAATTCAACATATTCTCATTAACATGTAAGCATTAATAACAACATCATACATGAATAAACTTATTCATACTTCCAGCATTCCACCTCAGTGATATTCATAGCATTCTAGCACCCATGAATAGCACATTTAATCATAATACTGGCATACTTGAATAATCACTCATGAATATCAATTAATCATTTCTCTAGTATTCACCATCCTTACATCATACTTATCACACTATCAACCTTGCATGTTATTACGCATCAAAGTATTAGCATCCTCTATCAAACAGTCATAATTATTCACTCAAACAGAGTACTTGCATTCACCAAGATAATTTGGAACTCATCACCATAACATCCATGCCTAGCTATTATGAGCCAAATACAAACAGTCACAGCATACAAGCATAAATATACAATAGCCCGAATACTTGCCTTAACCGTGCGAGAACGGTGGACGCGAAGAGGGCGCTGCCCCTGGGATCACGCTCCCACCTGAACATAAAGATAACCCCAATCTAAGACCAACATACTGGACCAAAATCAAATATAACAACACAATTTGACTCGCTAAACTCCCAAGCGTTTCCAATCTTCTAATTTCTGGCGATCAATTTGGTGCTCACTGCGGACAGTCAACTTCTAAAATATATAACTTTCTGCTCAGGAATCCAAATAAGATGATCTTAGACTTTATGAAAAGGTAATTAAATTACCTAAATAAACTTAGTTGGGGAGCCCTTTTGATTCTGCCATTTACTGCCCCTAGCAATCCAAACTATCAGACCTCAGAATTCACGTCGGGTTCTCTGGACAGTACACTAAAACCTCCATAACTTTTGCTACGAAGGTCCAAATCTCGCGTTCTTTATCTCTATGAAAAGGTATAGAAATTACCCACATTTTTCGTTATACTGAGATCCCCTAATTCTCCCTTTCATTAGCAGTTTTAATCAGTTTTCTACAGACTGTCCAAAAACTGACAGATTAACCAGACAGCGGCACTAAAAAATTCGTAACTTTCTAACCGTTAATCGGATTTGGGCGTTCTTGGCGGCCATTGAAAGGTAAGAACAAGACCTACATAACTCTAGGAGACCAAAACTCCTAATTCGGCCTCTAAACACACGAAACAGACCGTGCAAGAATCTGGACAGAATTGAATCTATAGCAGGCAGACTTGATCCAACCAAAAACTAATCGGTTTCACTTCTACGACTAATCACACAACAACAACCGATACACGTTACCCTTGGAGCACCTAGGAAGACCATGGTTGATCCTCCAAGATGATCCCCGCCTTCTTGATCAGCAACCTTGCGAAGATCCACTCCGTCCTTCGCGAGAGACCGGGAACGGAGAGATCGGCACCAAGGGGTGGCTCCGGGTGATGGAGGTGCAGCACCATGGACTTGGGGCAGCAGCAATGGAGGTGGAGATGGGGCTGCAACCAGCAGGGGGGAGGCGCAAGGTGGAGAGGAGAGGGGAGAGGATGGGGGCGGCCACAAGGTGGAGGGAGTGGGAGATGTGGGGAAGTGCTAGGGTTTGCCCCTATTGGCCGGCCACTTATGGGCCATGGGCCCCACGTTTGCCCCCTCCCTTGGGCTTCATGGCTGCCCCCCTTGGCCCACAAGGCCCCCTCTTGGACCTGTTGGCCAAAGGCCCAGGACCAAAACGAGAAGAACAGACGAAACACCGAAATTTGCTCTTTTAAAATTCGAATTTGGACGGAATTCTTTCTAAACGAAAACGGGGTATTACACAAGATGCAACCTAATCCTTAACGTGAAGCATCAGAATAGATATAAAAATCTTTTCAAATATCTAACAGTACTAGCACTGGGGCTGATGTCAAACGTTTCTTCAACTCCTGAAAACTTTCTTCACAAGCTGTAATCCAAACGAACTTTTTCTCTTTCTTCAACAATTGCATAAGAGGCTTAGCAATTGTTGAAAATCCTTCAATGAAACGGCGATAATACCCTGCCATTCCTAAGAAACTATGAATCTGAGTCACTATCTTGGATGGCTCGTAATGTAACACTGCTGTAACCTTACTAGGGTCAACTGCTACTCCTTTGGCTGTCATCACATGAGTAAGGAAATCAACTTTCTATTTCTAGAAATCACACTTTCTAAACTTAGCATACATCTGATGCTCTCCGAGTTTCTCAAGTATTATTCCCAGATGCTTGGCATGTTCTTCTTCTGACTTGGAATAGACCAAAATGTCATCAATGAAAACTACCACAAACTTGTCCAAATATTCCATGAAAACCTTATTCATCATATTCATGAAATATGCAGGGGCATTAGTCAGATGAAACGACATGACTATGAACTCATAATGTTCGTACTGCGAAGAAAAAATAGTCTTCGGTACATCCTTTGGACATATTTTCAACAGATGATAACCTAACCGCAAGTCGATATTTGAGAACACTTCGGCTCCTATCATCTGATCAAACAAATCATCTATTCGGGGGAGTGTATACTTATTCTTGATGGTAACCTCATTGAGGGCACGATAATCAATACATACCATCATACTTCCATCCTTCTTTCTAACAAACAAGACTAACGCTCCTCAAGGCGACGAACTAGGTCTCACGAAACATTTCTCAAGAAGTTCTCTAATTTGTTTCTTCATTTCAACTAACTCATCGGCTAACATCCGATAGGGTATGTTAGAAATTGGCGTTGTTCCAAGCACTAAATCAATAACGAACTCAATGTCATGATCTGGTGACATTCCCGGCAAATCTTCTGGAAAAACATCTGAATAGTCTCTCACAACAGGAACATCTTCTAAAGATATGGTCTTTAGACTATTGATTACCAGGTGTCCATCATAAACGGTAGTGGCTAGGAACTCCATTTTTTTCCATTGGTACCTTCGATTGTTACGGCTCTTTAGCCATAATCTAGCACAACTTTGTGCTTTGACAACCAATCTGTAACACCCCAGCCCAACATGAGTTTGGAATGCTACTAAAAAAACAAAACTAAAACTTCTTACTAAATTTCGGCAGAACCTCTTATGTATAGTTAACCATACCGGAGGTTCTAACAGGCATTTATTTCATAATTCAATAATCCAAACATCCAATTTAAAACATAATCAAAAGGCATCCAAAATATGTTGTTCAACGCTATTACAATTCATCCAAAGCATATGGCATAATCATAATAAGTCCTTTAAGCAGTTTGATCAAATACTAAATCAACATCCAATTTATTCAACCGTGAATGGTACATGGCACTGTGCATCCAAACTTATGACTATTCCCTCCTACACATGCCTTTCTTGTAAGGTGTACCTAAAAACACAAACAATAGCAAGAGTGAGTCCAAGACTCAGTAAAGTACAATTAATGAGACAATAACATTCCCAACCATAATATCATCATCCATCACGATTCTCTTTAACGTCCAATTCATATACACATGCAATGCTCAATGCATCCTTTCTATTTGACTCTCTTTGCATTTTACCGGTAATGCAGGGTATGTAACTGTCGCTGCATATCCATGCCTGTGCTCGCAAACGCAGGGACCAAGAGCCCATACTCCGCAAGTATGGGGACCACAAGCCCACACTCCATAAGTGTGGGGACTACAAGCCCGCCATATACATGACGGGGACCTCAAATCATTGCTTTGTCACCATGTGATCAAGCCTCAAATATGATGACATGATGCACATGTACAATTTCTCTATCCATCATTAATATGTAAATACAGCAGCAACATGCATGAATAAAACTTATACTTCTAGCATTCATGATCATTGACACTCATAACATTTTAGCATCCATGAATAGCGCATACATTCATAATACTAGCAAATATGAACAATCACTCATGAATAATCTACCACTAACTGTACTTGCCTCAACCGTGTGAAGCTTGATGATGCGAGAGGGTGCTGCCCCGGAATCAAACCACTTGAATAAATGAAGCAACCACACTAAGAGGACATTTCTGGACAAGATGGTGCTAGAAATAAGTACACGATGCACTACACTCCCTAGCGCAACCCAAAACACCAACTTCTATAGATATCGATTTGTCCCTAAAACAGAATAGTCGTCTTCCAAAATTCATAACTTTTTGTATACTTATCCAAATCTAGTGTTCTTTGATTCTCCTGAAAGCTTATTAAATTATCCACATAAAACTAGTTGACGAGATTTCCAGATTTTGTCATCTTCTATCCTTACCAAATATCTAGCACTGCTAAATCCCGTCAGAGGTTCTGGACAGCGAGACTAAAACTAACGTACCTTTCAGTACACTTATCCAAAAATTATGATCTTTAGCTCTATGAAAATCTTAAGAGCATACCTACAACTTCAGTTTTGGTGAGATCCTCTAAAAAAATTCATTAACTATTTGCTAATGACCGATTAACATTGAGTGTCAGAATTATGACAGAACTGCAGAACAGTAGTGCTACGAAATTCATAGCTCCTAAACTGCTTATCCAAACGACGTGATATAATACTCTACTGAAAGCTAGCGACGTCGCCCACAACTCTAGGAGGCATCTAGGATAGATTACGCGGTTAACTTCCTCAAAAACATCTGCCAATACTGACTATCCTAAATAAATCTATTACCGACGTCGCCTAATTAATCAAATACACCACCAAAAGAATGGGGATCGGAATTGCTCTTGAAGAACCCGCTGTCAAATGTGATGAACACCACACAATCCCTCTTCCTTCTCTTCTCCCATCTCCCCCTTCATCTTCCTTTCTCTTCTCTTCTTCCTTAGCCAGCGGCAAGGGGGCGACAAGGCTTGGCCAAGGAGGACAACATGGAGGGGGCGACAGCAATGGGGGCATGCTACAGTGCTATAGTAACGGCAGCGGCACTGTACCACGGTGGTACTGTAGCAAAGCTAGGGTTTCCCCCCTCTTATATAGCCAGCCGCCCCTCCCTCTTAGGCCTAAATGCCGTGGGCCGAGAGCCCACAGCCCAGGTTATCTGTAATACTCAAAAACCCCCCTGAAACATCTGTTAAATCCACTCTCTCTAATTGGTTCTCCTCTCTAAAGTCTTTCTTTTCACTTAAATATACTTGGGGTATTACATTCTACCCCCCTTAAATGGAATTCGACCCCGAATTCTAATCACGCTAAACACCAAAGAACAACCACAGCTAAAATTTACCAACAATACTACGTACCTGCTGTGAACAATTTTAGATATGGCTTGCGCACGCGAGACTCCAATTCCCAAGTTGTTTTCCCCTCGGACTTATGGGATCACCACACCTTGATGCAATTGATGTATTACACCTCATCACTCATACCAACCTAACGAGAACCACTCAACAGACAGGACTCGAAGATGTGGTAATACTCGTTGGACAACAGCTCTTACGGAACCTCACACTCCAAATACCTCAAGCATTCTTTTCGTCATCTTCTATCCCTACCAAATATCTAGCACTGCTAAATCCTGTCAGAGGTTCTGGACAGCGAGACTAAAACTAACGTACCTTTCAATACACTTATCCAAAAATTATGATCTTTAGCTCTATGAAAATCTTAAGAGCATACCTACAACTTTAGTTTTGGTGAGATCCTCTAAAACTGTAACACCCCAGCTCAGCATTGAGCCTGGAATGCTACTAAAAATAAATTAAACTAAACTAAACTAAGACCAATTACAAATTTTCGGCAAAACCTCCTTTGTATAGTCAGCTATACCGAGGTTCCAACAATTAATCATGGCATTTATCAATATCTTCATAATCAGGTTCATTCAAGCATGCAGGATAACCTCATAAACATAACCAAAATTTGCTATTCTCATTATTACAGATTAATGAAACTCAAACCATCCATAAGTAATTCTTAAGATTGAGTGGTAGTGCGTGCATCCAAACATCTACTCCCTCCCATGCATGCGGGTCTTGCCAGTTGTACCTAAAACACATCAAAGCAAGAGTGAGCCCAAAGACACAGCAAGTACCAACAAGGCTAAGCAAGTTATCATTCATAGCATCAACAATCCAAGATAAACAATGCACCAAAGTATAGCCTTCATGCACATGTGAATGCAACCAATGCAATGCACCTTTTCAACTTTAACTCTTTTTCGCATTTTACCGGTAATGTGGGGTATACAACCGTCGCTGTATACCCTTGTGCATGCCCTCCGCACGGGGACCAGAAACCTATACACTTTGCATGTATAGGGACCTTTGCCCATCATCTGAATGATGGGGACCTCTTTACTCATAGCCCACATTCCACGAATGTGGGGACCTCAACTGTATATGCTTGGTCACCACGTGACCAAGGCACCTGTATGCCCTCAACATGCATATGCACCATGATAATGTAACACCCTAACTCAACAATAAGCCTGGAATGCTACTAAGGTAACCTTACACAAATCTAAGCTAGACAATTTACTAAAATTGGTAGAATCTCCTTTGTATTTCTCACTTCACATGGGTTTCAACGGTTAAAAGAGAACTATAACGAAACATTGCAATATTCAAGATCATCAATAAGTTCTCGTGAATTTGCTAATCAACTGAATAAGTCCTCAAGCATCCAACTAAGCTAATCATCATTATTACAATTAATCCAATGCGAAATATAATCATGACAAATCCTTGAACAGTAGCTTATTTATTAAAGCATGGTGCGAGAATTAAAGCACATGGCCGTGTGCGTGTAAACATAATGCTACTCCCTCCCATGCATCTTGTGCTTGAATTGGGTACCTAAAGCAACAAAGAAAGCAAGAGTGAGTCCACGGACTCAGCAAGTACATAAATAAAAAGTCACATAAGTCAAATCATAACATCCGCATCCACATTCAGGAGAACATCATTAAATCATTCACATGCGTATGCAATGCTCAAGGATTCCTTTTCTTTATCTATTTTTGCATTTTACCGGTAATGCAAAGTATGCAACCGTCGCTGCATACCCATGCCTGTGCGCGCACGCACATGGACCAATTGCCCAATACTCCGCAAGTATTGGGGACCTCAAGCCCATCACATTCATGACGGGGACCTCAAAGATGTGCATGCTTGGTCATCACAAGACCAGGCCTCAACATGATATCACTATGCATATGCACCATCTCTTTTCATCATCATAGAAACAAAGGCAATAAACAACATCCATGAATAAAGCATACTTGTCAACAACCCTACGACACTAACATGCTTCAAACACATACTCACGCCCAAGCAATCACAAACAAAGTACCAACGATGCACTTGCCTCAATCGTGCGGGAACGAAGGACGCGAAGAGGGTGCCGCCTCCGGAACCAGTCCCCCACCTAAACATTCAATTAAGAAATGCTAAGACAGCAATAAAGGACCACTCAAACCATAAAAGTAAACACAAACTCACAAAAGTTCCTTTAGCGCGAACCCAACCCCAGTTTCTAGATGTCACTTTGTCCTCTCTGTGGACGGTCATATTCTAAAATTCATATCCTTTCGTACAGGGATCCAAATTAGGTGTTCTTGGACTTCACTGAAAGTTTATCAAATTCCCCAACTAAACCTAGTTGGTGGGCCTTCCTGTTTCGGCCATCTACTATCCCTAACATGCGAAATAACAGAACATCGTTTTCACGTTAGGTTCTCTGGACAGTACACTAAATTGATCATAACTTTCAGCTCGTTCGTCCAAATTTCGCGTTCTTCTGCTTCCCTGAAAGCTACGACAATTATCTACAACTTTCGTTATACTGAGATCCTCTAATTCTCCCGTTATCTGATCTAACAAGTCAGATTACTAAAACCTGTCAAACTACTGACAGACTCGCAGAACAGTTGCACTAATAAATTCATAACGTTTGCTACAGAGGTCCAAAAAATACGATCTAGCACTTCATTGAAAGCTAGTGACGTCCTCTATAACTTTCTAGGAGATGACCAAGACTGAATCCGCACTTAACCACACCAAAATGTCCCTCTAATGCAATCTGTCCTGAGGCGACAGAATTACCGGCAAAGAACAATTAAGCGCTAATACATCTAAACGAGGGGAAAACGAGGTTACCCTTGACGAACCGATCGTCGGGCACGAAGAGCACCCACTAGCGAACTCTCCCCCCAAAGATGGTCCCGTTCCCCTCACCTTCTTCCTCCTCCAACAGCTGACCACCTCCAGCAATCTCCTTCTTCTTGGCCAATCGATCTCCCGGGTGATCGCCTTCTTCCTCCAGTTGGCGTGTGCACTGTTCATGGTACTGTAGCGGCAGCGGGTACTGTAGCACGACGTGCTACAGTAACTCATCTAGGGTTTCCCTCCTCTCTTTATTAGTAGCCAGCCCCTCATGGGCCTAAATGCTGTGGGCTGAAAGCCCATAGCCTAAGTTGTCGAAATTATGCATAAATCCCCCTCTAATCTCCTATTAAAACACTTTTCTAATTGGTCCTTGTCTCTAATTTATTTCTTCTCTCTCGAATACATTTGGGGTATTACAGATAAGTTTCTTCATATGCAGGAATTCAACATGTTCTCATTAACATGTATGCAACAACCACATCATACATGAATAAACTTATTCATGCCTTTAGCATTTCATAATATTGATATTCATAGCATTCTAGCACCCATGAATAGCACATTTAATCATAATACTAGCAAACTTGAACAGTCACTCATGAATATCAATTATTCATTTCTGTAGTATTCACCATCTTTAATCATGCTTATCACACTTTCAACCTTGCATGGTTATTACGCATCAAAGCATTAGCATCCTCTATCAAACAATCATAAATATTCATTCAAACAGAGTACATGCATTCACCAATATAAATTGGAACTCATCACCATAACATCCATGCATAGCTATTACGTGCCAAACACAAACAGTCACAGCATACATGCATAAATATACAATAGTCCGAATACTTGCCTTAACCGTGCGAGAGCGGTGGACGCAAAGAGGGCGCTGCCCCTGGAATCACGCTCCTACCTGAACATAAAGAAAACCCAGTCTAAGTCCAACATACTGGACCAAAAGCATAAATAACAACACCAAAGAACTCGTTAAACCCCCAAGCGATTCAAATCTTCCAATTTCTAGCGATCGCTTTGGTGTTCACTTGGGATAGTCAAATTCTAAAACACATAACTTTCGGCTCAGGAGTCCAAATAAGGTGTTCTCAGACTTTCTGGAAAGGTAATCGAATCTCCCTTCTAAACCTAGTTGGTGAGATCATCTGATTTGGCCATCTGCTAGCCCTACCAATCCATTTAACAGAACATACATTTTTTTGTGTCGGGTTTCTGGACAGCAACATTCAAACTATCATAACTTTCTCTACATTCATCCAAACTTCATGATCTTTAGTTTTCCTGAACGATAAGAGGATTATCTTCGTTTTTCGTTATGGTGAGACCCTCTGAAATTCCCTTTAATTAAGCACTTAGGTCAGGTTAAGACAATCTGTCAGATTATCAATCCACCAGCAGAGCAGTATTACTAATAAACTCGTAACTTTGGCTACAACAGTCCAAATGACGTGATTCTTGTCGGCAACGAAAGATAACGAGATAACCTACAACTCTCTAGGTGATGGAGACCTCCAGTTCGGCCTCTAACAGCTTCTTAATTATTAATCAAAACGACTGCAGATTCTCGTCAGAATTTTGGACAGCAGCACTAAAAACAATGTAGATCTTAAACCGTAACTCGGAATTAGGTGTTCTTGGTGGCCACTTCAAGCTAAGAACGAAACCCAACTGTCTCTAGGAGAAGAGATTCCCAGATTCTACTTCTAAGGATGCGAAAACTGCCACGCACTAATCTGGACATAAAAGAATCTACAGCACACCGAACTTGATCAAATCAATTCTAACGAATTCGCACCTTCGACTAATCAATCAACCAAAAACGACAACCGTTACCCTTGAAGACTCGCGGGAAGATGAAGAACAATCCCCATGGTGAAGATCTTCTTCCTCTCTTCGCCCCCTTTCCCTTCTTCTTGATCTACACCCCAAAATAATTCTTCTCGGTCTTCCTCTTGGCAGCAGGGGGAGGATCATAGGGAGATGGGGAGGCACCACCATGGGAGGAGGAGATGAGGAGAGGTGCTGGATTGGAAGGGTAGGGGCAGCCAAGAAGGTGGGGCGCAAGGGAAGAATGGGGAGAGGTGGGAGGCGGCTAGGGTTTTGGGGAGGATGGCACCTCTCCCCTATGGCGGCCGCCACTGGGTCAAGTGGGCTAAGGCCCAAGCCGAGTTGGCGTAAATCGCTGAAAACCCCTTCTTTTATTGTCATTTAACTGTTTTCCAATTAATCCTTTTCGAAAACCATTGAATTTTCTCCCGAGTAATTAATCTCCCCCGAATAAAGCTTAACACACTTCCGCAGAACAGTAGTGCTACGAAATTCATAGCTCCTAAACCGCTTGTCCAAACGACGTGATATAATACTCTACTGAAAGCTAGCGACGTCGCCCACAACTCTCTAGGAGGAATCTAGGATAGATTCCACAGTTAACTTCCTCGAAAACATCTGCCAATACTGACTATCCTAAATAAATCTATTACCGATGTCACCCAATTAATCAAATACACCACCAAAAGAATGGGGATCGGAATTGCTCTTGAAGAACCCGCTGTCAAACGTGATGAACACCACACAATCCCTCTTCCTTCTCTTCTCCCATCTCCCCCTTCATATTCCTTTCTCTTCTCTTCTTCCTTAGCCAGCGGCAAGGGGGGCGACAAGGCTTGGCCAAGGAGGACAACATGGAGGGGGCGGCAGCAATGGGGGCATGCTACAGTGCTATAGTAACGGCAGCGGCACTGTATTCCCCCTCTTATATGGCCAGCCGCCCCTCCCTCTTAGGCCTAAATGCCGTGGGCCGAGAGCCCACAGCCCAGGTTGTTTGTAATACTAAAAAACCCCCCTGAAACATCTGTTAAATCCACTCTCTCTAATTGGTTCTCCTCTCTAAAGTCTTTCTTCTCACTTAAATATACTTGGGGTATTACATTCTACCCCCCTTAAATGGAATTCGACCCCGAATTCTAATCACGCTAAACACCAAAGAACAACCACAACTAAAATTTACCAACAATACTACGTACCTGCTGTGAACAATTTTAGATATGGCTTGCGCACGCGAGACTCCAATTCCCAAGTTGCTTTCCCCTCGGACTTATGGGATCACCGCACCTTGATGCAATTGATGTATTACACCTCATCACTCATACCAACCTAGCCAGAACCACTCAACAGACAGGACTCGAAGATGTGGTAATACTCGTTGGACAACTGCTCTTACGGAACCTCACACTCCAAATACCTCAAGCATTCTCTCAACACCAGGTCATACAAATCGTTATATACCCCGCTTCACGACTCGAAATGGTTCTAACGAATTGCTATCTTCCGAAATCCCCACAACTTCCAAAACAATTAAATATACTTTGGGCTATCTTTCTCTTCGGGACCAAACCACATAACTTGCATGTAAACATATGGAACTCTTGTTCCATCTCTCAGTCGATCTCTTCATCATAACAAGGAGAACCTCCGTTAAGTAGGGACGCGCAACACGACTTATTTTAATTAAACTTTAATAATCAGATTCAACTGAAAACAAAAGATTCACAATGCAATTCCAACTTTCCTCCAAAATGTTCAAATCCAAAATCAGAGATTCTTCACGAAAACCTTCCATCCTTCCAACTCGGTAGTTTGCAAATATACCCCACATAAGCCAAAAAGGAAATTACTCGAATGCTCAAATCAAACACTTCATTTATTTTCCTGAGCTAGAAAGAACTACCTTGCCAACATAGAGGCAACTCAAATTGTACATGATCTCCATCATAAAAATCCAACTCAAACAAGAACCAATAGAGCACTTCTCTACTCGAGGGAATATTCTTTTCTCAGATGTTCTTTTAAAAAATAAATTATTTTTTCAAATCATGTGTTTCCAAATCATCACGCTAACTCCTTCCTGTTAACCAACAACCACAGAACGATCCTCGAACCGAAAGAACAACCATACTTATTTATGATGACATGATGCACATGTACAATTTCTCTATTCGTCGTTAACACGTAAATACAGCATCAACATGCATGAATAAAACTTACTTATACTTCTAGCATTCATGATCATTGACACTCATAACATTCTAGCATCCATGAATAGCGTATACATTCATAATACTAGCAAACATGAACAATCACTCATGAATAATCTACCACTAATTGTACTTGCCTCAACCGTGCGAAGCTTGATGATGCGGAGAGGGCGCTGCCCCCAGAATCAAACCACCTGAATAAATGTAGCAACCACACTAAGAGGACATTTCTGGATAAGACGGTGCTAGAAATAAGTACATGACGCACTACGCTCCATAGCACAACCATATGAATGAATGAAATGCATGATCTCCACTTCTAGACGAATTGATGGTCCTTTCTCTATTTGTATTCCCACGAGCATAAATAAGATCGTCAAATAGCCAATTAAAGAAAATTCCATATTATCATCTATTAAGACAACGGTCGAACACATCATTATATTTCTCTTCCTACATAGTTAGATTAATCCATTGAGACCCAAATAATCTAACAAGTTTAGCAAACTAAACAATTCTAATGATCAACCTTTTCACCAATGTTCCACACTTCTTAATAACTCTATTGATTCCAATTAGGTATAGCCATACCCTTAACCACAGTTCATCAAGAACTACTACATGGGACCATCAAATTAATCAACTTTCCTTCCAAGGATTTTAGTTAAGATCGATTATACACCACACTACAGACCCAACTTGATAGCCCATTTCATATCCACTAATTTTTTGATTATAACCTCTCACTTAACCACGAGAAGACATCGCTAAAGGGTTTAGTGTGTTCTTTTATAAAAAGAACCTTTCAACTTCAGCACTCAAAATATCCAAAAGAGTTACATTGAGTCAAAACTTCCACTATTAAAGGATTTGCAAAAGAAAACTTTCATTATCCAAAAATATCAAGCGCACAAATGGGTCATGTTTCCCGACGAGAAGGACAAAACTCCAATATAAAGGTCAATCTTGACAACTAACCAAGTCCACCAGCTGCAAGAATAACTCAACAGATGGGAAAACAGTAATTGCTTTAAGGGACAAATTAAGCCAATGAAAACACATCAACCCTTCTCAAAGAAACCCATCAACTGCAATGAACTACTGACCCAAAAGAAATTCATCAACCACTATTGGACAAGAGTTGACCAAATTCGAACTCAAGGAAGAGAACAACTTTCTAAATATACTCACTATCAACTCCTGTACTAAGACATCCGAGGTAACCATTTCCCTATTCTCATACCACGAAAGATGGTGTGACCTGGTAAAGCCCAGGACCACAATCACGACATCAACATCTCAACATGCGCTACCATCACTCATAATAATCATAGAATCATATTATAGGTATATAGATCATCTCATAACAGGAATCATCAATACAACATAACGGAAACGTAAATGCAATGCTTGACCCATCCCATCCTACAGTGCACCAGTGTGTCAAGTTTTTAACTAATTAACCATTAGAAAATTTTAGCAAATCAAGCTACCTAAGTTGTAAATCCAATCATCACAGACCTACAGCCCGCTCTGATACCAACTGTAACACCCCAGTCCAGTTTGAGCCTGGAATGCTACTAAACTAACAATACAACAAATTAAAAACATGACACTTTACTAAAATCCGGTAGAATCTCCTTTGTTTAGCTAACTATTCTAGGAGTTTCAACAGGTACAAGTATCAAAATCAAAAATCCAATTCGCAGAATAAACAATAGGCACTCATGGTGTACTAAGTGACTAAAGCATAATCACAATTATCCAAAAGAATATGCTACTCATCATTATTACAAATAATCCAACACATAAACATAACCATAATCAATCCTTTAAGTAGTTTGCTCATTTATTAAGGTATGATTGAAATTTAATCAACTATCAAAGTTTCATGGCAGTGTGCGTGCGAACATAAAGCTACTCCCTCCCATGCATATTGTTCTTGGATTGGGTACCTAAAACAACAACAACAACAAGGGTGAGTCCACAGACTTAGCAAGTATATATAAAAGACATACAATACAAAATTATATCATCAGCATCCACTTCCAGAAGCATATCATTAAATCATTCTACATGCATATGCAATGCTCAAGGATCCTCATGCATATGCAATGCTCAAGGATCTTTTCTCTTTATCTCTTTTTGCATTTTACCGGTAATGCAAAGTATGCAACCATCGCTGCATACCTATGCCTGTGCTCGCAAGCGCAGGGACCAATTGCCCAATACTCCGTAAGTAAAGGGGACCTCAAGCCCACACTCCACATGTGTGGGGACCTCAAGTCCGTCATATACATGATGGGGACCTCAAAGATATGCATGCTTGGTCACCACATGACCAAGCCTCAACATGATCTCAATATGCACATGCATAGTTCTCTATCCATCATCAACATGCCAAAAGCAATAACATCATACATGAATTGAACTTAATCATACTTTGAGCAATCACCATTATTAGTACACAAATCATGCCAGCAACCATGCATCGCTATCATATATCAAATACACGTAATCATGATCAAGCATTTACAACCAATGTATCAAACAATGTACTTGCATCAACCGTGATAGAACGAAGGACGCGAGGAGGACGCTGCCCCCGGAACCAATCCCCTACCTGAGGTAAGTCAACAAGCACTCTAAGATAATAATACTGGACCAAAACAAAGCTAGAAATACTTACGAAAAACTATACTCTCTCACACAACCCCAACTCCAAAATCCTAAGCAGCAGTCTGTCCCCTCGACAAACAGTCCTAATAAAAAATTCATATTTTTTAGTACAGAGATCCAAATGGGGTGTTCTTGGACTCTCTAGAAATCTTATCAAATCGCCCATCTAGACCTAGTTGGTGAGCCTTCCAGATTCTGCCATCTACTACCCCTACCAAGCTGATGAACAGAACAACTAATTCACGCCGGGTTTCTGGACAGAGATATTAAAACTATCATAACTTTCAGAATAATGATCCACATTTCGTGTTCTTTAGTTTCCCTAAAATCTAAGACAATTATCTACATCTTTCGTTATAGTGAGACCTCCCAGAAATTCATTTAGCTATCCGCTTATGTTTGATTACTAAAAACTGTCAGAATTGTAGTAGATTTACGGAACAGCAGCGCTATGAATTTCATAACTTTTGAACCGCTCGTCCAAACGATGTGATGTTGTACTCTACAAAAAGGTATCGACGTCGCCTACAATTCTCTAGGAGATATCCTGGTCAGATTCTGCTGTTAAACATCTCAAAAATATCGTCTAACCCAATCTGCCCTAAACAGACCTAAAGACCGACATTGCTAAAGATCAAATAATCCACTAATCGGAAGGGGGTGGGGTCTTACCCTTGAATAACTACCGCTGAACACGATGAATACCAACCCCAGGCCATGATCTCTCCCTTTCCTTTCTCCCTTCTTCCCCTTCCTTCTTCTTTCTTTCTCTTCCTTGGCCGGCAGCACCCGAGGAGGCTTCTCCCTTCCTCCTTCTTGGCCAGCAGCGAAAGCTAGGGGTGGGAGGGTACTGTAGCATGATGTGGTACTGTAGCATGGTGATGGTACTGTAGCTGTGCTATTGTAGCAACCCTAGGGTTGCCCCCTCTCCTTCTTATGTGGCCAGCTACCCCTTCCCATTGGGCCTAAATGTTGTGGGCCGAAAGCCCACAGCCCAGGTTGTCCAAATTATGCATAAACCCCCCTCTAATCTCCTGTTAAAACACTTTCTAATTGGTTTTTCTCTCTAATTTATTTCTTCTCTCTCGAATACATTTGGGGTATTACACAAGTATACAAGAAGTTCCTGGTAGGAGTCTAGGATGTTGAAATTGGGGTTGTGTTTTATGTTAGAACCTTGGTTTCCCAATGATTATGTGTAGAAGTAGTAGAACAAAAGTGGATTCCGAATAGTGTGATGATCATTGATAGAATTCTTTGGGTGTAGTAAATGAGTGTGTGTGCATCCTTAAAGAATTGAGGTGATGTGATTGTGGGTGAAGATCATTATTGAGGTGTTGGGAATCATTTGACAAAATAATTTCTTTGGTAGAGGAGTGGGCTAGAGTATCTTTTTGTGGGTTAGTAGAGTACCTCTAGATGAGAGTGGTTGTTGCTCTCAGGTTGAGCATCGCTTTGAGTTTGCTAGTTAAGAGGGGGGAGTTAGTGTTTATGTCAGATGTCATTTACAATTTGAGTTGGCTTTATGTTGGCATGGTGGTTCTTTCTGGTTTAGGAAAATAAAAGAAGTCTTTGATTTGGGTATTCGAGTGATTTCTCCTTTGCCTTACGTGGTGTTTAATTGCAAACTTCCTACTTGAAAAGTGGAAAGGTTTTTGTGATCAATCTTCGATTTTTGGATTTGACTCTTTTGGTGGGGAGTTGGTAATGCGTGTTTGCGAAGAGAATCCTTTATTTTTAGTTGGATTTTGTTTAAAATGAGTTCTTTTGTGCGCCCTAGTTAAATGAGATGCTCCTTGTTAAGGTGAAGTGATCGATTGAGAGAGTGGGAACAAGAGTTCTGTGTGATTGGTGTAGGTTATATGGTTTAGTATCAAAGGGAAGGTTGACCCAAGGTACATTATATTGTATCTGATAGTTGCGGGGGTTTGGAAGTTGACGTATCGATAGGACCATCTCGAGTCCATGCGCAGGGTACACAATGTTTGGTATGTTCTCGTACTAAGTGAGTACCTGGGAGATCCAGAGTTTGAAGTTTCATTAGAGCTGTTGACCACCAAGCAAGACCCCACCTTCGAGTCCCGTATGATGCGTGTACTCGAGAGGTCAGAGAAAGTGTTGAGGTATATACGTAGGTATACGTCACGTTAGTCCGAGCGAGAGGTGACTTGGGAGTTGGAGTCTCTGTAACACCCCAACTCAGCACGAGCCTAGAATGCTACTATCCTAAGCTAAACCACAAAATTTCAACAGAACCTTCTTTGTATACAAAGATACCGGAGGTTCTTCGCAAGAAATCATGAAACAATAGTAGAATCAGTTATAAGACTTAATCATAAATCATAAATAACCAACTAAGGTAACACCTTGGCTATACAGAAGCCAAGATGCTAACTATCAACTTAACATATAACCATACAGCATAAATTTTCTCAACAATATCAATCAATCCTCAAAGATCATAAAAAGTACCACCCTTGTCTAGGTTTAATTATTACAATCGAACGTTAACACAATAGAGTCTTTAACCATTCTTGCAATGAAACTAAAGTGAAGTGCATTAATCGAGTAGTGCATGTCTACTCCTCCCAAGAGAACTTCATCAACGTTCACCTAGAAATAAATAAACAAAGCAAGGGTGAGTCCATGACTCGCAAGTACAATGGTTAATAAAACATTCATCAATAAGAATAAGACCTTCTCGGCATCAACATTGATCATAACACATATGAGTACTTATGAAGACATGAAATGAATGCTTAAAATCAATGGGATGGATTGCACACATGCATATACGGTATAGCGGTGAATCACCCGTCGGTGTTCACTCAAGCCCGCATCTTGACAAAAATGCGGATCCATTTCCGTATGAAGAACGTTTCATACGGGTGTCCAATATTGCCCATCTTGGAATTAATAGGTCTTACTCAACCATCACGGAATTGATGGTCTTCCTCATCCACTCCGTGGGCGGCAAATGATAATGAATGCATGAAACAACTTATTGAATAAACATTATCATCATTTCTATTCATGAATTCAACACAAGAGACAAAACATGAATATTTCATTTCATACTACACAACAGTTATCACAGCATGCTCATATCAATAACCACAATGCACAAACATTTAGATTAACCAATTACTTGCCTTCCGCGTTGAGACGCGTTAGCTGGTAGCGATGGTGTTTCTAAACTCAAAGCTCCGCCGCCTAATCAATGAAATAAATTCAATAAGAACACCAAAATATCCATTTCTACTAATCGGCGTTCTACACTGCTTCCCTGATGACTCTAGTCATTATTACAAAGCTTAAACTGAAAACAATGTTTTCAGCTATAAAACTGTCCCTGGACAGCAGCACGACAATTAACATATCTCAGTGTCAGGAAGTCGAAAAGAGGTAAACCCAATTTCTGTAGATTCTTAACTGACTAAACTACAATACTCTAGTTGACATGATAAACCAACTCGGCCAAATTAAAAGGCTAACAGTTGTTTGAACTTTCAGTACAGAATCTGCCCACAGAACGAACAACAAAAATTAAAAAGATCATAACTTTTAATAGGTAACTCCAAATTGAACGTTCTTTATCAATCTGAAAAGGTTATCGAATCCTCTACCTTAACCTAGTTGGGTGAACCTTCAGATTCAACAAATTTCCCTTTCAAAATACAGGAAATATCCAGACAGTTTTACACTCGTCAGGTTTCTGGCAGCAGAAACTAAAACGACCGTAACTTTTGACTCAGACCTCGGAATCGAGTGAACTCGGTGGCCACTGAAACTTAAGAACGAGGCCTAGATATCTCTAGGAGACCAACTCCTCAGAATCCGCATAAAAAAAGACAAAACGTACCCCGCAACTTTCTGGACAGAATAGCATCTACTAAAAACAGACATGAACCAACCAATTCTAGTTGCCAACGCACCAAGGACCTACAACCAACGCGAGAACCGGTCGTTACCCTTGACGACGCACTGCAAGATGAAGACGAACAAGCCTCCAAACCGCTGGTCCTCTCCTTCTTAATCCTCCACCCCGAAAGGACCGCCTCCGTCCTTCACGAGACCGGCAGCAGGTGGGGAAGACTTGGAGGACAGCAACCCGGGGAAAACACCAGGGAGGAGGAGGCTTGTGCGCAGGGAGGAGAAGTGGGAGGGGCGGCGCAAGAAGGAGGAGGAGGTAGGGGCGGCTGCCAGGAAGGGGAAAAGGTGGGAGTGGGGGAGGGTTAGCGTTATGGCCGCCCCCCCTTCAAGGCCTGCCTTGGCCGGCCCCAAAGTGGGCCTTAGGCCCTCCACGGCTGCCCCCTTAGACACCAAGAAGGCCCCTCCCCTCTTGGCCCATTCGGCCACCTCCTGGGCCTGCTGGCCAAAGGCCTAGGCCCCAAAACTAGAGAAACCGATGAAACGACGAATCTGCGAATTTTAAATTCGCTTTCGAACTGAAAGATTTCTAAATGAAAATGAGGTATTACACTCTACCCCCCTTAACAGGATTCGACCCCGAATCTAAAATGCCAACCTACCAAGAGAAAACTGGAACTGGAAACTTAACAACAAAGGTTACACACCTGCGGTGAACAAGTCTGGATAAAGCTCGCGCATACGAGACTCCAATTCCCAAGTGGCTTCCTTCTCTGTCTGATGGGACCAAAGGACTTTGATAAACTTCAGGGTTTTATTCCTCAAAACCCGTTCTGACTCCTCTAGAATCTTCTCTGGTCGTGACTCAAAAGTAAGGTCCTGTTCAATACTCAATGGCTCTAGTGGGACGGTATGTTCTGGGTCCCTCAAGAATTTCCTCAACATAGACACATGGAATACATTATGAACTCCTCTCAAGGTCTCGGGAAGGTCCAAACGATAAGCCATCTTCCCAATACGCGCCACAACTAAAAATGGCCCAATGTACCTCGGACTAAGCTTTCTTTTGGTACCAAATCGCACCACACCTCTCGTAGGCGAAACTCTCAACTGAACCTCGTCCCCCACTTCAAATTCTAAGTCTCGCCTCGACATCCGCATAGCTCTTACATGCGCTCTCTGCGCTAACAAGTTCTTCCTAACCGCCACCACGGCCACCGTTTCTTGAACCCAATCGGGACCCAAAATGGTCCGCTCTCCAACCGCATCCCAACACAACGGGATGCATCTACGCCCATAAAGAACCTCAAATGGCGCCGCTCGAATTTGGTGTGATAGTTTGTTGTTATACGCGAACTCTGCTAGGGCTAGGTGATCTTCCCACCACCTCTCCATGACAAGACACAACACCGAGCATATCCTCAAGAGTTTGAATTATGCGCTCGGATGACCATCTGTTTGGGGATGAAAAGCAGTACTAAGACGGAGTTGCGTACCCAAAGCACTCTGCAAACTCTCCCAAAACTTGGAAACGAATTTGGCATCACGATCAGAAACAATAGTCTTTGGTACCCCGTGCAACCGTACTATCTCTCGCACATAGAGTGGAGCCAGATCACTCGCGAATTGGTTGTACGAATAGGGATGAAATGTCTTGATTTCTTGAATCGGTCCACTATGACCCAAATAGCGTCCTTCCCTCGCTGCGTGCGAGGTAAACCAACTACAAAATCCATGGAGATGTCATCCCATGGCCAAACTGGATCCTCCAAAGGTTGCAACAAACCTGCTGGTCGTTTATGTTCGGCTTTGACCTGTTGGCACACACCACAAGAGGCCACATACTGAGCAATATCAACTTTCATTCTTTTCCACCAGAAGTTTTTCTTCAAATCCTTGTACATCTTGGTCTCCCCAGGATGTACGGTATACGGTGTACGGTGAGCTTCCCGCAAAATATCCTCTTTAACCTGTGCCCTTTGTGGCACACAAAGGCGACCTTTAAATCGCAGAACACCGGAATCATCTATGCTGAAATGGCCTTGCTTGCCCTCATCTAGGCGCTTCCTCACACGCTGGAGCATCTGATCAAGAAGTTGTGCTTCCTCACACGATGCGGGCGGTGACTCGAAGCGAGCGAGTCTCGGACTTGGCGGTACCGCAAAGCAAAGGTGATATCCATACGCTCAAAATCAGCGATAAGACAACTGAGGGTAGGTGGGGTCACCAAACGACTTAGGGCATCAGCTACAACATTCGCCTTCCCAGGGTGATACTGAATGGTGAGATCATAGTCTTTTATCAATTCTAACCACCTTCTCTGTCTCAGATTCAAATCTTTTTGGGTGAAGATGTATTTTAATGTAATACCCGAAGTCTATTTAAGTGAAAAGAAAGTATTAGAGAGAAGAACCAACTAGAAAAAAATAGAATTAACAGAGGATTAGAGGGGTTTGTGCAATTATTCGACAACTGGGCCTCGGGCTTTGGCCGGGAGGCCCGGAGGGCCGCCACCATTAAAAAGAGGGGAAACCTAGGGTGGTACTGTAGCATGGCGTGCTACAGAGCCGCCACTGCTACTGATACTCCCCATGAACAGTACCGCCCCGCCTCCTTGCGCTGCCTCCTTCAGTGCTGCCGACCAAAAAGAAGAAGAAGAAGAAGAAGAAGAAGAAGAGGAAGGGGAAGAGGAGAGGATCTCCTTCGTAGGGGTGGTTCGTCATCTCCTATGATTCTTCAAGGGTAACCTCAATTCCCTTTGATCCGATGCGTTTTTGGATAGTTAATCAATGTCGGTAGTTACGTAGCCTAAGGGCAGATCGTGTTAGAGGGACGTTTTGATATAGTTAAGTGCGGATTCAGTCTCGGACGTCTCCTAAGAAGTTGTATAGGACGTCAATAGATTTCAATGAAGTGCTAGAACATAATTTTTCGACCTCTGTAGCGAAAGTTATGAATTTATTGGTGCGGCTGTTCTGCAACTCTGTCAGTTTTTGGACAGGTTTTAGCAATCTAACCTTTACGATCAGTTACAGAGAGAATTAGAGGATATCAATATAATGAAAGTTGTAGATAATTATCGTAGCTTTCAGGGAAGCACAAGAACGTGAAATTTGGATAGACGAGCTGAAAGTTATGATAGTTTTAGTGCTCTGTCCAGAAAGTCTGACGTGAAATCGATGTTTTGTTAATCGGCTTAAAAGTGATTTTAGATGGCCGAATTAGGGGAGCTCACCAACTAGGTTTAGTTGGAAAATTTGATAACCTTTCAATGAAGTCCAAGAACACCTTATTTGGACCCATGTAGTGAAAGTTATGAATTTTAGAACTTGACTGTTCACAGAGGGCATTCAGCACTTAGGAATGTGGGGTTGGGATCGCGTTGCAATCTACTATTTGATGAGTTCGCTTATATAATTCATGTTTTTCGTTACTGTGGTCTTAGTTTATGTTCTTAATGTATTAGGTGGGGGTTTGGTTCCAGAGGCAGCACCGTCTTCACGTCCTCCATTCTCATGCGGTTAAGGCAAGTGCATTGTTTGATTCGTGGTTGTGATTGATTGGTCATGTTTGAGTGCTTTTTCGATATGTGATAGCATAATGAGATTGTTGGCATGTTGTTGGTTTAAGATTTGTAGATGCTTCAAATATGTTTATGCTCTATTGTCGTATGATGCTATCGTCTTGTGGTAATTTGATGATGATTAAATGTTGAGCATGTGCATATTGAGATCATGTTGAGGCTTGGTCACATGGTGACCAAGTATGTTTTCCTTTGAGATCCCCGTCATGAAGGTGACGGGCCCGAGATCCCCACACTCGTGGAGTGTGGGCTTGAGGTCCCCAATACTTGCGGAGTATTGGGCAATTGGTCCCAATGCGTGCGGCGCATGTGCATGGGTATGCGGCGACGGTTGCATACTTTGCATTACGGTGTAATGCACAAAGAAAGATAAAGAGAAAGGGTCCTTGAGCATTGCATTTGCATGTGAGATGTATTATTGTTGATCTCCTATATGTATGGATGCTGATGTTATAGCTTTTATTTCAGACTTCTTTGAGTCTGTGGACTCACTCTTGCTTTAATGTTGTTTTAGGTACCCGATCCAAGAACGACATGCATGGGGGAAATAGAGTGATAGTCACACACACACACATCATGAACCAAATAAAGATGAATTAAACTTCAGACCATGTTTCTTCTTGTTGGCTTAATTGCTCAAAGGTTATTATGTTATGTTTCATGCAATGGATTAAGTGTAATAATTATGAGTAGTGGAACTTTATACTTCTCTAGTTTTGTTAGTCACTTAGCATGATTTGATTATTTATTGTGGATTAGAGTTGATGATTTACTTATTTATGATTTACATGTCTATTGGAATCCCTTTGTAACTGTTTTTACAAGGGAGGTTCATGAAATTTATTAGCAATTGCCTTGGTTAGTGTTATTTAATGTTAGTTCAGTAGCATTCCAGGATCATGGCAGGCTAGGGTGTTACAGTTGGTATCAGAGCGGGCAGTAGGTCCGTGGTGATTGGATTTACAACTTAGGCAACTTAAATTGCTAAAATTTTGTAATGGTTAATGAACTTAAAATTTGACACACTTGGTGCATGAGAATGGGAATGGGCATAGCATTGCATTTTCGTTTCCGTTATATCGTATTGATGATTGCTGGTATGAATTGAGTATGATTGCTCATTAATTGATTATATAATTATTATGTGTGGAGATAACCCATGTTGAGAGGTTGAGGTCGTGGTTGTGGCCCTGGGTTTTATTAGGTTACACCACCGTTCGCGGTATGAGAATAGGGAAGTGGTTACCTCGTATATCTTAGTAGAGGTATTGATAGTGAGTATCTTTAGAAGAGTTATTCTCTTCCTTGAATTTGAATTTGGTCAGCTCTTGTCCAGTTGTGGTCGATGAATTTCTTTGGGTCAGTAGTTCATTACAGTTGATGGGTTTCTTTGAGAAAGATTGATATGTTTTATTGGCTTAACTTGTCCCATGAAGCAATTATTGTTTTTTTTCAATTGTTGAGTTATTCTTGTGGCTGGTGGACTTGGTTAGTTGTCAATACTGGCATTTGTATTGGAGTTCCGTCTTTCTTACTGGAAAGCATGACCCATTTATTTCACTTGATGAATTGGATAATGAAAGTTTCCTTTTGCAAGTCCTTAGTACATGGAGACTTTGGCTCAATGTATCTCTCTTTGGTATTTTGAGTGTTGGCGAATAATGGTTCTCTTTTATGAAAGAAGATGTTAAAGCCTGTAGCGATGTTTTGTCTTGGTTAATGAGAGGTTATAATTAAAGCAATTAATGGATATGATATGTGTTATCGGGTTAGGTGCAGAGTGTGTGCATGATCGATCATAACTAAGATCCTTGAAAGGAAAGCTCATAAATTTGAAAGTGTCTTGTAGTAGTTCTTGATGAGCCGTGGTTAAGAGTACAACTATACCTAATTGTAAATGAGAGTTAACAAGAAGTGTGGAACATTGATGAATTGAGTTGATCATTAAGAGTAATACATTTGGTAAACTTCTTTGGTAAATTGGATTAACGGATCGCAATGAATTAACCTAACCGTTTGGGATGCTTAAGTACAAAAGGAGTTAGATTATTGTGTTAGTGGATATTAATCTTGGAGTAACCCTTGGTGGATGCTTAGTGATTGTATGTAATTGTTAGGTGCAATTATCGTCTATTAAAGTTTGGTGTTGAGCTTTACTGAGAGAAAAATTGATGGGATTTAATAGATGAACAATAATTACATAATGGTAGAACTATCAGATAATAGTATGTCTTTGATGGAAGGGCTTTGGAATAACCTTTTAAATTGTGTAGTTAGTTTCCTCTAAAATAAAGTGGTTGTTGTAGTGAGGGTGTAAGAATTTGGTATGCACTCATTTGAGGATGAGATGATAAAGGGGTACGTAACATTTTGGTGAGCCTTTGGTGGCTTAATAAGGGAAGAGTTGAGGATAACGAATCTTATTAAGAGTGAATTATTCTTGGTGTTGGTAAGACTGTCCACAAGAGATTGTGACGCGTCGGAGTGGTGATGATTCTTCTAGAGGAAAATAAGTCGATTGCTTTTAGTAGTATCGGATAAATGAAATGTTTGGAGTTTGGCATTCTTGATCCTTTGGTTGTTCATGATTTATGTCGTAGATGATATTAGTTTGACCAATGTGGCGTATTGGAAGGTTCTATTTAGTTCTTAAGTGATTAATGTAATTTGGTTTTAAAGGCACTTCTTGTTTGGGTTGGCAAGTAATGATGTAATCAAAGAAATTGATCTATTTGTTGTGAAAAATGAGTATCATGAGTATTTGGGTTTAGAGTTAAGAATTGTAACACGCAACTTTTCTATCGTTGCCGCTTAAGTGTTTCTTGAGTTTCTAAGGTAATGTTTTATTGTGATTTATTGATGTTTGAAACTCCCTTCTCGTGGTCTCATCTTTTGTATTGCGAGATCAATGTTATTATTTGTCTCCCTTGGTCTCTTGCTCACTCGAGGAGCAACGATGTTCTTGTGTGTTGAGACTAGTATTTGTTTGTTTCTTCCTTTTAGAAAAGAAATAACTAACTTGTGTTGCGTGAGTCTTATAAAATGTAATATGGTGGACAAGTATTTGTTAGTGGTGAGATGTTGGGAACCAGTCTATGTGAAGAACAATAGAAGGTGTATTGGTTTTGGCCTATAACTTCATTGAGATAATTCTATGGAATGTTTGTCATTGGGATACAACTGATTAGTGTTTCGACTAGTGGAACCTACAATGAATTATGATCCAAGAACCTTTGTCCATGTTAGAATATTGGGATTATCGAAATTATGGACTCTTGGTAAACTTATTAGAGTATCGCAATTGGATACTTAGTATGATTGTGCAGAAGAGTTGTGGTGGTGAAGTTTAATGAGAGTAGCGGTGTGGAGGAACCTAAGTGTCATGCTAATTAATGGGATAGCAGGAACTGTTGAGCTAATGTCAAGTATGACCCGGCCTCAATGAGTAACCTATGGGAGTTAAATTAATTCTAAGGATATCTTGGTCAAAGAATATATTCATTTATTAACGTTGGTGATTGAGTATGTTTGAATCTGGTCAATTAGTTAAGGTTTTGCGAACGGTATATTGTGGTTGTGCGATCGAATTGGATTGGTATGGATTAGAGAACGTCTAAGATTGGTGAAATAAATCGCCTTGGGGCGGTTACTTGATTAGTGAGGAATCTTGATATTAATGACTGAGGTTATAGTTGAGCGGTGTGAAATTTTAGTAAACGAATTTGAGGATTTTCATCGATTACACGAGATTCATGGTAGGAGACTTGAAGGTTGGTTTTAGGCTTTGCATTTTATGCTAGGATCTTGAGACCCAATATTATGTGTAGAGGTAGATGAACAAGAGCGAATTTTGAATAGTGTGTTGATCTTTGATAGAATATTTGGGTAAAGTAAAAGAGTGTGTGTGTGCTAAGAATTCTAAGTTGATTATCTTTAATGAGTGAGATGATGGGGTTGTGGGTGAAAATCTTTATTGAGGTGTTCGCAATATTTTATCAAGAAAATTCCTTTGGAATAGAAGTGGACTAGAGAATCCTTTTGTGGATTAATAGAGTCCCTCTAAATAAGTATGGTTGTTTTTTTTGGTTTGAGGATCATTTTGGGATTGTCAGTTAAGAGGAAGGAGTTAGTGTGATAGTTCTAGACACCCATGATTCGGAAAAGGGTTTGTTTCTTAAAAGAACATCCGAGAAAGAATGTTCTCTCGAGTAGAGAAGTGCTCTAGTGGTTCTTGGTTGAGTTGGGTTTTATGACGAAGAACATGTACAATTTGAGTTGCCTCTTTGTTGGCAAGGTGGTTCTTTTCGGTTTAGAAAAAAAAATAAAGTGTTTGATTTGGGCATTCGAGCAAATTCTCTTTTGGCTTATGTGGTGCTCAATTGCAAACTGCTGAGTTGGAAGGATTGAAGGTTTTTGTGAAGAATCTCTGATTTTGGATTTGAGTGTTTTGGAGAAAAGTTGGAATTACATTATGAAACCTCTATTTTCAGTTGAATCTAATTATTAAAACTTGACTAAAATAAGTTTTTGTTGCGTATCCCTGCTTAATGAGGATCTAATTGTTATGATGAAGAGGTCGTCGAGCGATGGAACAAGAGTTCCATATGTTTACGTGCAATTTTTGTGGTTTGGACCCGAAGAGATAGATAGCCTAAAGTATATTTGGTTGTTCTGGAAGATGTGGGGATACTGGAAGATGGCAAATTGCTAGAACTATCTCGAGTCTTGGAGCGGGGAATATAACGTTTTGTATGACCTGGTGTTCGGAGGAGGCTTGAGGTATTTGGAGTGTGAGGTTTCATAAGATCTGTTAACCAGCGAGTAATGTCGCATCTTCAAGTCCTATCCGTTAAGTGGTTACGGTCGTCGGTAAGTGTAATGAGGCGTAATACGTCAATTGCATCAAGGTGCGGTGGTCCCATATGTCCGAGAGGAAAATGACTTGGAAGCTAGAGGTCTCGCATGCGCGAGCCTTATGCAGAGTCGTTCACGCCGTGTATGTGTTAACACTTGTTAAGTTCAGTTTCGGTGCTCATTCAAGTGGATTAGTGAGAAGAATTCGGGGTCGAATTCTGTTTAAGGGGGGTAGAATGTAATACCCGAAGTCTATTTAAGTGAAAAGAAAGTATTAGAGAGAAGAACCAACTAGAAAAAATAGAATTAATGAGGATTAGAGGGGGTTTGTGCAATTATTCGACAACCTGGGCCTCAGGCTTTGGCCCAAGAGGCCCAGGAGGGGCCGGCCACCATTAAAAAGAGGGGGGAAACCCTAGGGTGGTACTGTAGCATGGTGTGCTACAGTAGCCGCCACTGCTCTGATACTCCCCATGAACAGTGCCGCCCGCCTCCTTGCGCCGTCTCCTTCTGGTGCTGCCGACCAAAAAGAAGAAGAAGAAGAAGAAGAAGAAGAAGAGGAAGGGGAAGAGGGAGAGGATCTCCTTCGTAGGGGTGGTTCGTCATCTCCCTACGATTCTTCAAGGGTAACCTCAATTCCCCTTTGATCCGATGCGTTTTTGGATAGTTAATCAATGTTGGTAGTTCTGTCGCCTAAGGGCAGATCGTGTTAGAGGGACGTTTTGATATAGTTAAGTGCGGATTCAGTCTCGGACGTCTCCTAAGACGTTGTAGAGGACGTCAATAGCTTTCAATGAAATGCTAGAACATAATTTTTCGACCTCTGTAGCGAAAGTTATGAATTTATTGGTGCGGCTGTTCTGCAACTCTGTCAGTTTTTGGACAGGTTTTAGTAATCTAACCTTTACGATCAGTTACAGAGAGAATTAGAGGATATCAATATAATGAAAGTTGTAGATAATTATCGTAGCTTTCAGGGAAGCACAAGAACGTGAAATTTGGATAAACGAGCTGAAAGTTATGATAGTTTTAGTGCTCTGTCCAGAAAGTGTGACGTGAAATCGATGTTTTGTTAATCGGCCTAAAAGTGATTTTAGATGGCCGAATCAGGGGAGCTCACCAACTAGGTTTAGTTGGAAAATTTGATAACCTTTCAATGAAGTCCAAGAACACCTTATTTGGACCCCTGTAGTGAAAGTTATGAATTTTAGAACTTGACTGTTCACAGAGGGCATTCAGCACTTAGGAATGTGGGGTTGGGATCGCGTTGCAATCTACTATTTGATGAGTTCGCTTATATAATTCATGTTTTTCGTTACTGTGGTCTTAGTTTATGTTCTTAATGTATTAGGTGGGGGTTTGGTTCCAGAGGCAGCACCGTCTTCACGTCCTCCATTCTCATGCGGTTAAGGCAAGTGCATTGTTTGATTCGTGGTTGTGATTGATTGGTCATGTTTGAGTGCTTTTTCGATATGTGATAGCATAATGAGATTGTTGGCATGTTATTGGTTTAAGATTTGTGGATGCTTCAAATATGTTTATGCTCTATTGTCGTATGATGCTATCGTCTTGTGGTAATTTGATGATGATTAAATGATGAGCATGTGCATATTGAGATCATATTGAGGCTTGGTCACGTGGTGACCAAGTATGTTTTCCTTTGAGATCCCCATCATGAAGGTGACGGGCCCGAGATCCCCACACTCGTGGAGTGTGGGCTTGAGGTCCCCAATACTTCTGGAGTATTGGGCAATTGGTCCCTCGTCGTGCGCCACATGTGCATGGGTATATGCGACGGTTGCATACTTTGCATTACGGTGTAATGCACAAAGAAAGATAAAGAGAAAGGGTCCTTGAGCATTGCATTTGCATGTGAGATGTATTATTGTTGATCTCCTATATGTATGGATGCTGATGTTATAGCTTTTATTCTGACTTTGAGTCTGTGGACTCACTCTTGCTTTTAATGTTGTTTTAGGTACCGATCCAAGAACGACATGCATGGGGGAAATAGAGTGATAGTCACACACACACACACATCATGAACCAAATAAAGATGAATTAAACTTGAGACCATGTTTCTTCTTGTTGGCGAATTGCTCAAAGGTTATTATGTTATGTTTCATGCAATGGATTAAGTGTAATAATTATGAGTAGTGGAACTTTGTACTTCTCTAGTTTTGTTAGTCACTTAGCATGATTTGATTATTTATTGTGGATTAGAGTTGATGATTTACTTATTTATGATTTACATGTCTATTGGAATCCCCTTTGTAACTGTTTTTACAAGGGAGGTTCCGCCGAAATTTATTAGCAATTGCCTTGGTTAGTGTTATTTAATGTTAGTTCAGTAGCATTCCAGGATCATGGCAGGCTAGGGTGTTACATTTAAGCTCTTGTGATCAGTGAAAATGTCACAAGATTCGCCGTACAAATAATGGCGCCAGATCTTTAGAGCAAGTACTACTGCGGCAAGCTCTAGGTCATGAGTAGGATAGTTCTGTTCATGCTTCTTCAACTGTCGTGATGCATAAGCAATCACTCTGCCCTCCTGCATAAGCACACATCCAAGCCCAACTCTTGATGCATCTGAATAAATAGTGAACCGCTTCCCTAGTTCAGGAAGAGCGAGAGCTGGAGCGGTCACCAATCTATCTTTCAAAGTACAGAAACTGCGCTCACACGCATCAGACCACTGAAACTGGACACCTTTCTGTGTCAACTGAGACATCGGTCTAGCAATGGTGGAGAAACCCTCCACAAAACGCCGGTAATAACCAGCTAAACCCAGAAAACTCCTCACTTCTTTTACATTAGTTGGCCTCTTCCATTCCACCACTGCCGAAATCTTGCTAGGATCAACTGAAATGCCCTCTTGATTGATTACATGGCCCAGAAACCCAACTTCAGAAATCCAGAATTCACATTTCTTTAGTTTGGCACAAAATTGGTTCACTCTCAAGGTCTCAAGTACCAACCTCAGGTGCTGAGCATGATCTTCTTCCGTCTTGGAATAAATCAGGATGTCATCAATGAATACTACGACGAAGTCATCAAGGTAAGGGTGCAACATACTATTCATAGTTTCCATGAAAACTGCAGGAGCATTGGTTAGCCCAAAAGACATAACCTTACACTCATAATGACTATACCTTGTAGAGAAAGCCGTCTTCTCAATATCTTGCTCTCGAACTCTAATCGATTATAACTTGATCAAGGTCAATCTTGGAGAATATTTTAGCTCCTTCAAGCGATCAAAGAGATCCTCAATACGGGCAAAGGATATTTATTCTTCACGGTTGCTTGGTTAAGTGCCCGGTAATCCACACACATACGCCAACTACCATCCATCTTCTTAGTGAAAAGAACAGAGCTCCCACGTGAAACACTACGCGAATCATGCCTTTGGATAACAATTCATTCAATTGTTTTTCAACTCCTCTTGAAAGGGTCGTACCACCGTGCGGAGACAACAAAATGGGTGGGTTCGGCACAAGATCTATCTGAAATTCAACTTTACGCGGGAGGCATCCCGGAAGATCCATAGAAATACATCGGGAACTCATTTACCACTGGTATCTCTTCAATGCACAAAGAAGATTCGATGTTCTCACCGAGACCAAAGCAACCCAATGGTTGAGATATGACGACTGGAAAACAGACTAGCCAACACTGACAAAGATTCAAATGACGCGCACTGCCTTGAAACACCAGTTCTTCGCCCGACGGAGCCAACAAAGTTACTGTCTTCCAGAAGCAACAAATCTTAGCACGGTAACTGTATAACCAGTCCATACCCAAAATGACGTCAAAAGGTGACAACTGAATCACCATAAGGTTGGCGGTGAAGTTCTCATCACCAATAATAATAGAACAGCCAGGACACGCTGTGGAGCTAGAAATAAGACCCCCCGGAGAACTGACCACCACAGATTCAGATATAAACTGCACTCTCAAACCCGCCCTTCTAACAAATTCTAAGGACACAAAAGAATAAGTAGCCCCAGAATCAAAGCAGTACAAAAGCCTCAAGCGAATCGACTAGCAATGTACTGTACACGTCGGAGTCGGCTCACGGTATCGGGGTAGGCATGGCGTAGACTCCCAATGGCGCGGGGCGAGGACGCGCCAACACTACGCGAGAGGTGAACAGAATGCGAAGGTGAAACATACGAAGGTGGTGCGGAGCGGAACGGGTTCTAGTAGAACCTGCAGTGGCGCGAGAGTAAAAGCTGCGGGAGGAACCCATCTGAAGGAAACTCGCACCGAGGAGCAAGCGCTAGAGTCCGGAACCGAGCCCGAGGTGTACCGGAATTAGATATCGCTGGGCTGTTTCCCACTTGATGATACTAGCTGGGTTTTTCTTACACATCGACAACTTGTGGCCCTCACGACCACAATGACGACACGTGCCTCTGAAAGAACACTCAAGATCGGTGCCTCGCCACACCAAGCATTTCATTCCCGACTGAGGGCTGGCGCATCTGCGGAAAAGTTGAAGATGATCGTGGCGCCGATGAAGAAGCGCCTCTGGCGTAACGAGAGTGATGACCCCTCGAAACCTCTTGGAAGCGGTGTCGAGAAGACCCACCTCCACCTCCAAAGCTCGCTCGCCTTTGCAGAACCACCAACGAGGTAGTGCCACTGGCCGTCGCTATGCGAAGGAAGATTCCTCTCCAACTCCATCCTCTAGCTGTTCAACCACCGTCTTGAATCGCAGAAAGCGACGCCCCAGAACTGGCGATACTCTGAATGAGGCCTCGGCGGAACCTCTTGGCCTTCTCTAGATCATTGTTGGCCACCGCTGGTATAAAGCGTAGCAGATTGTTGAACTCCACCTCGTACTCGACATCGATCATTGCCTGAGTCAGCAGATGAAGAGATCGCTCCATCTTCTCAACAAATGAATCCGGATAGTACTTGGCTCTAAACTGCCCCACAAAAAGTTCCCAAGTGACTGGCCCCTGCACTGGGGTCCTAGCAGACAGAACTCCTTCCCACCATATATCAGCTTGGCCTTTCAGTTGAAAAGCCACAAATCGAACCCTTTGAGCTGAGGTCATCTCCAACGCCTCAAACCGCTCGTTCCAAGTACGGCGATCGTTTGCACGGTCGATCGTACCCGCTCGTCAAAGTGTCGATCGAAGCATCATCCACTCACGGAGACTCATCCTAGTCTCGGGTGGTACTGCTGCAACAACCGGATCCATAGCCGTCTGGCGAAGAAGAATAGGAATGCGGAGGAGCTACCGCGCTGCCGCAAAGCGGTCGATCTCCTCTCGAAGGTTACGAATAATAATAGCCGGCGCGCTTTGAGCTTGATCGGTAGGCATCATCGAGGTCGGTGGTTGAGCGGTGAGGCAACCTCCTCGTAGCTCCACCATCAACCTCTTCTGGCGAGGTGGCAGATACGACCGGACCACGTCCACGACCGCGACCACGGCCTGGTAGACGACCACGTCCTCTACCTCTCGCCATCTAAGAACAACAAATTGCACAACAAAAGAAGCATCACAATAACAGTGCAGAAACATTAAATTACCCAACCCAACCTACTGTGCATAGTGTGTCAAATTAATTCTCATTTACCACGGACCTAAAGCCCGCTCTGATACCAACTGTAACCCCCCAACTCAGCACGAGCCTGGAATGCTACTATCCTAAGCTAAACCACAAAATTTCAACAGAACCTCCTTTGTATACGAAGATACCGGAGGTTCTTCGCAAGAAATCATGAAACAATAGTAGAATCAGTTATAAGACTTAATCATAAATCATAAATAACCAACTAAGGTAACACCTTGGCTATACAGAAGCCAAGATGCTAACTATCAACTTAACATATAACCATACAGCATAAATTTTCTCAACAATATCAATCAATCCTCAAAGATCATAAAAAGTACCACCCTTGTCTAGGTTTAATTATTACAATCTGAACGTTAACACAATAGAGTCTTTAACCATTCTTGCAATGAAACTAAAGTGAAGTGCATTAATCGAGTAGTGCATGTCTACTCCCTCCCAAGAGAACTTCATCAACGTTCACCTAGAAATAAATAAACAAAGCAAGGGTGAGTCCATGACTCAGCAAGTACAATGGTTAATAAAACATTCATCAATAAGAATAAGACCTTCTCGGCATCAACATTGATCATAACACATATGAGTACTTATGAAGACATGAAATGAATGCTTAAAATCAATGGGATGGATGCACACATGCATATCTGGTATAGCCGGTGAATCACCGTCGGTGTTCACTCAAGCCCGCATCTTGACAAAAATGCGGGATCCATTTCCCGTATGAAGAACGTTTCATACGGGTGTCCAACATTGCCCATCTTGGAATTAATAGGTCTTACTCAACCATCCTGGAATTGATGGTCTTCCTCATCCACTCCCGTGGACGGCAAATGATAATGAATGCATGAAACAACTTATTGAATAAACATTATCATCATTTCTATTCATGAATTCAACACAAGAGACAAAACATGAATATTTCATTTCATACTACACAACAGCTTATCACAGCATGCTCATATCAATAACCACAATGCACAAACATTTAGATTAACCAATTACTTGCCTTCGCGTTGAGACGCGTTAGTTGGTAGCGATGGTGTTCCTAAACTCGAAGCTCGCCGCCTAACCAATGAAATAAATTCAATAAGAACACCAAAATATCCAATTCTACTAATCGGCGTTCTACATCTGCTTCTGATGACTCTAGTCATTATTACAAAGCTTAAGCGAAAACAATGTTTTCAGCTATAAAACGTCACGGATAGCAGCACGACAATTAACATATCTCAGTGTCGGAAGTCGAAAAGAGGTAAACCCAATTTCTGTAGATTCTTAACTGACTAAACTACAATACTCTAGTTGACATGATAAACCAACTCGGCAAAATTAAAAGGCTAACAGTTGTTTGAACTTTCAGTACAGAATCTGCCCACAGAACGAACAGCAAAAATTAAAAAGATCATAACTTTTAATAGGTAACTCCAAATTGAACGTTCTTTATCAATCTGAAAAGGTTATCGAATCCTCTACCTTAACCTAGTTGGGTGAACCTTCAGATTCAACAAATTTCCCTTTCAAAATACAGGAAATATCCAGACAGTTTTACACTCGTCAGGTTTCTAGCAGCAGAAACTAAAACGACCGTAACTTTTGACTCAGACCTCAGAATCGAGTGAACTCGGTGGCCACTGAAACTTAAGAACGAGGCCTAGATATCTCTAGGAGATCAACTCAGAATCCGCATAAAAAAAGACGAAACGTACCCCGCAACTTTCTGGACAGAATAGCATCTACTAAAAACAGACATGAACCAACCAATTCTAGTTGCCAACACACCAAGAACCTACAACCAACGCGAGAACCGGTCGTTACCCTTGGCGACGCACTGCAAGATGAAGACGAACAAGCCTCCAAACCGCTGGTCCTCTCCTTCTTAATCCTCCACCCCGAAAGGACCGCCTCCGTCCTTCACGAGACCGGCAGCAGGTGGGGAAGACTTGGAGGACAGCAACCCGGGGAAAACAACAGGGAGGAGGTGGCTTGTGCGCAGGGAGGAGAAGTGGGAGGGGAGGCACAAGAAGGAGGAGGAGGTAGGGGCGGCTGCCAGGAAGGGGAAAAGGTGGGAGTGGGGGAGGGTTAGGGTTATGGCCGCCCCCCCTTCAAGGCCTGCCTTGGCCGGCCCCAAAGTGGGCCTTAGGCCCTCCACAGCTGCCCCCTTAGACACCAAGAAGGCCCCCCCTCTTGGCCCATTCGGCCACCTCCTGGGCCTGCTGGCCAAAGGCCCAGGCCCCAAAACTAGAGAAACCGATGAAACGACGAATCTGCAAATTTTAAATTCGCTTTCGAACTGAAAGATTTCTAAATGAAAACGAGGTATTACAGTCTCGCGTGCTCGAGCAATATCCAGAGTTGTTCACGTCGGGTACGTGTTAACTATTGTGTAATCTCAATTTTGGTGTTCTTTCGAGTAGACCAGCGAGTAGAATTCGGAGTCAAATTCTGTTTAAGGAGGCGAGAATGTAATATCATGTTTACTAATTTTAGTACTTAACAAATTAGAGGGAGTAATTAGAGAATTAATTCAGAAATTATAGGAGGAAATAGAGGCCCACGTCCCAAGAGAGTGGTCGGGTGCCCTAAAAACCCTAGCACCTGACCCTACTTGCACCTCCTCCCTACGTATTTGCGCCAACTTGCGAAGTGAAGACTGTATTGGCCTCTATAGAGCACACTAATTCCAAAAATAGCCCCTGTAACTCGAAAATTCCAAATTTAGCCTCTTGTTAGTATGTCTTTGCGCGATGGGACGCAGCAAGCACTGCTTGCCGTCGCACTCGGCAAGAATCGAAATCTTCTTGATGCGGCGTGCACACACGAGCACTGCTGCTCTCGGGCATGGCAGCGGTGGCCACCCCGCCATGCGCCGCCCACCGGTCGCGAGTTGCTCTGCTGTCCCACACAGCGGCATGTTGGCGCCACGGCTCTGCTGCGGTCGGCGGTGGTAAAGAGCTCACTTCTGCCGTCTCGGACAGCAGCACGTGCTAGAAGGGGGCTAAATTTGGAATTCTAATGGAAAAGGGGCTACTTTAGGAATTAACGAGCGCTATGGGGCCAAATGAGTCTAAAATTCCCAACTTGCCTCACGAATGTTGGCCCTCCTACTTCTATAAGGCTGTGCATTCATGTGCTTCATTAATGCAGCCAGTTGCATGCTGTGGTTAAGAGAGAGAAGGAAAGCATTGTTGTGGCGTGTGCTACTGTGAATTTTTGTGTGCTGCATGCAACCACTTGTTCTCCGGATCCTCTGTGCTATCAAGGAAGGAAGCAAGGAGAAGAAGAAAAGATTAGGAGGGAGAAGAGAAAGGAAAGAGAGGATTAGATCGGAGTTTTGGCGTCCGTCACTTGGTAACGATCTGGTTATTTCCTGTGTGTTTTCTAATTATGTTTGTAGATATTAGAGTCCGGGTTAGAGAGGGCATTAACAATTTCTAGTCGGGAGAAATTCATTTAGTAGATTAGTTTAGTCTGCAGTTTTGTTGTACTATTTTTACGGGTAGTATAGAAGGATAATTTGAGATTTTCATCTACTAGAGAGTTGTAGAGAATTCGATAGTTTTTGGTAGAATTTTTATTAATGTCAATCCTATGCATAGATTGTGAGATATGAATTTTATAGTTCTATTGTCCAGTCGAGTTTGTCCTGTGTTGAGAGTCTGTAGTTATTAGTAGATTAAAAATAATAGGTGAGATAATCTGGGAATTTTGTCAACATGAATGTTGTAGGTAAGTTTTTAAGGTTTCCAAAAACTCTAAGTACACAATTTTTAGATTAGTAGATTAAAATATATGAATTTTGGAAGTCTGCTGTCCAGAAGATGATAGATATGTCTTCGGGCTAAAGAAACGGGGTAGAGAACTATAGAATCAAAGTTTCATCATAACTAGGAAAATGTAGGTTGCTTCGTGAGGATTCCAAAATATCCTGGTTGGTTGAATTTAGAGTTGGACGAATTAGTTAGAGACATTTTACTACGGGGATAGCGGGTAGTGCGTCCATTAGATTTGGGTTAATTTGGTCGGTTTGGCGTAAGCATGCGAGATCGATTAGTGTGACGGGTTGGTGTTGTGATGATGTGATTTTGATGATGTTTTTGAGTGTGTGTTATTACTTGCTTGATCAGGGACAGTGGCCTCATGCGTCGTGCCACAATTTTGTCACTCGGCTTCGAAGGGCTAAGAGACAAGTACATGGTAGAGTGGTGAACAACGGGTTGTTCGCCATTGTCATTGATATTACTTTTCATGCTATTTATTATGCTTTCGTTAAGCTTATTCTTATACATGATATTGATGACATTGAGTGAATGAGATTATGATATTGAGTTAATCAGAAGGAGATATTGAGTTAATGTGATGAATTATATTGATGAATAATTAAAGATGTTGTATCATTTACATTCATCACAATAGGAGTTGCGCGAGCCAGGTCGGTGAGAAAGTCATGTAACTATTCCGGTGAGGTCGGTGAGAAAGATACATGACTAGTCCGGAGTGTTCTAGATAAAATCCTACTTCGGTGGGGACTTCACGGGAGTGAAGGATTGAGTGTGTTATTGACGAGTGAACACTCCGCTATACTGGTATCAGCTAATGAGGTGCATACGAGCATGAGCATGATGGTGCATTCGCATATATGAGTAAATTGTTAAATTATGCAACGTTACTTATATGGAATATGGCTTGTTTATTTGTGTATTGAATAGATAGATGATGATGATAACCTTGATTATGGTTGATAAACTATTGTTTATGGTTTTATTATGTATTTGCTGAGTCTTGGACTCATTCTTGCTATATTGTTGTTTTTAGGTGATCGTTGATTACGTTTCACTCGGGAAGGGCTAGCGCACTTGGAATCACAACCTACACCCAATTATTTGATTCATTGGACATGAGAGATTTTTATTATAGCATGATGAATTATATTTAGGACATGATGGTGTTGAATGACCTTACATGATAGGTTGGAGTTGAATATTCATTCAATAGACTTTATTTGATTGGTTTTGCGTTGTTCTTGAATTATTATCGTGCTATGCTTCCTAGAGATCAATTATCTATGATTGTTATGTCATTATAATTGTTTTTATGTGACCCATGAATGGGTTTTATTATTGAGATGCTTGCTGTAATTTATTATAAAATGATGTTAAAACTAATAGTTAGTGTAGTTAGTGGCATTCTATGCTCCGTGTTGGGCCAGGGTGTTACAGGTGGAAACGACGAGGTGGTGCTTCGGCCGAAATGGGCACTGGTGTTTTACCTTGCGCTTGGGCTCAGCAGAGGAATGGAGATGGGGGGACTAGCACTGGTGTGGCGAGGAAAGGAAATCGGGAGGTTCGGGGTTGCTACTTATAGGCAATGGGGGCAGAGATGGCCATGAAGCCAGCGATGGACTTAATGCAAGCGGGCAGTATAGTGGCTCAGAGGCGATGTTGGCCAACGTTTGAGCGATGGCGACGACATTGAGCGACGAGCTGTAACACCCCAGCCTGACAAAGGCCTAGAATGCTACTGAATTAATTTTCTTTTGCATTCCATTGTAGGTAGATTGTGCGAAAGTGCAACAAGGCTAATCCTTCTTTTCCCCCATGCATGCTAATCTCGTAAGGGTACCTAAAACACAACAAACAACAAGAGGTGAGTCCAAAGACTCAGCAAATATAATAAATGGCATAAACAACATACATGCATATAATCTCATCAACTGTATTACACAATCCACACACCAATTACTTTACATACACATGCTATGCAATATGCTCAATATGCTATTTATCTTTCTCTTTCTCTTTTGCATTTTACCGGTAATGCAAAGTGCGCATCCGTCGATGCACACTCATGCCTGTGCCATCTGGCACAGGGACCATTGCCCATACTCCGCAAGTATGGGGACCTAAGCCCATGCTCTACAAGCATGGGGACCTTTAGCCCGTCATAAACATGCTGGGGACCTCAACAATATCTTGGTCATCACATGACCAAGACTTCAATAAACCATCATGATGCATATGTATGAAATCTCAAATTAATACAAACATGCATCCGCAGCAACATTGCATATGAATAATCTATTCATACTACAAATGCTCATAATCAAGACTTCATAACCTTCAAACATCCAAGAATAACACTTTACTTATTTCACTGGAAACCATGAACATTACCAAACATACCAGCATAACAATCATGGATAACACAAATACTCCTAGTATTTATCAAACATTGTCATTCAATGATATCTATAATATCCATCATTATACTTGCCTTAACCGCGAGAGAGCGAGGGACGTGCAGAAGGTGCTACCCCCGGGATCAAACCACCACCTGAATATATTTATAACGCATGCTAAGACAACAGTAGTATACCAAACAAACTATATAAAAACAATCACTAACTCGCAAAAGCGTCTAACCCGATCCCAACCCCAAATCCTAAACGTCAATCTGTTTCCTCGGTGGACAGTTATATACAAAAATTCATATCTATTGCCACAGGAGTCCAAATGAGGTGTTCTTGGACTTTCTGGAAAGGTAATTAAATTCCCCAACTAAACCTTGTTGAGGGGCCCTTCTAAATCGACCATCTAATACCCCTACCAAGCCAAATTAAAAGACATCAATATTCATCTCGGGTTCTCTGGATAGTACACTAAAACCACTATAACGTTTGCTACGAAAGTCCAAATCTTGTGTTCTTTAGCTCTGTGAAAAGGTATGGAAATTACCTACTTTTTTTGTTAGATCGAGATCCTCTGATTTCCACTTTAATTAACGGCTTAACCCATTTGTCTACAAACTGTCTGGATGCTGAGAGATTAGCAGGACAGCGACACTAAACAAATCATAACTTTTTATCCGTACATCGGAATCAGGTGAACGTGGTGGCCACCGAAAGCTAAGAACATAATCTAAATAACTATAGGAGATCAAGACTCCTAATTCGGCCTCTAAACACATGAAATTGACTGCACAATAATCTGGATAGAATTGAATCTAAAGCAGGCAGACTTCGATCCAACCAAAACTAATCGGTTTCCCTTCTATGGCTAATCAAACAACGACATTCAATAAACGTTACCCTTGGGCCACCCAAGAAGACAATGGTTGCTCCTCGACGACGATCCCCACCTTCTTGATCCGCGACGCTGCGAAGATCCAATCAATCCTTCGCGAGAGACCGGCAACGAGGAGATTGGCACCAAGGGGTAGCTCTCGGAGATGGAGGCGCAGCACCAATGGGGTGGGGCGGCACCAAAGGGGTGGGAGAGTGGGCGGCTCCCTGCTGGTTGTGGCGCAAGATGGAGGAGGGGAAGGGAGAGGGGGCGGCCAAGGTGGGGATGGAGATGGAAAAGTGGGGGGGTGCTAGGGTTTCCCCCTATTGGCCGACCACTAATGGGCCATGGGCCCCACGGCTACCCCTCCCTTTGGGCTTCATGGCTGCCCCCCTTGGCCCACAGGGCCCCCTCTTGGCCTGCTGGCCAAAGGCCTAAGCCCAAAACTGGAAGAGCAGACGAACCGCTGAAATAACCTCTATTAAAATTCGAATTCGAACTGAATTCTTTCTAAACGGAAATAGAGTATTACATTTTACCCCCCTTAACAGGATTCGACCGCGAATCTAAACGCCAATCTCCACGAGATAAATCCGAGACTAGAAACTTAACAACAAAGAATACACACCTGTTGTGAACAAGTCTGGATAGAGCTCGTGCATGTAAGACTCCAGTTCTCAAGTGGCCTCTCTCTCTGTCTGCTGCGACCAATGCACCTTAACATACTTCAAAGTTTATTTCCTCAAAGCTTTTTCTGATCTTTCCAGAATCTGCACTAGCTTGGACTCGAAGGACAGATCCTGCTCAATGGTTAGAGGTTCTAGTGAAACATGATGCTCCGGATCTTGTAGGTACTTCCTTAACATAGACACGTGAAAAATGTTATGTACTCCGCGCATAGACTCCGGTAGGTCCAAGCGGTATGCCAACTTCCCAATCTGAGCCAAGATCGTGAAAGGCCCAACGTACCTCGGGCTAAGCTTCCCTCTGGTACCAAACCTCACCACACC
The DNA here is from genome assembly GCA_036346255.1 of Ampelocalamus luodianensis. Taxonomy (NCBI): domain Eukaryota; kingdom Viridiplantae; phylum Streptophyta; class Magnoliopsida; order Poales; family Poaceae; genus Ampelocalamus; species Ampelocalamus luodianensis. The sequence goes on along the minus strand of CM070621.1, from coordinate 63,989,321 downwards.
CTTAGTGGGAGATACTCTCAAGAACACCTGATCTCCCACTTCAAATTCCAAGTCCCTTCTCCTCACATCTGCATAACTTTTCTGTCTGCTCTAGGCTGCTAATAGGTTCTGTCTCACCAAGGCCACTCATTCAACAATCTTTTGTACCCAATCCGGACCCAAGACTGCCTTCTCACCCACTGCTTCCCAGCAAAGGGGTGACCTGCATTTACGCCCATACAAAACCTCGAACGGTGCGGCCTTAATACTTGAATGGTAGCTGTTATTGTAAACAAATTCCGCCAATGGCAACTGATCCTCCCAACTGCCCTTCCAGGACAGAACACAGGACCGCAACATGTCTTCCAAGGTCTGAATGGTGCGCTCTGACTGTCCATCTGTCTGTGGATGAAAAGCTGTACTCAGACGGAGTTGGGTGCCTAGTGCACTCTGCAGACTCTCCCAAAACTTAGATACAAACTTGGCATCTCTGTCAGAAATGATGGTCTTTGGTACTCTATGCAATCTCACAATCTCCCGCACATAGATAGGAGCCAAATCGCTCGCTGAGTTGGTCGTGCGGATGGGAAATAAAATGTGCGGATTTGCTGAACGGATCCACTATAACCCAAACTGCATCCTTACCTCGCGCTGATCGAGGCAACGCAACTACAAAGTCCATAGAGATATTATCCCAAGGCCATTGAGGGACCTCTAATGGCTGCAATAACCCTGCAGGACGCTTATGTTCTGCCTTCACTTGCTGACAAACGCCACAAGAGGTTACATAATTAGCAATATCCACTTTCATTCTTTTCCACCAGAAGTTCTGTTTCATATCACGGTACATCTTCGTCTCACCCGGATGAACAGTATACAGAGTGCGATGTACCTCCCTCAAGATGTCATCCTTAACCCCCCCGCCTTCTGCGGCACACAAAGGCGACCCTTAAATCGCAATGCTCCAGACCCATCCAAACTAAAATCCCCTTCCTTGCTCAGATCCATACGCCTCGACCTCCGCAATAATCGGTCACTCACAGCTTCCCGCACCCGATCTGGAATGTCTGACTCTAAAATCAACTGTGTTTCGGCATGAGCCGTGCCTACATAGCAATAAGATATTCCTATGCGGTCAAAATCCGCAATTAAACAATGCAAAGTAGTAGGCGTCGCCTTGCGACTAAGAGCATCAGCCACCACATTGGCCTTGCCTAGATGGTACTGAATCGTGAGATCGTAATCCTTGATCAGCTCCAACCATCTACGCTGCCTCAGATTCAGATCCTTCTGTGTAAAAATGTACTTAAGGATTTTGTGATCAGTAAAGACATCACAAGATTCACCATAAAGATAGTGTCTCTAAAGCTTCAAGGCGAACACTACCGCGGCTAACTCTAAATCATGTGTTGGGTAGTTCTGCTCATGCTTCTTCATCTGTCTAGATGCGTAAGCCAGAACCTTACCATCTTGCATGAGCACAGAACCCAAACCAACTCGAGAAGCGTCAGAGTAAACTGTGAAACGCTTCCCGGGCTCAGGAACAGTGAGAATTGTTGGAAATATGCCCTAGAGGCAATCATAGTGATGATTATATTACATTATGTTCATAACATTTGATAATATGTTATCTTGTTCCTTGAATGAATCATCAGTTATGTAGATCAATGAGTATGTGACTTGTTGGTGAAACTCTTTATCTTATATGATATCGTTCTAAAAGTATCTCTGGTCGAATGTCACCGGCTGAACACCGGTGACTCTACATCAAGATACATGTATTGATTGATGACCATGTTTCACCGATCATGGATATAGAGATATCGAATCAATAATGTGGACACATGTTAGAGAACATAGTGTTGGATAAGACCCACCTTGAGACACTATTGAGATTGTTATGATTCTATGTGTCATTAGTTGGTCTCAAGCAATGATGATGTATAATCCTTAGACCTGAGATCAGCACGGTTTCCTACATGTGTAATAGCACTCTTAGGGGTTGCCAAACGCTACTCCGTAACTAGGTAGTTATAAAGGTAGCTTTCGGGTATGCTATGAAACATGCGGAGGAATGTGACTGGTCGGATATGGGATTTGCCCCTCCTAACATAACGGGAGAGATGTCTCTGGGCCCCTCGTTGTGGTCGAATAAAGAAAGTGCATGGCCATGCCACTAGTGGTCGAAGTGTCGACCACATGAAGTTATTCGACACTTGATCGAGAAAGTATTGAACAGTCCATGGATGACATATTATCTCACCTAGAGTTCAACCAGATGTCGAGAGGCAAAGGGAGAATACACAAGCAGGTCATTTAGTTGCCGAGGTCGTGGACTGGTCGAAGTCATATGGAGATACGACCTAGTCGAATACTACTCGAACATAATCACCAACTGGTCGTAAGGAGTTGCAAACTGGTCGTAGTTAGATACTAACTGTCGTAAGTAGTTATGAACTAGTTGTAACTAATTATGAACTGGTCGTGACTTAATACGAGCTGGTCGTAAGTGATAAGGACCTGGTCGTAGATCATATTGCATTAAGGTTCGTCCGATATATTCTGTGTGTGTTCGGGAATCGTTATGTGCTGCTAGGTACCGCTAACGACTCGTGATCGGGAAAGAGTTTCTGAGTCACAACTGATTGCACACGAACCTATAGGGTCACACACTTAAAGGGCTAGGATTTGATTTGGATGGTGATCCGAATTCTTATAGGACACGAGTTCCCAATGGACCTTCTGTTCGGGACCCATTATGGATGCCTATATATAGAGGGCGGTGGCATGGGGTGAGGGATCGACCAATCTCTCTAGAAGAAATCCCAAAACCCTAATAGCCACACTCTCCTCAACCACGCCGCCGGCGCTAGCACTCCTGCGCGTGGTGTTCCAGCCCCGTACGTGTGCATACCTTGGAGGTGTTGTTGTGAAGCATCAGCACTAGGACGATCCGCGACTCACGACGTTCATCGGAGTAGGAGGAGAAGGCGTGTGGCAAGTATGACTACGACTGCTTCAACTCGCTACAACGACTCTACTTCCGCTACGAGTCGGCGCGTCTAGTGGTAATCTCGTGATCTATTACTAGCGGAGGTTCCTTGGTTGCTCGGTAATTTTTTTTTGTTTGTGCTATCGTAGCCTTCCCGCAATCCTTCAAGTATATGAGCAGTCACCAGCCTTTCCTTCAAAGTCTGAAAACTGCGTTCACAATCATCATCCCACCGAAACTTCACATCCTTCTGAGTGAGCCTGGATAACAGCTTCGTAAGGATGGAGAAGTCCTGCACAAAACACCGATAATAACTTGTCATACCAAGGAAACTTCTCACTTCTTTGACGTTGGTCAGCCTTCCCCATTCTACCACTGTGGAGATTTTACTTGGATCAACTGATATTCCCTTATCATTGATAACATGCCCCAAGAATCCCACATTCAGAGTTCCAGAACTCGCACTTTTTTAGCTTGGCATAAAACCTATGCTCTCTTAGCGTCTCCAACACCAGCCTCAGATGACGCCCATGATCTGCTTCAGTCTTTGAGTAGATCAAAATATCATCAATAAAGACGACGACAAAGTCATCCAGATACTCATGCAGCATCCTGTTCATTGTCTCCATGAAAGCAGTAGGGGCATTCATTAGTCCAAAAGGCATAACTTTAAATTCAAAATGCCCATACCTTGTGGAGAACGCCGTCTTTTCAATATCCTCCTTTCGGACAGGAATCTGATTGTATCCCGATTGGAGATCAATCTTTGAGAATACCTTAGCACCTCTCAACTAATCAAATAAATCTTCAATGCGAGGCAAAGGATATTTATTCTTGATGGTCAGCTGGTTGAGAGCACGGTAATCGATACACATGCGCCAACTATCATCCTTCTTCTTGGTAAACAGAACAGGAGCTCCCTACGGAGACACACTGGGTCGAATAAGATCTTTCGCTTTTAGATCATCCAACTGCTTCTTTAGTTCCTCTTGAAAAGGACGTGCCAGACGGTATAGGGTCATAGAAACCGGTCGAGCACCCGGTACTAAATCAATCCTGAACTCCACTAGACGTGGTGGAGGCATCCCTGGCAACTCCGCTGGAAATACATCTAGGAATTCCCGAACGACCGGAATTCTTTCTACAGTCAAGGAGGAACTCGGCATTCCCACTAGAGACAAAAGAAATCCACTCTTTGCTGCTCGACTACCAAGATACAAACTAGCCAGCACACAGAGTGAATAGGAGGGGGCACTACCCTGAAAAACTATCTCCTACCCAGACGGAGCTTGAAGAGTTACTGTCTTCCAAAAACATGATATGATAGCACGGTAACTATACAATCAATCCATTCCTAAAATAATATGAAACGGATCCATCTTCATAACCATCAGATTAGCAATAAAGTCCTCTCCATCTAAAGAAATCACACATCCGGGACAGACTATGGAACTAGAAAGAATTCCCCTAGGCGAATTAACTAGAATAGACTGAGCTATATGCTGCATACTCAAATTGGCCCGGCTAGCAAACTCTAACGATACAAAAGAGAAAGTAGCCCCATAATCAACAAAACAAAAGCCTCCACCGAATCCACCAGAAATGTACCTGTCACCACATCGGGATGACCCACCGACTCAGCAGTCGGCATGGCGTAGGAGACTGATGCTGGGGCGGCTGGTGCCCCAACACCCTGGTATGGTGGTCCTGGAGGTGCTGAAGGTGCCACAACTGGGAACTGTGCCGTAGGGGGAGGCGGCCAAAAATACCTTGGTGATGGGATTCCCCTAGGAGTAGGGTAGTAGGGTTGAGGCTACATCCAAGACTTAGTAGGAGTAGCTGCTAGCATCTGCACAGACACTCGAGAAGAAGCAGCTAGCACTGGTGCTGACGCTTGAACTGGCTCCCACTTGATAATACTGGCGAGATTCTGCCTACAAACCAACGCCTTGTGGCCTTCCTGACCACAGTGGCGACAAACACCCGACCAAGTACACTCTGATGCACGATGTTCATTGCCACACTTGAAGCATTTCATACCTTGCCCTGGGACCGGACGCATCCTAGGAGCACTCGCTGACGGTCGAGAAGTGGAGGATGATTGTGGCTTTGTGAAGCTGGACTTGAAGGAATTCTGCGGGCCCTTGAACTTCTTGGAAACTAGCTTCAGAGATGACCCACTTCCTTCTCTGAAACTCTTCTTCTGACTGCCACCAGCACCCTCAGGAACCATGGTACCTCCTGCACCTGGTAACTCTTCCCCAAGCTGCATCTCTAGCTCCATTCCCCTGGCTTGCTCTACCAGGGAGCTAAAGTCACGCAACTCCAATGCCCCCAACACTTGACGAAATTCCTGCCTGAGCCCTCTGCGAAACTTCTTAGCCTTCTCCGCCTCATTGGTAGCCACAGCTGGAATGAAGCGGATTAAGTTATTGAAACCCACTTCGTACTCTGTCACCGACATCTTACCCTGCTTGAAACTGTTCAATGATATCTCCATCCTTTCCACAAATGAAGCAGGATAAAACCTCCTCCTGAACTGCTCCACAAATAGTTCCCAAGTTGCTGGTCCATGGGCAGCGGTCCTAGCTGACAAGACTCCTTCCCACTAGAGATACACTTGCCCCTTCAACTAAAAGGCCACGAATTGAACCCTCAGCTCTGAAGTCGATCCCAACACCCCCAAATGCCTTTCTATGTGCGCACCGGCTAGCAAAGATCAATCAAGCGTGCCCAACCCATCAAAGGTGTCCAACCTCAAGGCATTCCATTGATGCAACAAGATAGCAACCATCATGGTGCTACCGCAGAAACCGCCACAGCGCAACAAAGAAAGCGGTCAGGAGCCGGTTCCCGAACCACCGGCGACCTCTTCCTCTAATTCCGCAGGACTAGCCTCCCCGGCTACAGAGTTCTGAACTTCGGGCGGGGGCAATGCCTGGCCTCGCCCGGCACCCTACCGACCACGACCACGGCCACGACCTCTACCCCTTGCCATCTCTAAACATCACAAACAAGAATAATTCAAACATTAAGCACATCATCAAACTATGATAATCAATAGAAACATAAATGCAATGCAAAAGCCCAATCCCATCTACTGCGCTTAGTGTGTCAAAATTAATATTTTATTACCCACGGACCTACAGCCCGCTCTGATACCAACTGTAACACCCCAGCCTGACAAAGGCCTAGAATGCTACTAAATTACATAATTTAGACAAGTTAAACTAAAATACCTTAGAAAATTTCGGCAGAACCTCCTTTGTATAGTTATCTATACCGGAGGTTCCAACTAACAGATATAGCATATATAAGTATTCCAACTTGCAATTTGATTAAGACAAAATCAAAACTGGCTATTCGTTACTATAACATCCATAGCCACTAAACATCTAGGATATAGATCAAGAGCATCCAAAATCATCTATCAGTTTATTACAGTTTACTCCAAGCAAAGCAATAATCATAAAATGTACTTTAAGAAATTCATTCAACTACTAATTAATTTTCTTTTGCATTCCATTGTAGGTAGATCGTGCGATAGTGCAACAAGGCTAATCCTTCTTTTCCCCCATGCATGCTGATCTCGTAAGGGTACCTAAAACACAACAAACAACAAGAGGTGAGTCCAAAGACTCAGCAAATATAATAAATGGCATAAACAACATACATGCATATAATCTCATCAACTGCATTACACAATCCACACACCAATTACTTTACATACACATGCTATGCAATATGCTCAATATGCTATTTATCTTTCTCTTTCTCTTTTGCATTTACCCGGTAATGCAAAGTGCGCATCCGTCGATTCACACCCATGCATGTGACATCTGGCACAGGGACCATTGCCCATACTCCGCAAGTATGGGGACCTAAGCCCATGCTCTACAAGCATGGGGACCTTTAGCCCGTCATAAACATGCTGGGGACCTCAACAATATCTTGGTCATCACATGACCAAGACTTCAATAAGCCATCATGATGCATATGCATGAAATCTCAAATTAATATAAACATGCATCCGCAGCAACATTGCATATGAATAATCTATTCATACTACAAATACACATAATCAAGACTTCATAACCTTCAAACATCCAAGAATAACATTTTACTCATATCACTGGAAACCATGAACATTACCAAACATACCACCATAACAATCATGGATAACACAAATACTCCTAGTATTTATCAAACATTGTCATTCAATGATATCTATAATATCCATCATTATACTTGCCTTAACCGCGAGAGAGCGAGGGACGTGCAGAAGGTGCTGCCCCCGGGATCAAACCACCACCTAAATATATTTATAACGCACTAAGATAACAGTAGTAGACCAAACAAACTATATAAAAACAATCACTAACTCGCAAAAGCGTCTAACCCGATCCCAACCCCAAATCCTAAACGTCAATCTATCTCCTCGGTGGACAGTTATATACAAAAATCCATATCTATTGGCACAGGAGTCCAAATGAGGTGTTCTTGGACTTTCTGGAAAGGTAATTAAATTCTCCAACTAAACCTAGTTGAGGGGCCCTTCTAAATCGGGCATCTAATACCCCTACCAAGCCAAATTAAAAGATATCAATATTCACGTCGGGTTCTCTGGACAGTACACTAAAACCACCATAACATTTGCTATGAAAGTCCAAATCTTGTGTTCTTTAGCTCTTTGAAAAGGTATGGAAATTACCTACATTTTTCGTTATATCGAGATCCTCTGATTTCCTCTTTAACTAATGGCTTAACCCAGTTTTCTACAAACTGTCTAGATGCTGACAGATTAGCAGGACAGTTGATCCGTACATCGGAATCAGGTGAACTTGGCGGCCACCAAACAAGGTAGTCAGAGTCGAGATCCCGAGTCAGATCGATTTGCCTCCGGTAGGATCGAATCTTAGTATCGAATCGTAGAATCGGCGATTGTACGGATTTATAAAAATACATATATTTACCATCTATACTATAAGTATGTATGATTCTTATAAGGTTTACCACTTATTACCAAAAAAAGGGGCAAAATACTTCTTACCACACAACAAAAAAGCATAATGGTTCTGACATGATGGGTGATATAGTTCTGAACTACAGGAGAACAGCATTACCACACTAATATAATATTTTGCATGCTCCTTGTTTATTTATAGTTCCATTCTAAAAAATTAATATCAACAAATTTTACTCTAAAACAAAATATCAGCAAAGCCTGGCCTCTAAAAAAATTGTAATTTTTTTTGCCCTAAGACTCTACGAGTAGGATCGAGGTAAGATTTGGATCGACGGGCTGTCGTGGGTTCGTAGAATCATAAGACTCTAAGAGTTGGATCGTGATCCTAACTACCTTGCCACCAAAAGCTAAGAACATAATCTAAATAACTATAGGAGATCACAACTCCTAATTCGGCCTCTAAACACATGAAATTGACCACGCAATAATCTGGACAGAATTGAATCTAAAGCAGACATATTTCGATCCAACCAAAACTAATCGGTTTCCCTTCTACGGCTAATCAAACAACGAAATTCGATAAACGTTACCCTTGGGTCACCCAGGAAGACAATGGTTGCTCCTCGACGATGATCCCCACCTTCTTGATCCGTGACGCTGCGAAGATCCAATCAATCCTTCGCGAGAGGCCGACAACGAGGAGATCGCCACCAAGGGGTAGCTCCCGGAGATGGAGGCGCAGCACTAATGGGGTGGGACGGCACCAAAGGGGTGGGAGAGGGGGCGGCTCCCTGCTGGTGGTGGCGCAAGATGGAGGAGGGGAGGGGAGAGGGGGCGGCCAAGGTGGGGAGGGAGAGGGAAAAGTGGGGGGGTGCTAGGGTTTCCCCCCTATTGGCCGACCACTAATGAGCCATGGGCCCCACAGCTGCCCCTCCCTTTGGGCTTCCTGGCTGCCCCCCTTGGCCCACAGGGCCCCCTCTTGGCCTGCTGACCAAAGGCCTAAGCCCAAAACTAGAAGAGCAGACGAACCGCTGAAATAATCTCTATTAAAATTCGAATTCGAACTGAATTCTTTCTAAACGAAAATGGAGTATTGCACGAGCGATCGACAGCTTCTCCCCCACATGGCTGCGACGTGGTGCCAAACACCTACGGGCGTTGACGTCGACGGAATTGGCCATGTCACCGGAAGGAGGGATGGCGGTCGAGCCACCGATCAAGGAACGGTCCGTGACAAGAAGATGGCTCATGTGGCACTCCTACGAGGAGGAACGAGAGGAGGAAAAAGCTAAGAAAAATTGGGAAAAAGAATGAGATAGAATTTTTGATTTCTATAATTCTAGGAGATTCTCATGCGATGATAAATATTGATTATTATTTTCTAAATAATTCTAACTGGGATTTTTGAACATTTAGGGAATTAGGTTTTGAAATTCTATACCTTCGATCTTAGGGTTTACACTACATGTAATTTAAGAGCAATACTTTTAATTTTATTTTGCTCCTGCAATTTATGTTTCTAGGGTTTCTATAGGTTTTTCCAATTTGGATTTTTATTCTAGTGAATCTTTTCAGAAGATTTACTAGCATATGATCTTTCAGTTTGTTTTACTTTTTTATAACCTCATCTTTTAGGGTTTCGATTATTAGGGTTTCTATTTTTACGCCACCAGCTAAAAGGAGAAAACGTAGCTAAAATAACTTCTAAAAAGGAAAGCAATTAGGATGGCAATAGATAACATAAAAGGTTTTAAAAATCCCATATTTTTATATTCAGGCATTTTTGGGATGTTACACTCCTACTGTAGTTGTGGTCGTTTGAGCGCTTCCAGACTGGACGACCACAACTTGACCTCGCAGTGTACTCCACAACGTGTTGAGGTGTGTGTTGTTTTCTTCCATAGGTCACGTTCACACCAGTCACTACGCACGTTTCATACCCAGACTTACGTGGTGATGTTCGACCAGCTAACGGATGACCATTCATCTAGACACCGTAAACTATCGAGAGGGTGTGCGAGCGCACACCACACGGCTTGTCCAGCCAATGCGTGCGAGACTCTGTCTACTAGCTCACGTGGTGTCGCTTGGTGCACGACATGTACGTGGAGGCCTACTCCGTCCACCGGGTGATGAGGCAGCTCGGACTATGACAAGAGGTCCCACTCCCCTGGGGAGAGCCATTGCCACCGAATGTCCACGGGTAAATTCATCTTGAATATAGTATCTTTGTCATTTTCCATGTGTACTAATATTTTCGTAGTGTTGCTTTCCGCAAGCACGCTAGGAAGGGTGTCCCAAGTACCACATCCTGGGTAGTGTGCATGGAGCCATGGGTGAAGCAGTGGGGACATCCCTTGCAAGACGTCATCTAGGAGGCTGCCCCCTACGACCACCGGACATATTATGACTACATCAAGTGGTACAACACTCGAACAAGACTGCGTTGTGTTCGAGTCGTGGACAACCCGCCGCCACACATCGCTGCAATGGGCGACACATACCCCACGCAGCTAGACTCTGCATTCCATCATGCGGTACATAGTGAACGGTCTGTAATGTTTATTTACTACTCATGTTTTTGCATTCTAACTTGTTCTTCGTGCCTAACAGAGCAATATATCAAGTGTTGTACTCGGAGGCAACCTCCATTCTATCCTAGATCAAGGACCGCATCAAGATGATGGCTGATACAGGGTGACCGGTCTTCAAGACATAGAATCTTGGATACACATAGCATAATGATAAGAACATCAATGCAATATGAAATGAGGGAAACCTTGCGTCAAGCATAAAACCTTCTCAATGGCAATCACACCACAACTCTCATGATGATCCAATCCACAGAACTAGCACATAGGCTAATGCACGGAGAGGTTGACCACAACATATCAGCCCAAGCAAACTCTAAGAACTTGCAAGAACACACAGTTCTTCTCAAGAACGATATCAATTTACTAGTTAAATTTGAAAAAATTCATCAAAATTTGTGGTTGGGATTCCTAGGGCCGGCCAACAATATTTAATAGGGAGTTCCCACCCCCTTGATTTAGCCACACAAAGGCCAACACATCCCGCCCCACACACCAATTCGGGCTCTGGAGGCCGAATTCAACTTCTAAACGCAAACGATTCGAACTCTAGTGTTCTAAACAGAAACAAAGGATACATGGCCGAAATTGTGAGTATAATTAGTTTAAATACATGGCATGCAATCCAACACAATTCCCTAACTCATTGGGTCCAATTCGGATTGAAATTTGCTTCAAATTCATAATTAACTTTGGGCTGAAATTGGGAGAGAGCTTCAATTCAGATTTTGACTTTGTATTGGAGCCCAATAGCCTCCTCCATGCCTAGGCATGGCCAAAGCCCACAATAGCAATTCATTCACAAAGACTAATGTGGGTGGACATGACATGGGAGTCCAAACGGCTCGAGTGGTAATACCAAATAGTTGTAACGACAAGTTTTAATAATGGCGAGTCTAACAACTCTGGTTTGACTACCTCGGTTGCAATTCCAATCCAACAAGCCCCAATTTAACAACCCAGCTACGGCAATCCCTAGCGTATATATGTATATACATATACATAAACAAAAAGAAAAACGAAAGAAATAAGAGAATGAAAGGAGAACAAAACTATTGGAATTACGCAGTTTCCACTATTGGAATTAATGAACAAATGATTGGCCCATCATATCATCCAAAGAAATGGAAAATACCAAAAAGTTCAAATTGATAGCTAATAACATTGATTCAATTGGTAGCTAATACGAAGTTGTAGTAGTTTTTCCCATGATTTTCCTATAAACATATAAACAACTCAGTATCTTCTACCTGTATTGCAGACAGAAAATATGGTCATTTGCATGAAGAACAAAAGGTAGTATGAAGTAATCATCATACCTCATTCTTCAATCTTTTCATGGCTGCTTCATTGTCCTTGGCCTTGATCAACACATATATTTTACCAACATCAGGATTTTTCCTTAAAATTGGATCGATAAGAACTGATGATCAAAATTCGACAAAGTATAATGGAAGAACAAAGGAAGGAAGTCAGATAGCTTAGAGCAAGACAAAGGCAAAATGGAAGAATAGCCAAAAAGCGGGGGGCCAGACAGAAACTGTCTCACTTAAGCTAGCATTTGAAAATACTACATGCCCTTCCCCTATTTCTGCATTTCATTCTTCCATTCCTTCTGTTTGCTTTTCTAGTTAAGCTACTAAAGGGGATGATCATAGATAATGAAAGAAGACTCAACCCTTGGGGCATGAGGGGGTACCTTGTATGCAAGTCACTACTTAACTTGACAAGCAGTGTTTCAAATCTAGCCCTATCAAATTGGGTGTTCACTGTCACAATCCCTTCCTTATTGGTTCTAGCAGGTTAGAGCAGAGGACTCGAAATCCTAAGAGTGGATCAAATCCACTTCAAAATGCCTAGCGTCATCCATGTGATGCATGGTGATCCGAGGAGTGATTCTCCTTAGTGGATCATTTATCGTTTGTCTCCACTACTACAGAAAAGGTCTTCACAGACGGTTCAAAAACGTCATCACAGACGGTTTCATGAGCCGTCTGAGTCTATGGGTCAGTGATGATGAGGTCATCACAGACGGTTTTCAAACCGTCTGTGATGCATACTGTCACAGACGGTTATTAACTCATAACCGTTTGTGATAGTTACCTATCACAGTCGGTTTTGTAGATGAAACCGTCTGTGATGATTGATATATCACAGACGGGTTTCATATGAAACCGTCTGTGATGATGCATATATCACCGACGGTTTGTAGATGGAACCGTCGGTGATGACTTTTCTCTATAGACGGTTTGTAGATGGAACCGTCTGTAATGACTTTTCTCTATAGTCTCAGCGATGGTTGCTTGTGCCTTTAAAACCGGCATCATATATTTTATATATATATATATATATATATATATATGTATTGTAGTAGTCTTAGCCACTTTAGAATCGTCCACGCGTGAGGAGGATGAGATAGCAGCCACAGGCAACTTCATCGAGCCCATGCAAGTTTAAGAAGTATGGCTGCCAGGACAGCGTAAGGACATCTAATTACCTGGATGTCGTCGATATGTAATTACCTATCGACGACATCCATGTAATTGGATGTCCTAACGCTCTCTTGGCAGCCATGATTCTTAAACTTGCATGGGCTCGATGAAGTTGCCCGTGGCTACTATCTCATCCTCCTTATGCTGCGTGGACAACCCCCCCGAAAGTGGCTGAGGGACTACAAACAATATATATAATATGATGTCGGTTTTAAAGGCACAAGCAGCCACTGCTTGGAGACTATAGAGAAGAGATCAGAAATGGAATGGTATGACGTACCTGGCAGAGGTGAAATGAAGATTGATTATTGCTCTCAGAAGGCTAATTGCACAAGATTAAAACTTGCTAATATATTCAGACCAGTGGACTACACAAGATTAACCCTACATGCCTTTTCCCTATTTTTTCTTGTTCCAAAGGGACCGCCGACATGAACTATATATTTCACAGAGAGCTCAGCTCATCCCATAACCCACAGCCATCTCATCATCCCCCAAAATCACAAAACATTATCCCTCAGGGCACATCACGGAAGCATCGTCGATAGCTCTCAAGATTTATCACTAAGCAAGGGAAGGGAAAGGGCTCATTCATATCGTCGAGGGAGTATATTCAATATTCAGTATTCAGCAAGGAGTATGTTCAGTTCAGTTCAATAGTTAAATATTCAGTATTCAGCAATAGCAGGAACATCACAAAGCAAATCAACAAATAGTTTAGTTCATCACAACAGCAATAGTATTCAGCAATAGCACAAAGCAGGCACATCACAACAGCAATAGTATTCAGATATAGTTCAATGTAGGCATTAGGCACAACAGATCAACAAGCAAATCAGATCAGTTCATCAATTGATCACAAATTAGAAAGCACAAAGCACAAAGCAGAGAGGGGAGGGCGGCGGCGCGGGAGGGGAGCAGAGAGGGGAGGGTGACTGCGCGGGAGGGGGAGCAGAGGGGAGCAGCGTACCTTGACCTTGCGGGCGAGCTCGTGGGGAGATGGCGAGCTCGATTCGCGAGATGGCGGGGTGAGCCTCGACGGGGACATGGTGGGGCGAGCTCGAATCGGCAGCGGGGGAGGCGCGATGCGGGAGACCAAAGTCTCGAACCCTAGCGCGCGATGGGGAGAGTAAGGGCACAAACCCTAGCGCGCGGGCTGTTATTAATAAAGGAATATCACAGACGGTTCTTTAAAATAACCGTTTGTGATAGCCCTGTCCGGACCTTGTCTTTTCGCTTGATCTGGACGGTTGATTTAAAATCGGACGGCTGTACAATATCACAAACGGTTTTCATAATGAACCGTCTGTGATATTACCTCTTCAATTTTTGGCGCGGAAAGTAACACAGACGGTCGCTACACAAAAACCGTCTGTGATTGTTTTTAATACAGACGGTTTCGATGAACCGTCTGTGATTAGGCGTCCAGTCTGTGATATATATATAGTTCAACATATAATATAGTAATTCGATCACCTCCAAACTAGATTTTTTCATTTTTGGAATTTACATATATATGGCCAAACAGCGTGGCCAGTCGCTTCTTACAAAGATTAAAAAAAGTTTTTCTAGTGGCGGAGGTAGGTTGCTATCTCCGTCTTCAAAACTTCGTAGGCGGCGGCGTCGGCATCGGACGGTTCGTGACCATTAGTCCGAAATGCGTCCACCCGCTAACGCGCTCGTTCAAGTGTCTCCCGAAGACCCTCAGACTGTTGAATCAAGAAGAATTTAGCCCATGGGCTCTCTTCCCTTGCTTGAGGGGTCTCGGCATGGTCGACTCGGTCGTCTGCCACCTCGATTAAGCAGTCCAAGTGATAGTGAGCCTCCTGGAGACGTGCAACATCGTTGTGGAGGACCACGTCAATGACATGGTAAACTCGTCGGAAGTAGGAGATCACTCGGAAGACACGGCGGAGGAGGATGTCAAGACGGCAGAAGGTGGCTGCCACCTACTCTGGCAAATCCTCAGACAGAGGAGGGAGGACACTGTTGGAACAGTGTCCTTCCGCCGCATCCACCAACGTACCGCCGACGAGGTGCTCGTACAGTATGGCCAGGTACAACATCAATGCCGGCGACAAGGAAACAGAGGAGGCCATATATATTTCTTCTCCTTAGAAGTACATACAGTAGATCGGTTATATGTAGGGATGATGATATCTTCGATGGTGGATGATCCTTTTTATAAAATAAGGAATAAATTCGGCGTGTGAGACGAAAAGACGCATCGGGGAGCCGAAGTGGCATTGAACTAGTGACGAAGAAACTCATCGGGCGACGAACAACTCATCGGCCGAAGCTGTCTGTGAAGAGGTAATATCACAGACGGTTTTAAATATGAACCATCTGTGAAGTCTAATTATCACAGATGGTTCGTGTTTAGAACCGTCCGTCATACTTCATAGACGGTTTTCTATGAACTATCTGTGATATTACCTCTTCACAGACGGTTTTTAGCGCAGCCAGTCAGTAACACAAACGGTGTCTAAACCAAAACCGTCTATGATTGTATGTAATACAGACGATTTTAGTCAACCGTCTGTGATGAAGCGTCCAATATTAGCCTTTTTGTAGTAGTGCTCATTAGTTTTAACTATGAGCGGATGGTCAAGTAGTCCATCCAAAGACTGGTCAACTTTTGACAAATAACATCACTTTGAGGTGTCAATGGGTTTCCATCGATATTTCTCAACCCTAGTATTAATCACCTTGGGTGCCACGCCATGCTCCTTTAGTAAGGAAGCAACTAGTCAAATTTTGACATCTTCTAGTGTCAGATGGCAATGTATTTGGAAAATACACATTACTCAAGCTTAACCCTCGGACTGGGTCTACTACACCTTGTTAGTGTGGATGACCTCTGACACTAATGGGTGTTTCATTTAGTCAAGTCCTCATCAGACTAGTGGATGGTAAGTGACCCCTTCTTTAAGGGGAGACCTAACAGAATGGTTATGTTTATCGATTCAAGCTCTTTGCTTCTTGGGCCCATGTGCTCCCTCCTTGGGCCTATGTGCCCCCTTTGGCTCTCCCTTGGTTGGCCCATGCAAATTGTAACTACAAGTTCAAGAGAAAACCAAGGTTAAGGTTTGCAATGAACCAAAGCTGAGGACAACTTTTCTTGAAGGGAGGTGTAACATCCCTAATCTTGACTTGTGTTTCAAATGTAAGAAAATGTGTAGAAATTAAAACTTTTCTTACATCTTACTGTTTTTGGATGTTCATAAAATTCTTGTAAAGGGATTATGGAAATCCAAAACCACAAGTCTCTTTTAACCAAGTCTTGACCCTTTGAAAACTTTTCTAGATAATATTGTGATCATCCTCTGGAAATAATTTTCCATGGTTCTAGGGATGTTGTGTGACTCCTCTGAAAAATTTAACAATTTTTAGAAATTGTTGAATATTTTAAGAGGCTAGTCAAACCAGTTTGATTGTTGGTCAAACCCTAGATCAGTACCTTAATAAATTTTTTGAGAAGAATGCTCTGCACAAAAACCTCTGAAAATTTTATACAAGGTAAACCCTGGAGTTGGTAACCTCTTGTAAAAAAATTTGAATTTTTGGAGTTAGTTTGTTCCATTTAAAAATTACTCAAAGTTTTAGCTCAAATTAAAACCCTAAGTCAACTCTTCTGGTTAGGCCCAAGTCAGACTCGAGTCTCACGGTTGAACCCAACCTCTTAGTGCACTCGGGCTCAGTCCTTTAAGCGCGTTCATCGTCAACTGTTGGATCTCGGTCCAACGCTCGGGACCTCCCCTTCGTTGGACCACCCCCGTGTCTTTTTGCAAAGACCACCCTGGGTCGTTTGCAAAGGCCACCCTCTCGGCCTTAGCAAGGACCTCCCGTAACCTTTTGCAAAGACCACCCTTGGGCGTACGTGTGTAGCGCCTAGGTGATCGTGGACGTCCGTGCCTAGATCTGTGTCCCATATCTCCTTGAACGTTTGGACCACCCGAGATTAGGTTTTAATCTGAGCCACTCATTTTAGATCGGACGCTTGGACCTCTTTGGACCTTCGGACCTCCCGAAAGTCACTTGTAATCTGAGCTACCCATTTCTAATCCAACCATCAAGACCTCCCAACTCGATCTCTTGACTTAACCTAAACCGTGTGTACCTCTTTGACCTGTGCCCTTGGTTCTCCCAATGAATGGTGGGCCCTCGCCTATCCTGGTCATCTTCTTCGCCCAGCTCAAGCTCGTGCGAAATGGCAGTGGGCAGTTGCGCCCTGTCAACCTCACGTGTGCCCCCGTTAACGTCTCTTTGTCCTGTGCATTTAATGCTTGCTAGTAGCTTTGCCCTAAAAGTCTCCCTTCCACCTGCTCCCATCGCGCCCATCTCGTCCATGGCAGAGGCATGGACCAAGCCCACAATGGAGCTTTGCCCTAGCCTACCGTTGTTTCCTCTAGCTATATAAGGCCCTAGAGCTCCTCCTGGTGTTCCTTTACAGCACCACTTTAGCGCCCTTAAGCTCCTCGCTGCTTGTTTGAGCTCAATCTCCAAAAACCTAAAATTGCCATTGACAGCCGCAAGCAAGCTTCTTCGTCTTCGGCGTCCCCGAGGTTCTTTTGCAAATCTTTTTTGCTTCGCCTTGAGCCCCTCAGCACCTTCATCAAAACCCCTAATCCAATTTTGGTTTGCCTTAACAGGAAGCAACTAATTTTGGATTTCACCTCCTTCGGCCGCGTTTCATCGCTTTCGTCCTCAACTCCGGTAAGGGCCTCCCCCTCTCAATCAGTTGCTCATGGACCACCTCTAGACCTCTGCGAAGCTGTCCTTACCATCCTGTGCTTTTCTTCTTGCTCAGGACGTCATCTCCACGTCATCTTCCTCAACTCCGGCGCAGGTCTTCGTCGCCAGAGCACCTCCGACTACCTTAGGACCTCTTCATTGCTCAGGTAAACTCCTAGTAGTCCTTTAGTGCTTGGGCACCGCTACCTTGAGCTGCGGTAGAGCTTTTTGCTGTTTTCGTTTTGGCCGTAGTTGCGCCACCGCATCTCTCCGGCTCGCCATCGTTCTAGGTCAGCTCTGCCGTCGAGAGTGGTCTCTGGGTGTGCGCTTTGTTATTGCGAATGTTTTGCCACTTTTTGTTTGTGTCGTCGTGACCAAAGTCGCCGGCAGCAAGCCGGCGAGCAAAACGCGCGGTACTTAAGTCTTGTTGTCGTAAGACCACCCCTTAAACAACCTTCATGACCTCTTAGGTTTAGATCTTAGCCGTTAAGACCTCTTTGGGTTAGATCTTGGTCGTTAAGATCTTCCTCTATGAAGATCTCAGCTGTTAGGACCTCCCCTAGGTCGGATCTTGCCCATTCAGGACCTCCTCTTATAGATCTTGGCCATCCAGGACCTCCCCTTTTTAGAACTTGACCTCTAGGACCTCCACTGGATAGATCTGAGTAGTTCGGAACCTCACCTTGGAAATCTGAATCGTTCAGGACCTCCCCTCTTTTAGATCTTAACCTTGAGGACCTCCCCGTGGAGATCTCGACCGTTAGGACCCCCCCTGTGAGATCTTAGCCGTCAAGACCTCCCTCAATTTAGATTTCAACCGTTAGGACCTCCCTCGTGTAGATCTCAACCCTTAGGACCTCCTTGGTAGATCTAGACCGTCGGGTCTTGATCTAACAGTCAAGACCACCTCAGCGCGCGCGTGCGTGGGTGCTGTGCTCCCGTGCGCTGGAGCTGTGCGATTTCAGATCTACGGCCCCGACCTCTCCGGTTGAGTTAGTTTTCAAGAAAAGTTCAAAGCTTTTATTTCCAAACTGTGAATTGTGTTAAATTTCAAAAGTGCATAACTAATTCGTTTTAACTCCTTTTAGGGTGATTCAAATTTTATTTTCTTCCTGTTTAACTGAACTTTAATCTGAAAGTGTGTTTGAACATTGTACTATACCAAAGAACTGTGTAGTTGTATTATCTTGTTAACATTAATTGTTGCTCTAGAAATTCCTTTAAACTTGTAAAATGCATAAGTAATTCTCTGTGATTCCAAATTGAGCAAACTAAAATGTGTTAGGTTCTTCTGTTAAATTGCCCGAGGAACAGCAATTACCTCCTTTTTACTTTGGCTGTGGTGAAGAGAGCCAGGTCGCCGAAGATTGCCAACTAGGGTAGGTTAAGGTCTGCCAGCGCTGTGGTGAGGAAGGGCACTACCGCAACAAGTGTACTACAACTTGCCCAAACTACGACGAAGACCACTTGCCCAGGAATTGTCCAACTGTCAAAGTTGTTTCCTCTGCGAGGGAAGCGATTACTATCCCAAGGAGTGTAATATGAACCGGGTAATCGCCAGGTCGTTAGAACTACAACGACTGCTTCTTCGGTCGTTTGTAAGCACCGCAACCGCCAATGCCTCCAGACCAGAGAAGTTCCTAGATGATTTGTCTGAGGAGTTGTGGGACAAATTACCAGTCTATACCTTGGCTGACTTTCAGATTGTGATCGAAAATCCCGTTGTCACTGGGGGCAAAAATAGACAGCTAAAGGAGTGTCGTAGACGTCAAAAGAAGGCTCCGGGCGACTTCCACGTTGTCGCCGATGTCACTTGTTTCTTCTGCAACAACAAAGGACATTATGCAAATAGTTGCCCTAAGAAGTTTGGAGCAACCCCTTGTCCTCCGCAGGTCGTGTCTTAATCACGTGCACCTGCAAGTCAGCAAGGTGGCCTCCGCGATGTGGCCGAGGTCACATGCTTCTATTGCCACAAGAAGGGGCACTACACCAACAAATGCCTTGTGAAGAATCAAGATCAGAAGACTGCTCGTGGTCAAGTCAACTCCCTATCCGCCGAGGAAGCACAGGGGGCGCCTGACATCGCGTTGGGTACGCTCCTTGTCAAATCCCATCTTGCTACTGTTTTGTTTGAGTCAGGGGCGTCAGCCCACCCTTTTTGAAAGAACTCCAGCCGCTCAACTTGGAAGTGATTGAGCATGGCTCTCTCGCTGCCTCAGTTGTGCAACCCACCTTAGTGGATCGGATTAAGTCCGCGCAACAATCATTTGACTTGAGTGGCACTTTTCCTTCCCTATATCTCCAAGGGCGTCACATCCCTGTTATCGCCCCAAACCTCCGTGACCGAAAATGGCCATAGTCCCTCTAAGTAACTAGCTGCGGAGGGATGACTCCGTATAGCTAGTTATCCAGCTAAGGCCTCGTGGCCTCGTTCGTTAGTGGAGTAACCAGATAAATCGCTCCACCAACTAACAATGGCCTTGCGCCAACAGCCATAGAGTCAAAAATGAACTCTTAGTCTGTCAATCTTCGTTATATCTGGACCAGGTAAGTTTCCCCGTCTCAAATAAAGTGGCACGTTTCCTACCAGTCAGAACCAAGATTTGTACCGGTCACGTGGCTAAGCTTTCTATCCCTAGGACCGTAAGTTTGCATGATGTACCAAAGACGATCGTTTTCGATCGTGGTTCTCTATTTACTTCCCGATTGTGGCATAGTCCACAAGAGGCTATGGGGACCCGTCTTACTTTCAGCACCACCTTTCATCCTCAAACTGATGGTCAGACGGAGTGAGTCAACCAAGTGTTGGAAGATATGCTCCGTGTCTGTGTTCTTTCTTATCAGAAGAAGTGGGAGAAGTGTCTGCCCTTTTGCTGAGTTCTCCTACAACAACAGTTTTCAAGCCAGTCTTGATATGGCACCTTTTGAGGCCTTATATGGGAGAAGGTGCAGAACCCCATTGAACTGGTCAGAAACTGGTGAGAGATAGTTCTTCGGCCCAGATTCGATCAATGAGGCCAAAAATCAAGTTCAGCTGATTCGCGAGCATTTGCGTACGGCCTAGTCCAGGCAAAAGAGCTATGCGGATCGTCGTCGCCGAGAGTTGAACTTTGAGCCCAATGACATTGTGTACCTCAAAAGTCTCACCTTTGAAGGACCATCAGCGCTTTGGCATCAAGGGCAAGTTGGCTCCTCGATATGTTGGGCCTTACCGTATCATCGAGAAAGTTGGAGTTGCCAGCTACACTTGAGGGGGGTTCATGATGTGTTCCATGTGTCCCATTTGAGGAAGTACCTCTGTGTTCCAGCCGAGGAAACTCTGTAGGAAAATCTCGACGTGCAGGAGGATTTGACCTACCGCGAACATCATGTTCGTATCCTTAAAAAATCTGAACGAAGGACAAGGAACGGTGTCATCAAGTTCCTTAAGGTCCAATGATCGAATCATTCCGATGATGAGGCAACTTGGGAGCGGGAAGATCGTCTTCGTGCAGACTACTCGTCTTTCTTCTCCGAGTAAACGGAATCTCGGGACGAGATTCTTGTAAGGAGGGGGGAGATTTGTAACATCCCAAGTTTGAACTTGTGTTTCAAATGTAAGAAAATGAGTAGAAATTAAACTTTTCTTACATCATGTATTTCCTGTATGTTCTAAACAATTCTTGTACAAGAATTATGGAAATACAAAGTCACAAGTCTTTTGATCCAAGTCTTGACCCTTCAAAAACATTCTTGTCAAATCTTGTGATCATCATTTGGGAATATTTTTCTTAAGTTCTAGGGATGGTATGTGGCCCCTCTGAAAAATTTCACAATTTTTAGAAATTGTTTGAATATTTTTATAGGGCGGTCAAACATGTTTGACTTTTAGTCAAAACCCTAAACCAGAACTTTGCAGAATTTTTGAAGAAAAATGCACTGCATAAAAACCTCTAAAATTTTTACACAAGGTTAATATCTAAATTAGCAAGCTCTTGTAAAAAATTCTGAATTTTTGGAGTTGTTTTGCTACCTCAAATAAATCCCCAAAGTCTATCTCAATTCAAAACCCTAAAAATTAAACTCTGGTCTGAGTTAGACTCGGGCTCGAGTCAAACCCGAGCCCAAGTTATTTGACCCGGTTGTACCAAGCCATCTCAAATCTGAACCATTGGATTAGAATCCAACGCTCACGACTTCCCAACGTTTTGAACCTTAGGAGCTCTTGGGCAAATCTCAACCGTTGGATTGAAATCGGACCGCCCACGATCACCCTGGCTTTTCTGGTCGTCTTCCTCCTCGCGCCGTGCGCAGCACAAGGAGCGGCATGGCCTGGTCACGTCTTTCTCCCTCGTCAACCCTCCTTGGTCGGGGAAGTGAATGCGTGTGGTTTGCTTTCGGCCATGATCAAGCCTTTTTCCTGCCCCCCCCCCATCATTTCTTTTTGGTCCACGGTTGTCCCGTGAGCCAAGCTCACCCGAGGGCTTCATTTTAGCAAACCCTAGCTCTTCATCGATATGAAGCTCCCTAAAACCCTTTCTGAGCTCCTTTGCAACACCACTTGGCTACTCTTTGTTTGTGGAGCTCAAAACACCAAAAATACCAAAACCACCATTAATGACCGTGAAGCTCTGTTGATGGCTTTGGTGCTCCAGTGGTTCATCTTCAATTCTTCTTGTACCCTTTTGAACTCCTTAACCCCCTATACATTTCTCCTAACTCAATTTTTGGTTTCATTCACAGGAATTGAGCAATTTTGAGTTTGGATCATTTCGACCGATTTTTACCCCCCCTTTCTTCCTCAACTCCGGTAAGTAGTTCATTTTGCAATTACTTGCTCATGGAGCTTCTATGAGTCTTAATGGAGCTTTAGTGTTGATCTGGTTTCACCCATTTTTCCCAGATCACCATTTTTCACTTCATCTTCACCAGCTCCAGCGGGCTTCTCTGCTGTCCAAGCTCCTCTGGCCATCTTTGAAGCTCATCTTGGTTGAGGTAGCTTCTTATTAGTCCCTAGAAGTCGTGGCACCGCTTTTGTGGACCTTTGCGGAGCTTTTCGCCATTTTCATTTTCTGCAGTACTTGTTCCCACCGCTCTTTTCCGGCTCGTCGGCGTTCTAGGCTGCCGCTGCCGGCGAGGTCATCACCATCGGGACCGCAAGGCTATTGCGAACCCATTTTGGTACTTTGTGGGCGCCGCCGTGGCCGTAGCCGCCGGCGACGAGCCGTTCTTTGCGCTCGGTTTTGCCGGACGAAAAACCTCTCTAAGCCGTTGTCGTTAGGACACCATTAATGACTAATCATTGTTAATCATTGTTAATCATGGGCTAGTAATAAATGGTTGTCTTAATGTTGCTTTTGTGTCGCTGACTGGTGGGCCCAATCATTTAACCCCCCCCCCCGCTGGCCCTAGTTAATCCCGTTCGGACATCATTAATGTTAATCATTGATGATTATCTTTAATCACTACCTTAACAATAAATGTTTGTCCGAAAGTGCCTCTTGTGTCACTGCCATGTGGGCCCGTAGGCTTTAAACCGCAGTAACGGGTTCATTAGGACAAATCTGGGGTCATTAATTACTAATCATTGGTTAGTAATTAATGTGTCTTAAGTAGACCATTTGTGCCACTGCCAGTGGGCCCCGCCCACTTAAAGCCCCTCTCGGCGAAGATATTAGGACACAATTAATGCTAATCATCACTAATCTTTGGGTTTAGCATTTATTAGTTGTCCTAAATCACCCTCTGTATCGCTACAGGTGGGCTCGCGCATTTAAAACCCCTCCGCGCAATTAAAACCCACATGTGTTATATGCGTGTATCGTGGATCGTCGATCTCGAGATCAACGGCCCAGATCTGGGGAACGTTCGGACCACCCGAGCCCCAAACCGCTGCGGGCCGTTCATCTCGCGATCAGCGGCTGAGATGGAGGTGCTGTTCGGGTCAACCGAACATTTCTGCGCGCTGAGCCCTCCATCTTGAGATCTACGGTCCTAGACGATTGGAGCCTTCGGGTCACCCGAACGTCTCCATCCACGTGGACCGTTGGATCTAGATCCAACTGTGAGCCTCTTTAGGGTTGCGCACGTGCTCTATTCTCCATGCGCGTGGGCCGTTGGATCTCGAATCACAGGCCCACGTTCGTCCACGTCAATTCCTTTTTTTATAAGCTTTGTTTTATTTCGGTAAATCTTTATTTATGAACTAAAAATTGTATTAAAACTTTAGAAATTCATATCTAATTCGTTTTAAGTCCTTTTTAGATGGCTCCTACCGTATTAAATTCATGGTTCACTAAAGTTTAATATAAAAATGCATTTAGACATTGTTCTGTGCAAATTTTTTGTAAATAGTAATATCTTGATTTCAACCATTTTAGAATATTCCAGAAATTGAATTGAACATTGTAAAATGCATATCTTTTTCTGTATAACTCTAATCTAAACAAACTAAATTTTGTAAAATCCCTTTGTTAGCATACGTTAATATGAAATAGGTTTTGAGCATGGTTATACTTCTGAAAAATGATATGTGCTAGTTTTACAACTTAGAAAAATCATAAGTATTTTATTTTAACTCCAAATTTAGTAAACTCAACTTTGCTGATCTTAGGATGCCATTATCTACCTATCATAAACATTTCAGACTCTAGATCATTATGAAAATTTATGCCATGAACAGTACCAGTAATTAATTTAATTGAATTAAGAGGCTTAGGGACATTGTTTTAGCTATAACGTTTTCTTCCTTAATCCAAATGACTTGTTTCTTGCTTCTAAATTCATTTAAAATCATAACCTTGCTGCTGTATAAATTTCATAAGATTTGGATGAGTTTTGCTGTTGAGTTTTGTTTGGTGTTCTTCGTTCTTATTGGTTTTATCACCTTTTCGCGTTAGGTTCCGAAGAGATTGTTGATCTCGAATCTGAGCCACAGCAGTCAGACCCTGCCCTCCAGCAAGGCAAGCAGATGTAGCATTCATTTGATCATGTTGTTCCTATTATTTTCAAATTCTAATATGTTGTTTGCAAATTCTACGTATGCATTGCTATCTTGTTTTAAACTATTATCGATTAGTTGACCTATTAGATGCATAATCTGTAGGTAAATATTTATCTTCTACTACTGAGCCTAGGATTACTTGCTGTGATTTTGGGTTCGTTGGATGGACCCTTGTCACTTAGTAGTACGAGTTAAAAAGGCTTAGTCATGCTTAGCTATCGGTAGAATTGGGTGGTTATCGACTTGTCGATAACCTTGATCACACAAAACTTATTACATTATTGCCTTCAATGCTCGCTGTTATTTCAATGCTTACAAACAGATTTTACAAATTGCCTTCAATCTATTACATTATTGCAAATAAAATTTGCTTTATGCGTCCAATTAACCATATAACCAATTCCTTTGAATTCAGCTCACATGTAGCTATGTATAGGCTTGTTACTCGTAAGTCTTGCGAGTGCATTATTGTACTCATCTACATTGCTTGTTGTGTGCAGAGGAAGAAGGTGAGCCCCAAGGGCGTCATTTTTGTGAGATGTGTGGCTTTTGGGACGACTAGCTTGGCGGTCCGGTTGGCTGCCTTGTGGGTTAAGGCATACTGATTGGCTTTCGGTTATAGCCATCTTATGGCACTTTTGCTTCCGCTGTCTTATGGTGCTTTAATGTCATTTGGCCGGTCGGCCCATCTTTTGTAATAACTTTATATTATGTATGTCTTTTGGTAGACTTGTTATAATGTGATGTATGGAATTGATGCATGATTTTGTAACGGGTTGTGTATACTGCATTTCTGGGAAGTATACATATCTCGAGGCTTGGTTTATTTGATTTGTGAGGCTAGGGTCGATGGAAGACTAAGCATTACAAGCCAAATAAATCGGGGTCCTCACAGCCTTTTTGCCTTCTAGTGGGCTGCCAGCCTCCCATAGGCCATGGGCCTCTAAAGCTGGCTTTTTCCTCCACGACTATGGGTTGGTGGCCCAAAACTCTATCAAATTCTGAATTTTTCTTCTTTAATTCCCTTAATTCCATCTCTAATTTATATTGCACTCACCAATGAAAATCGGGATATTACATCAACAGTTTTCATAAAACATATTTGACAAAAAGTAGTTTCCATAATTAAACTAATCATATCACTAGTGGAAGTTCTAGCTACTAACCACTAGTATCAAGCCTCTAACCGCAAAGGTTCAAAGGATAGGGCTCTAGCTGCCCAACTGGATCTAGCTACCAGAAAAACTACCCAAGAGTCCCAACTGCTCTCGGGTTCCCAAAAGTTACTCTTTTGAAATCAAAACCAAAATATACCCTGTGAAAATGCACCTTGCTCGCCCTTAACCGTGGGCATAGCTATTCGAATAGTTTTACACTCTACAGAGGTTGTATAGCTTGACCCACACGAGATAATCAACTTATAATGTCATCCGTGACACGCTTCCTTGGGCTTGCAACTAAGCGATTATCACAAGGCTTTTACAATACCACGCTCTAACACTAACCCACCTGATGAGCTTAACCCCAAGTCATGGACGTCATTTACCATTGACCCAGAGCTCACCGTTGTGGGGGATAACCTGCCCGAACATGGATGTATGTTACCATCACCCGGAGCAAGCCCTGATGGATATGGACGTCAATTACCATCATCTGCACAATCCCAAAAAGGAACACCAAACAACTACAACCCGTGGGCATAATGCTAGAACATGGTAAATTAGTTGACCAGATCCTTCCCATTTAGGACATGTGGTTGTACGGCAATGCTCAGTTTAGATAGTCACAAGCGTCGGTCCTTAATATGACTTGGGCGAAACTTAACACAATACAAGTTCTCGTGCTCTAGCTGCACTCGCCTGAACTTACCATCTACCCAAGTCTAAACAGATTTTCACCAATTTATTTTATTTTATAAATCAACGGCAATACTTATTGCCATACATTTCTCAAACTGATTTGCATAAATGATATTAATAATTCCCACCTATAGGATAAAGATGACTGATATAGTTTGTCTAAGCAGTTCTACCATTTTATACTAATCCATCAATGATGTACTTTTATAATCCAACAATAATGTATCTCTATAATCCAATAATAATATATTCCTGTAATCCAACAATGATATATTCCTATAATCCAACAAAGATATATTACTATGATCGAACAATGATATAAGCAATGATGTAATCTGATAATGATGCATTCCAATAATTAAACAATGATATATTTCTATAATCCAACTATGATATAATCATATGATCCAACAATGATTTATTTCTATAATTCATTAATGATGTATTCCAATAATCCAATAATGATATATTTCTATAATCCAACCATGATATAATCCTATAATCCAACAATGATGTATTTCTATAATCCATTAATGATGTATTCCTATAATCCAACAATGATGTATTTCTATAATCAAATATATTCCACAAAGTTTACACATTCTACATGATTCAATCAATTCACCAAAAATTATCACCATGAATTGTTATGAAAATCCATCTTTTTCTTGTTTTAATCGCCACCTTTATTGGATCAATTTCACAATACCAAATCTCCAACAATCACTTACTATAATCAATTTAATTCAACTAACATTTGGTTTAAATCCAATCTCTCCTGTCGATCCCAGATAATCAAATTATTTCTTCATGTTAGACACTTCCATGATATAATTGGTTCCACCAAGTTAAACTTTATATTCGTTCTCAACAATCTATATAATCTACGATGTCCTTCTTCATTGTATTCATCTAATTCCGCAATATTGTATTCCCATTATGTGACAATAACGTAACCATTACTGAGGAATTTATGTACTAGGGCGACAATGATTCAAGGGTAACAACATCAAATTGAGGTATAATCAAATTATGATTAACTAACACTCCTAAGATTTGAACTTATCATTTTATGTAAATAGCAATGCAAAATAGTTTTAATATTTAAAACAAGATTTCAAAAACTTAGGTACAACTTCATCAATGGGGACTTGCCTTCATCGAAGTTGGAGGTTAACGTGTCCGGTTGATCCAAATTTGACTTCGGCGGTGTCGTACTCTACACACGCAAAACGAGACAAATAAATAATATAAAAAAAATAAAATCCAAAAATTATAGAATTAGAACTAATAGAGATATGTTGAATTTAGGAACAAGAATAAACAAAATCGGAGGTCCTATGAAGGAGAACGAGCATCCGAAATTTTGTCAGATTTGGAAAATCTTGAAAATTGGAAGAGAGGGAATATTCTTGGAATATTCTGTTCAGTTTTAATATTGCTAAATCTCATTGTATGACACAAGGGACCCATATGCTAGTGAGTGAGAGAAGTAGATAGTGAATGACATGTGGGCCATGAGTGTTTGAGAGAGAGAGAGAGTGAATGAAAGAAAGACAGGGGAGGTAGAACAGAGCAGGGTGCAAGCGGCAGTGGCGCATGGCGCTGGCGGCAGACGATAGCACGGGAGTGGCCGACAACGGCAAAAATGGAACCCCAGAGGGGTTCCCGACCTTCGGGTGGTGGCCTGGGCGAGTGATAGCGGCGGCGTTGCAACGGCACGTGCATGGGGCAGTGTGGGCATTCAAGGAAGATGTCAGGTGGGTCGAGGTGGCCGGAGGGCAACCGAGACAGAGGGGCGAAGACACCAGCTTTGGGGAAGAAGGTGGTAGCGGCAGTGGTGCGCCACGGAGATGATGTAGCCAAATGAAGAGGGGAAAAGGTAGGGGAACTCCGAGAAAATGACATGACGCGGTTCAATTAACGAAAAACTCAACAGAGAAGAAGATCGAGCGTTGGAGGTGAATTTTTCCTAGAGGAAGAAGATGGTGAAA
Source organism: Ampelocalamus luodianensis (assembly GCA_036346255.1). Lineage (NCBI taxonomy): Eukaryota > Viridiplantae > Streptophyta > Magnoliopsida > Poales > Poaceae > Ampelocalamus > Ampelocalamus luodianensis. Next base: position 63,960,732 of record CM070621.1, on the reverse strand, counting down.
TTCTGGCGACAAACTGCGCGAAAAATGAAATTGATTGTGGGGAAATACTAATAGAGTTTGGGAACACGATGTGACATGGTTCAGACATCAAAATTCTTACTAGAGCAACAGAAGCACAAGATGAGGTGGTGACCGGCGCTCGGGAGGACGACGATTCCGGCGGCGACGAAGCTCCAGAAGTTTTAGGGTTTAGAAGAGGTGTGAAGAGGGTGAAGGTAGTGCTGTGACTTCCATTTATAGACTTGGACGGAGTTTGAATCGACGTTGCCACGAGTAGGAACGTGGACAACATTCATGGCTTGGATTCGAAACTGTCGAAATGGCAATGCACTGATGACATGCAGTAACGGAAGCATTGACAAGCGTGGTGATGGCGAGACTTGAAGATGACGCGGATGGCACAGGCGCATGACACATGAAGCGGCGGCGGCTGCGAGTGCTGAGTCCATTGCACGATTTAATGGCGGCTCGGGTTGAGGCGTGCGAGACAAAGGGCAAGGAAGGAAAGAAAGAAGAAAAAGAAAAGGGGAAAAAGAAATGGGCGTGGTGAGAAAAGAAATGGATTCCGGCCCAAGAAGTTTTGCGGGAAAAATTCAAATTACAATATTTGAATTTAGAATTTGGCGATGAGTTTTGAATTGAGACGATGGAATTTGATTTTGATTTAGCATTTAATAACACAAGAACTCCAATTAAAAACCAAATCTTTGAATTAAATAATTCTAAAATAAATTTTACAAGAGAGTAAAATTTTAGGATGTTACACATCCCATTGATTTACTCTCACATAACAGCACCTAAAAATCACTTGAGCAATGATAAGGAGATTCCTTTACTTTAGAAATCTTTATTGCATGAAAGAACAACGATACTGCCTAATTGCTTAATTAATAATTGTAGGAATGCTAGAAGTATCTATGGTGTCCAGCGGGAGGTGAGGGAGGAAGGACCATAAAAGGAAGACATGCAAGTGCTTGCATTCAGTTTGGCCAAAAGGAACAAACAAGAAGAGAAGAAATCAAGTTTCGGCCAAGAGAGAAAGCAAGAGGGGATTTCGACCAAGCTAACAACCGCATGGGCCAAAGGAGACCAAGCCAAGAACCAACATGAGCCTTAGTCCATGTCTAAGGAGGACCAACTAGTCGCATGGGCCAAGATGGAGCTTCCATGGGCGCATGGGCCAACCAAGGGAGAGCCAAATGGGGCACATGGGCCCAAGGAGGGAGGCGCAGGGCCCAAGGTGGGATTTGGTCATTCCTAGGCATGGAGGAGAGATATTGGGGTCCAATAAAAACTCAAAATCCAAATTAGAGACCTCTCAAAATTTCAGCACAAAGACAATTCCGAATTTAAAGCAGATTTCAATCCGAATTGGGCCCAATGAGTTAGGGAATTGTATGAGATTGCATGCCACTTATTTAGGACTAATTATATTTATAATTTTGGCTATGTATCCTCTACTTTTATTCAGAACACTAGAGTTCGAATCATTTGTCTTTAAGAGTTGAATTCGGCCTCTAGAACCCGAATTGGTGTGTGGGGTGTATTGGCCCATGTGTGCCCAAACCAAGGGGGTGGGAACACCATATTTAATGTTGGTGGCCAGCTCCAGAAACCACAACCACGAATTTTGATGATTTTGTTCAGATTGAACTAGTAGATTGATATCGTTCTTTAGAAGAACTGTGTTCTTGCATGTTCTTGGAGTTTGCTTGGGCTGATCTATCATAGTCAACCTCTCCGTGCAATAGTCTACATGTTGGATGTGTGGATTGGATCATTGTGAGAGTTGTGGTGTGATTAACATTGAGGAGGTATTTTGCTTGACGCAAGGTTGCCCCAATTTCATATTGCATTTTTGTTCTTGAGTTATCATCATGCTACATGTATCCAAGATTTTAAGTCGTGAAGAATGGGCACCCCTGTAACATCCCAATCTTGGACTTGTGTTTCAAATGTAATAAAATGAGTAGAAATTAAAACTTTTTCTTACATCATGTAATTCCTGTATGTTCTAAACAATTCCTGTACCAGAATTATGGAAATACAAAGTCACAAGTCTTTTGATCCAAAACCTTGTCTTTCAAAAATATTCTTATCAAACTTGTGATCATCTCCTGAAAATATTTTTTCTAAGTTCTAGGGATGGTATGTGACCCCTCTAAAAAATTTCATAATTTTTAGAAATTATTTGAATATTTTTAGAGGACAGTCAAACATGTTTGACTTTTAGTCAAACCCTATTCCAGAACATTGCAGAATTTTTGGAGAAAAATGCACTGCATAAAAACCTCTGAAAATTTTACACAAGGTTAATATCTAAGTTAGCAAGCTCATGTAAAAATTTCCGAATTTTAGGATTTAATTTGCTATCCCTAAAAATTCCTCAAAGTCTCAGTCAAATTAAAAACCCAAAACCAGGTTTCACTGTTCCTCAGGTACGGACCAGTCTCGGGCTCGAACCACTTGACTTGGCTCAGTCAACTAACCACACCCGAGCCCGTTTTAAAATGCGCAGGCGCTGTCAGCCGTTAGATTTCAATCAAACCGCCCACGTTGCTTGATACATTCGGACCTCGCGATCGCGCCAACTCATTTGGACCGTTGGATCAAGATCCAACCGTCCAGATGAATTGGGCTGTTCGGGTCACCCGGTTGTCACATTCAATCGTGACCGTCCGTTTTAGATCCAACGCTCACGATCTTTCCCAATGTTTTGAACCTTAGGGGCCTTGGGCAAATCTCAACTATTGGATTAAAATCGGACCGCCCACAACAACCCTAACTTTTCTCTGGTCATCTTCTTCCTTGCGTCGTGCGTGAACAAGGAGCGGCATGGCCGGGTCTTTTTGAGCTCCTCGCCAAGCTTCTCTCTGGTCGGGACATTTAGTGGGTGCAGGTGCTTTCGGCCGCAGGCATGCCCTACCCTGCACCCCCATCATGTCTCCTTTTCGGTCCACGGTTGTCCCGTGAGCCAAACTCACCCGTATAGCTCATTTTTGCCCAAACCCTAATTGTTTCTAGCTATATAAGCTCCCCAAAACCCTTCCTGGTATCCCTTTACACCACACTTAGCTCCCCTTTGCTTATGGAGCTCAAAACACCAAAAATACCAAAACCACCATTTTCAACCATGGAACTCCATTGTGAATCTTGATGCTCTAGTGGTTATTCTTCAAATCTTTTTCTACTCTTTTGGGCTCCTTAATACCCTAATCATTTCCCCTCACTCAATTTTGTGTTTCATTCACAGGAATTGACCAATTTTGAGTTTGAATCTTTTTCGGTCGAAATCATCCCCTTTCTTCTCCAGCTCTGGTAAGGGCTTCTTTTCTCAATTAATTGCTCTTGGAGCTTCTCTGAGCTGTAATAAAGCTATAATGATGATCTGGTATCACTCATTTTGCTCAGGGCATCTTTTTCGTTTCATCTTCTTCAACTCCGGCAAAGCTCCACCGTGGTCCAAGCTCCTTCGGCCATCTTTGAAGCTCATCTTGCTTAAGGTAGCTTCTTATTAGTCCCTAGACGCTGTGGCACACGCTTCTTTGGACTGTTGCAGAGCTTTTGATCATTTTTCGCTTTCGGCCGATTTTGTCACTTTCATTCTTTTCCAGCTCGCTAGCGTTCTGGGCCACCGTCGCCGGCGAGGTCACCACCATTGGGTCCACAAGGCTATTGCGAACCCATTTTGGCACTTTGTGGGCGCCGCTGTGGCCGGAGCCGCCGGCGACGAGCCCCTCTTTCCGCTCGGTTTTTGCCGGACGAAACCTCTCTATGTCGTTGCCGGTTAGGACATCATTAATTGCTTAATCATTGTTAATCATTGGGGGTAATTAATATGTCTTAAGCCGGCCCATTGTGCCACTGACCGGTGGGTCCAGCCACTTAAAAACCCTGCTGGCACTTTGCTTAGTCGTTAAGACATCATTAATGCTTAATCATTGATAATTAATGCTTAGAATTAATTGGCTGTCGGAAATAACTCTTTGAGTCACTGTCATGTGGGCCCGTAGGCCTAAAACCGCAGTAACAAGGTCATTAAGACAAAGATTGGGTTTAATTAATTGCTAATCATAGGCAACAATTAATGTGTCCTAAATCATCCTAATGTGTCACTGCCATGTGGGCCCCCGCCCGCTCAAACCCTCTCCGTGCGATATTATTTAGGACACCATTAATGCTAATAATCACTAATCATTGGATTCGGTAATTAATGGATGTCTTAATCTGGCTCTACGTGTCACTGACAAGTGGGCCCGCGCATTTAAAACTCCCCGCGCACTTAAAACTCACACGTATTTTATGCGTGTATGGTGGACCATCGATTTCAAGATCTGCGGCCCAGATCTCCGGGAACTTTCGGGTCCCCGAACGTCTAAGTCATTAGGGACCGTCCATCTTTAGATCTACGGCCCAGATCGCGGTGACGTTCGGACCACCTGAGCTCCCCACCGCTGCGAGCCGTCCATCTCGTGATGAGTGGCTGAGATGCATGTGTTGTTCGGGTCACCCGAAGAGCTCCGCGCCTTGAGCCGTCCATCTCAAGATCTAGGGTCGAGGTTGATCGGGGCGTTCGCGTCGCCCGAACGGCCCAATCCACGTGGACCGTTGGATCTAGATCCAACGGTGGGCCCCTTTGTGGATCGCGTGCGTGCGTTTTTCTCCCGCGTGTGGGCCGTTGGATCCCGAATCAAAGGCCCACGTTTGTCCACGTCAATTCCTTTTTGTTAAGCTTTGTTTTATTTCGGTAAATCGTTATTTGTCAACTGAAAATTGTATTAAAACTTTAGAAATCCATATCTAATTCATTTTAAATCTTTTTAGATGATTCCAACTGGGATAAATTCATGTTTAACTAAAGTTTAATATAAAAATGCATTTAGACATTGTTCAGTGCCAGAAAATTTTGTAAATAATATTAACTTGATTTCAGCCATTTTAGAATATTCCAGAAATTGAATTGAACCTTGTAAAATGCATATCTTTTTCTATATAACTCCAAAATATGCAAACTCAAGCTTGTTAATTTCCTTTGTTCATTTCTGAAAATTGGTATGTACTAGTTTTATAACTTAGAAACATCATAAGTAAATCATTTTAACTCCAAATTGAGTAAACCCAACTTTGCTGATCTTAGGATGTCATAACCTACCAACCATAAAAATTTCAGACTTTAGATCATTCCAGAAATTTATGCCATGAACAGTACCAGTAATTAATTTAGTTAAATTTCCAGGCTGAGAGAACTGGTTTTAGCTATAACTTCTTCATAATTAGTCCAAATGACTTGATTCTTGTTTCTAATTTCATTTAAAATCATGCCCTTGCTGCCGTATAAATTTCATAGATTATGGATAATTTTTGAGTTTGAGTTTTCTTCGGTGTTCGTCGTCTTTATTGGATTTTCTGGTTCTTTCGATAGGTTCCGACGTTTGTGTCGATTGCGTGAGTGAATCATCTGCAGCAAGAAAGTGATCTACAGCAAGGCAAGCAGTGTAACATCATTTGATCATATTGCTCCCACTACTTTTAAAGTTTAATATATTGTTTGCAAAAACTAAGTATGCATGCTTCTTGTGTCAAAGTTAATTTTGTCGATTAGAGGTAGCTAATCCTATTGCATAGTTTCCCTGAAATTATTCACCCCTGCCACTACCTTAGGATTATTATCCTCACTGGTGAATTAGAGCCCGGTGAATGATTTAGGGCCTTTTATTTGTCTTTACGATATGATGCTTAGCAATGCTTAGTTACCGGTAGAATTGGGCGGTTATCGACTTAGTCGATGACCTTGATCACACAAGACTTGTTATTACTTATGATCAATACCTTGTGCTTTGTTTATTTGTGAAAACTAAAAATGAAAACAAAATGATTTGGACTTGGGCACAGTGCTAAAATGGTGTGCTTTTGGGTGTGACTGGAATGGTGCCCGAGTCAACAAGGACCGAACATCTTGTTACACTAAACCAAGCATTTTTGCGTGCTAACCACGCTAGAGGGAAATGGGACCTCTCTTGACTAAGTACTTTGGAGGTGTTAATTAATGAGTCGCGTGGTGGGTTGTATATTTAACTATATGCAATATGGACAAGTTTGTGGGGAGGGGAGCACCCGCCTAGGCTGGTGTATCCTACTCTACGTATGGGTCCTTAGTAGGGACCGTAAAGGTGGTCCACTAGGTGATAACCCCCATACGTGCGGCTCTTGATTAGCATTTTCCATTGGAAAGCGTCTCGTAGGTCTTAGCTGTGCCGGCATACCTTCGGAAGTGTGCTTCATCTAGTGGCAAAAAGGCGGTCTGAAGTGTGGGTAAATTGGTACACCCCTGCGGTTTTGATCTATTCGAATAGCCTCATCCTAGGTTATGGACACGCTTGACAAGGTCTTTCAAGAGTTAGACTACAACCTTTTAAATGAAAACTTGACATGGGTGGTACGAATGGGAAATTCGTGCTATTGTTGTGATGGCTATTGGGTTAGTCATCTCCAAGATGTCTTTATGCTATTACCTTATTGTCTCGCTGTTATTTATGCAAATAAAATTCAGATTGTCAAAATTGCCTTCAAACTATTACTTATTGCAAATAAAACTTGCTTTATGCTGAAAATTAACATTGAGCCTTCTCCTCTTATTAAAGTCTGCATATAGTCGTATCTAGGTTTGTTACCCGTAAGTCTTGTGAGTACATTTTTGTACTCATTTTCTTTGCTAATTTGTTGCAGAGGAGGAAGGTGAGTCCCAAGGGCCTCACTTTTGCGAGTTGTGTTGAAGCGGTATTTGGGACGACTAGCTTGGCGGCCCAGTCGGTTGCCTCGTGGGCTATGGCTAACCGGTCGTCTTTTGGTTAAAACCATCTTATGACACCTTTTTGCTTTCGCTGTTATTTGATACTTATGACATTTGGCCGATCGGCTCTTTTGTAATGACTTTATTTTATGTTTGTCTTTTGCTAGACTTGTTATATTGTGATGTATGGAATTGATGCATGCTTTTGTAAAGATGTATGTGTGCTGCAATTCTGGGAAGCACATGTCCATCGAGGCACGGCGTATTTTGTTTGTGATGCTAGGGCCAATGGAAGGTTAAGTATTACAAGCTAAATAAACCTGGGTCTCACAACCCCGTATCAATAAATATTAATTTATGTACAACTAACATTATGCTTGTGTCTGGTTTATGATGTTAATTGTTGTTGTTGTTGTTGTGCATACGACTGAGCCTGTGTGGGAGCCAGCATCGCGACACCCCACACATCATGTGGACCAAACAAACATGTACACCCCACCCTTGTTTTAGCCTTTAGCATCGAAATGACAAATCGATCTCAGTGGGAACTCACACTGACTTGAGTGAAGAAACATTCGTGCCAAATCTCCCGCCAATGTCAACACTATAAAAAGCCTTTCCTCCATCTCCTCCTCTTCCCATCTACTTGCCGTTGTCCCACTCGATCTTCTCCTCCTCTTGTTATCTACTTGTAGTTGTCCCACTCCTCTCTTTCTCTTCTCTTCTCCTCAACGCATGCCTCAATCGTCAAGTTCAGTGAACCGAAGAGCTATGGCACTTGCAAATGAAAGGCGCGACAATTGCCCAAACTACGGGGTCCAAGCAAATGTCCTCTACTCCAACACTGAAGAGGATAGGGGGCGTGTGTTCTACAAGTTTCTATATTTGTCGGTGAGTTTGATTTCTGATAATGTTGGTATTTCAATTTTTGGTATGTTTTGGCCTCTTTTTTACTCTTTGGTGTGGATTTTATGCCAGGGGATGCCGGTACTTCCAGTGGGTGAACTCTATTGGTGTCATGATGGAAAGGGCAGTTGAACATCCACCAGTAGCTCTATCTTCTCCAATGGTGAATATGCCACCTGCGGACGAACACCTTAACAGGATTCTGGACCATCTGAAGTGGTTGGAGAAGCTTATGTGTGTGTGTGTGTGTGTGTGTGTCCTTGTGGTAGTTTATGCAATATGTATGAAGTATTTTTCATTATCGACAGAAGTAGATTCATGTGTCTAGGATGTACGCTTATGTTGTGCCTCCATTCTATGAATTGCGGGAGGTCTTTAATTTTCAACTACTAGATTTGTATAAACATAACATGACAAGGCACAATTGCATTGCAATACCACAATATGGCAAAATCATAAGTCCAAGAACCATATGTTAAATAACATAACAATACCAAAATAAAACTAAGTTATCAAGTCATGTTCAATTCACATTACAATACTAGAACATTACAACACCAAAATGAAATTAAGCTATTAAGCAAGGTTCAATTCACTTACAATAGCATAACATTACACCCTACCTTCGTTCTAGCCTTTAGCACCTTTTTCAGGTAGAATTGACCACACTCTGCCATGCCACCTTTTCATACTAAAATAACAACCCAGACCGACTTTTCTCAGTGGGTAGATATCACTTACCAGCCATCCCACCTTTTAAGACCGAAATGACTATACCCTGTTATGCCACCTTTTCAGACCAAACTAACCACACCCTACAACAACAAACAACAACAACAACAAAGTCTTTGATCCCAAACAAGTTGGGGTAGGCTAGAAATGAAACCTCCTCAAAGTCAAAGAGATGAGAGCCTTGCAAATAAAAAAATAAAAATAAAATAAAAGGTGGATGATAGGGTGTGGTCATTTGTTCTGAAAGGGTGGGATGGCAAGTTAGTGATGTCTACTCACTGAGAAAAGCTGGTCCGGGTTATCGTTTCGATATGAAAAGGTGGCGTGGTAGGGTGTAACCTTTTTACACCGAAGCGACAACCTGGACCAGCTTTTCTCAGTAAGTAGACATCACTCACCAGTCATCCCACCTTTTTAGACCAAAATGAACACAGCCTGTCACGCTGCCTTTTCAGTATGAATCGACCGCACCCTGCCATTCGCCATTATTTACCCCTCAACAATACACCCTAGTCGCTTATAAAAGCGGGGTACACTCCACCGCCACGGCAAACACTCCACTCCAATTAGTTTCACAAAACACATAGAAAGGAGGGATAAGAGAGCTAGAGGTCATCAGTGCTTCGAGCTTAGAGATCCAGGCTATGGGGAGATGCTGCGGAAGCGGAAGTGGCTTGCTGTCAAGGCAAGAACCTACTCAGATCGTTTGATGAAGGATGCGTCTGTACCACCAGAGTTTCTATGCCCATAGTCCGACAGCGAAAACCTGGCACATATCATTCAGTCCACACACCTGACGATCGTCGCCCAGGCATACTACACGTGCTTGATATCCACGTAAGAGAATTTCACACACACATCGATTTTTCACATTGTACGTTCCATTTCACATACTACTAACTTCATATGTGCATAATAGTAGCCGGAGGAGTGTGCCTTTTCTTCCAATGGATCGACGACCAAAACAAGTACGATAGGGCATTCATCGACCAGAAGTACATGCTCAACTACGTGCTGCCACCTAAGGTCTTCCACTGCTAGAAATCTTACGTACCCGAGAATGGGAAAGATAAGGCACCGATGGAGCTGAAGAAACTAGGGTGGTGGTAGAAGAACCCTGAACAACACACTGAGGACATCTAGGCTGAGTGTCCGACGGACAAGGGGAAGGCACCCATGGTCCCATCGGGGATTAGACGAACTCCCAATGCTCCTACTAAGCGAGTGGTTACACCTGAGGAGCTAATGGAAGCCCGGCATAGGACTACCTTCGGGATTGGCCACGCTCGCAAGGGCAAGGCACTGATGGGCCCGCAATACTGACTACTTTTCGATCCACTAGTTTTTTTTCAATTCCAAAAGACACGCATGTATCCTATGAGTAGATCAGGTTGATGATTGATGCATGTTGTTGTTCCGACCGTAAGAGTACCAGGACAAACAAATGTACGTAACCAAACCCCCCGCGCCATGTAATTCATACCTAGATTATGAAGTCTTATTGTCGAAGTTGAAATGTCATCTTTTAAATATAATTCCCTAGTTGTTCTCTACCTAATATTTCGTTCTCTTTTTCGAACACTACATATAAGGGGTTTATCCATACAGTTAACAAACTCCGACTTCTTTAAGCACTACAAGATATTACCAAATAGCTTACTAAAATCCTATAAAATTTGAAGCTGCATGCTCTCAAAATTTAAATTTAAATTTATTTTAATTATTTGTGCCAAAAAAAAGAATTTTCAAGCTCCCATCACCATTTTGTTTCGTGACAAGAACTTGTTACCATTTCAAGTGACGATGATCTCTGCTGCCATTCTAAATGGCTACAGAGATATTTAACACTGTTTGTTTGGCAACAAGGCTCTTGTCGCCAATCCAACTGGCGATAGGGCTATGTCGCCAGTTCAAATAACGATGGAAGCTTTTTTTTTGTAATTTTATTAAACGGGCATTTGTTTATGTAATTCTATTTAAAAATATATTATTAAAAAAATCAGAGAAAGAAGACCGCGGTTTGAGATGGTGATTCGGATTTGGTCTAGCTCAGTTGTGTAGCTCTATTTCCATTTCCATACAATGGTTAGATAAAAAAAAAAGTCATTTGGCCAGCCGCAGCCGGCCATGGCTCCCATCAATGTGATTGTTAAACATACAAAGAAGAAACTAAAAGACACTCACCTGACATGAAATTTTCTGATCTAAAAAAATTGAAATTTTGTTGTGACGGCCTCAAATCTTTACTCTTTAAATATTGAAGTTGGTAGAGGTGACCAAACGGATATTTCCTGGTCGATCCAGTCGAAACCATATTCATGAAACAATATTAGTATCCAGTCGAAACTAGGAACGAATCCAAATAGTTTAATTTATCCGGATTTGGATAACACTAGTCAGCGTGCACATGAAATCCACGTTGAAAAAATAAATCCAATTAGTATCCTTACCGATCACCAAATATGCATGTTTGATAAAAGGAATAATTCCATTTTAAGTTTGCAAAAAGTCCACATAACACACTTAACTACAAAACCGTGTATTTGACACACACAAAAAATTACAAAACCAGATTGACTTACATCCTAATACGATTTTGGAGGGCGGTTATAATGATGTGGTTCCCACTCAAGGTATTTTTTGCCATATTGGCGGCCATGTCATCAGGTTTTGTTGGCGATGATCCAACTAAGGGCTTGTTTGGATACAGAGGGATTAGAAGAAATTTTAGTTCAAATTCCGAATCAACCGAAAGAGAATGAGTCGGATCACAATGTATCCAAACAAGACATAAGGATGTTGACATCCACGTCATCGACCTCTTACTTACTCCCCTCCTCTCCATTCTCTTTCTTCTTCATGTCATCCTCCCTCTAATTTCGATCCCCATCAAGCCACCCCTAAGTTGGACCATCGTAAAACCACCTTAGGGTGTAAGTTTCAGTTTTGTATGTGTCGATGTATTACTATCAATATTTGTGAGTTAAGCGTTGGGGACACGGCTCGATCTCGAGATCACTCAAGAAGAGACAGGAGTTTTTTTAGACAAGTTTAGGTCTTTTCTGGAGATAATAACAACCCTACTCCTGTACTCTTGTATTGAATGATGTTACAAAGCACAACAAACCACTGAAATTAAGACTAAGGATCCGTGACTTCTGTCTATGTGTTCATCTCTCTCCTCTGTCTGTCGGCACCGCCCTTATAAAGCGTTTGAAAGGGTGACAATTGTTGTGTATCAAGAGGCACCTTGACGGTTGCTTGAATACGTACATTGATGATGATTGTTGTCAATGAGACATCCTCCTTACACATTCGCCAAACGGTTATTGTCAGAGATGAAGAGAGGTACATGCGGTTATGTCATAGACATATACGTGCACATGTTGTATTAACTACCACGCTGAGCGTAGTCGATAAGACAAGGTTCACATATCTGTGAGACTTATTGACCATAGGGTGGTCATGATTTGATCTTGTCGTAATAGACCTTCCGACCAAAGGATGGTCGTAACCTGAACAGGTCGTAACCTTCTCTAGTCATAGCAAGTATCACTGACCAGGGGTATATTCGAAGGCTATTTAGAATACTATTATCCATAGTAAATATTATAGATAAATATCCTTATTAATTAAGGATTATTCAATACCCATCGGTATGTTTAGGAACTTTAAATACAAGGGTATAAAATAAATTTATTCATTAATAAATAAACATAAGGGCTCTCGAGTCTCAATAAAGAAGGCAAGCATTTGGTCGTTACCATAAAATTAAATATCGAAAAGACATATTGATGGGACTGATGATGTCAATTAATGACCATATCGAGATACATCCCAGTTTTCAACTCTCAAAATAAATATTAAATTGTGTTAGTAAACCTCGCTAGAATTGTGGGCACATTTGGCCCCTAGTGCATTGTAATTCCAAATGTAGCCTCTTTATACATGAAATTCCACTTTTAACCTCCAGCTCCCGCATGCTGCCCCACCTAGCAGCAGCAAGGAGATGCTGCTATCAGCTTCAAAGAGGATAGAGAAAACAGCAAAGAGAACAGAAAAGTGAAAAAAAACCAAAAATAATCAAAAATAAAATAAATTTTAAGAAAAATCTATAAAAATACTTGGAACATGAATAGATTTAATAAAAATAATTTTAAATTTAATTGAAGTTTATTTTATTCATTTAAAAAAATTAGTTTATAAAATTTTCAGTTAATCCGACAAAATACAAATGGTTTGTAGGAATTTTCTAATATAGAAAATGAGGTCAAAACATTATGAATTTTTTTCAAACTCCTTACACAGTGGACTTGATTGTGTAATTTTTACATAATTTTATATGCTCCAAAAAATTACACAATCAAGTCACCGTGTAAGAGCTTGAAAAAAATCATAATGTTTGGACCTCATTTTCTATATTAGATAATTCCTACAAACCATTTGTATTTTATCGGATTAATTGAAAATTTCATAAACTAAAAAACATTTTAAATGGATAAAATAAACTTCAATTAAATTCAAAATTATTTTATTAAATATATTCATGTTCCTAGGATTTTTGTGGAATTTTCTTGAAATTTATTTTATTTTTGATTTTTCGGATTTTTTTTCACTTTTTTGTTCTCTCGGCTGTTTTCTCCCTCCTGTTTGAAGCTGCTGCCACTGGGGACAGCAGCACCTTGCTTGCTACCGCCGGGTGGCGCAACATTTCCTTCTTCTTTGTCGGGCGCGCGTGAGAGAGTGGGGCTAAAGTGGAATTTCGTGTATAGAGAAGTTATATTTGGAATTGCAGTGCACTAAGAGGCCAAATGTGTCCACAATTCACCAGGCTAAGCATTATCCTTTTGATATGCTGCTCTTCCTGTCGCAGTTACTTGTGCTTCCCAACAAATAATATGTAAGGCATAATCAGCTAACAAAATATATGAATTGAAGAATTTCTTAAAAACGGAAACGTTACACCTTTTTCCCTCTAGGGTTTCTGCGCTGCCAGGACTGGAGGGTTGGAAATCCATCTTGTGAATGCTAGATCCAGAGAGAATATCCTGTGCTACCCCTTTTATGGTTCTAGCTTATTATTATCTATATATAAAAGTTTTCAAAAAAAATATATAAGAGATATAGGGGAGGACACATTCCACATCCATGTAAAATTTCTAGATCAAAATCGATTGTATTTGGAAGATATGATATTGACAAATTCTGCATAAATAGTAATTTTCATTGTTCATCATATTCATTTTCGTTGTTTGATGCTCAATCTTCCAAATTCGATCAAGTTTGATGCTGAAATTTTACATGGGTGTAGTATATACCCACTACATCTCCAAATGTTTTAGGAATTTTTAAAAACTTTTATACGTAGGTAATATAGAGGTAGAACCTTGTGCTTAGCTACATACCTAACTAAGCCAAGGCCACCGTGCGATTAGCCGTTACTTTACGATGGCTTTGCCAGAGCCCCTCACCACATTGACATATTCCTTTTCTTGCGTACAAAACAGTTGCACATGCAGCAAAAGAAAGAAATGCGCTTGTAATTCATTGATACTTGACTAGGCGAAATGCGACATGCAAAATCAACTTTCAAGATTAACTCTGTCTCTGACATGCAAAACCATCAGCTTGAACAACCGAAGCTACATCAATAGCAATGCCCTAATTTACAAACCTATTTCCCAGCGTGACTTTTTTTATATTTACAATGTCTCGCAGTACAAACCAACAAGAATTACATCGACCAATTGAAGTATACACCAAACAATTCTCAGGTTTAAATTGCATGCTTCTAAACTAAAGAACGATGGGGAACCAAACCGTGCTAACATCTTGGATGCCTTAATTATTTCTTCAACATAAAGCTCTCCTTAAGGATATCAGCGGCTAATATTAGTAGCTCCACCATCTCCATGCCCGCAGAACTAAGGGGGTCTACTTTCTCAGACTTTGATGATTTAGGTGAGTTAGATGGATCATACAGTGCATCGTAAGTAATAGCATCTGATGAATCCCCTGACCGGCTTACTGGAAGAACTACACCAAGAGCGGTCTTCATAAGGTTTGCTTCGGTTATAAGACTGTTCAACGCTTCATAAGTACTCTCCAAAGAACCATCTGATTTGACATTGTCGTAGGCCTGAGAAAATTTTGTTGTTACAGTCTGAAGGTAAAAATCATGTATTATATATATCATATATTATTGCTGAAGCTAGCAATGCAACAAAAACAGTGTCTCAAGGGCCAAATGCAATGCCACTTCAGACATCTCCAGTTACAGGAATTCAGTATCCATCACTTAATGTTTGTTGTGCCTGTGTGCAGTGCCAGAGCTTGCGCACAAATAGACTTAAAAGGGGAATGAACTGCATAAGAAAGAAGTGGCTATTTTCTAGTTTACGCACGTAATATGCAATACTTTCTTCAAAGGGTTCCAAAATGTTGACCTCTACAGAGCTCTGCCCCTGAGTGCGTGAGAAGTCATATCAGCTCACTCCACTGCCCATCCTCATACAAAATAAAAGTTATCCTGAATTCCCGAATTTCTGATTATTAACACGAATCTAATGGCACCTTGATTTCTCAGCCTGCACTTTCGCATAAGGTAATTTGGTCTTTATTTTTCTAGTTGTTTTGCCTCAAAGATTTTGAGACACCGTGTATAATTGGATTCGACAGCATTGACAATTGAGAATTGACCCCATGTTATAACCAAACTTTTTTTCTTTCCTAGCAACATAAATGACCTCCAAGTTCGATCACAACCAAGGATCGAAATCCGGAAATCCTGGAAAAAACCCGGATGAAGTTCGCAAACTGAAATTTGAATTTGCTTAAAAACCGGCCAAAATTCAAAAACTGAAATTTGAATTTGCTAAACCGGGAAAAAACCGGCCGGTTTTTTAACTCCCGGTCCCCACCGGGTTTTCCGGTAACCGCCGGGATTTTGAACCTTGGTCACAACTATCATGCATCGATCATGCTTTTTTTTCAACACTTCTGTTTCTTCATAGAGAGAAGCTACATCCATCAGTCAAAAGAGCTTACCTTCATAAGCACAATATGCAGCCTATGTACTGAAGAGGTGAGACGTTCCATAGTAGTAACACACTCCAAAAGAGTAGCATTTTCAACTTTCAACCTGTAATGCAGTAGCATGAAATAAAACAACCAACATGGAACTATATTACTTGTACAGAGATGCTTATGTTACTAGTCTTTTAATATTTTTTTCAGCTCATGTTAATGATTTAAGAGAAACAAAAGGAAAATGACATACAAGTCACCATTGTTTCTATCCTGCGGTTTCCAAACTATCAAACTTTATGCCTGTCAAAAAATAAAAGCTATCCAACTTTTATGACAAAAAATCTATTGTCTCCAGTGTACCATATTGGGATCATTTGTAACAATTACGAAGTCTCCAAGCATAAGCCGAACAATGTAAATAATAATAATGAATGTATATTATCACAAACCTTGCAAGATCTACTGAGTACTCTTTACAAACTGTATGATCACTTCCATCAGAGCTCTCATGCCCAATGTTACTGTTTTCCTTTCTTATCCAGTGTCTTAAAGATGTTCTCTTCAGGATAGTCTTCAGCATCCCTTGTTGGTCATGCCCAGGAATGATTTTCAGAGGATCACCAGTACCATGATCATTGTTCGCTGTCGAGTTGCTGTATCAGTAGAAAAGATAACATAGTGATTAGAATAACATACGTACACCCCCAGGAAAAAATTCACTGTTAGCATGTCTGCGATATTAGACTCCACAAAGTAACAAGTGGTAAAGGTCTTGTACTTTTATTCAGACCAACGTTTGTGTGACAGCCATAGTTGCGAACTTTGAGACTGTTTATTTTTAATTTAAGGGATATATGTGGGCTAATGGTATCCTAGAAGAAAACAATCTTTTAGTTTGAATTTTCTTATTTTGTTTCACGGAAAAGTATAAAGCATTCATAAATCAGCGCACATACATAACTACACTACTAAAAAATTACAAGCTCAACAGACCCAAACACCTTCAACTTTGATCTCCTAAATCTAATAACCAATATTCTTAGTTAGATTCACCTACATTCAAAGCTCGACGAGTAATGCACCTACCTTTTTCATAAGTACACTGATAAATGCACAATACACCGTGCCACGAAGCCATGATATGATATGATAGAATGATAGGGGCAATATAAATGTCGTACTTTTTTTTGTCTCCAAGAAGATTTTACATAAAATAACAACACTCCTATTTTATGGTCCATCATAAGAAAAATGTGGTGTTGCTTTAACTTCTTTTTATTTTAAAATAAAAAAAAACTTATTATTAAAACAAATCATATGTCCAGTTAGAAAATTGAATGTGACAATAGAGAGGGTTTTGATTTTTTCGCAATGTATATCACAGATTCACAGGCGCAGGCATACTAGTTAAATAAAAATGCATTGATCCGAAATCATTATCCATGCAAAGTGCCATGTTGGTTGGTTTCTTTTTTCTTCCAATATGGCATTGACTCTGCGTGCACCTGGCATTGGCAAGGGCAAGCACAATAATGATGAAAGATTAAATGACTGGATAAGTGCTGATTGATTATAAAATGGGTTAGTGCATCATGCAATCTTTGCCTTGGCACACCGAGATAGGAGAACAAAAAAATTTCTGTTGTGCAGCCAATACTTTGGATTCACATCTTAAAAATCCATCTCAGCTGAAGGGCCTAGAGGTAACCAAATTTGATGAAATACGATTATGGTATACAAGTTCTTTTTTCAAGACATAGCGTGCCCTGCCCACTAAGTGACCGTTTCTCCAAGGGCCCTTCATAGCACCAAGATTTGTTACAAATGGATGATGCTGCCACCATGTTACAAAAGCTTCTAGAAGAATACGTAATTATGATGAAGATGATTCATTATGATGACATGCTGCACAAAAAGGTTACCCCTTCGACAGCAGATATTCTTCTTTCAGTTTTGCTAATTCCATCAGGACCTTCACCTTTTCATCTTTAACCTGCATACAAAATGGTTAATACATGTGCATCCTGTTAAAAGTGTTGTACATTCTCTCTCTCTCTCTCTCTCTCTCTCTCTCTCTGGCCCCTGGCCCATGTGGCCCATGTAACATTGTCTATATATACCCTCTAAATCAATGAATAAGATGTAGAGTTGGGAATAGTTGTGAATATATACCCTCTTCATCTTTTCTAACATGATATCAGAGCCATCTCCAACCCTAATCCTATTTCCATAAGAAAATCCCATTGTTACTGATGTCTTTGTCTCCGCCACCGCAGTGGCAGGAGCTCTGCTGAGCCGCCTCGCCGCCTCGCCTCGCCCGATCGAGCTTCGTGTAACCGCGTCGGATCCTCCTCGTTCAGATCCTCCTCGTTCGACACCGCTGGTAGCCGCGCTAGATCTGCCTCTGCGCCAGTCCTTCCTCGTCGATCGCCAGACCTTCCTCGTCGATCTACCAGACCTTCCTCGTCGATCTGCCTCCGCGCCGGACCTTCCTCGTCGCGCTGGATCCGAATCAAGCTCGAAGAACACCGGATCCTCTTCCTCGTCATGCCGGATAGAGCTCGATGCCTTGATTTGTACCGGATCTGCACTCGACACGCCGGATCTGGATCGAGCTCGAAGCTCGCGCCTCACCGTCGCCACGCCAGATCGAGCTCGACGCCTTGGTTTGCTCCAGATCTGCACTCGACGCGCTTCGCCGCGTCGGACTGAGCTCGACGCCTTGGTTTGCTCCGGATCTACACTCGACGCGCTTCGTCGCGCCGAATCGAGCTTGACACCCGCGCCTCATCTTCCTCTCGGGCTTCGATTGCTTGTCTCCGGTCCTCCCTAGATCAGCGCCCGCGCTCGCGCCCGCGCCTATCCTCACCACTGATCTTTGTGGGATGGTACTGCTGATCTCTATGGGATGGTACTGCTACAGCACTTTTTCTGTCTAGTGTTTATTGCTTTACCTATGTGTTGGTACTACTGCTCCTCTTGGTCCTACTGTTAGTACTACTGCGCCTCTTGGTACTGGTGTTGTGTTCAGTCTAATGATTGCTTGACTAAGAATAGCACCCTACTACTGTGGTACTAGTGCCAAATGATTGCTTGCTGCCGAGTGTGCTATCCGCTGTTGCTGTTGGCCTGCTACTGTTTGCTTATGTTGTTGATTATGATCTCTTGCTATTGTCTGTGGTTCTGGTACTGCTGAGGTTGTTGCCTAGTGTTAGTGTACTTGATCATATCATGGCTCTTGATGGCATTCTTGGTCCTGGACCTATTCGAGGTGATGATTCTATTGCTTGTTCTGTTTCTGCTAATGCTGCGGAGTCTTGTGCAACTCAGTTTGGTCAGATTCAGACACGGATGAGAAATCTTCAGGCCCAGTTGTGTCGACTACAAGCATCTTCCAGTGCATCCACCGGCTTGACGACACCATTATATCCTGTGTCAGGTGCTTCACTCCCGTGGATATTGGATTCAGGGGCTTCTTTCCATGTGACATCTGATGCAACTCAGCTCATATCATTGATGGATAAGTCTCTGTGTTGGCTTTTGCCGCCCTTCAAGGACAGCATCCTTGACTGGCGGTTAGCATCTCTTTAGGACAGCATCTTTGACAGAGCATCTTGGACTAGCTTTAGAGGACAGAGCATCTAGGACAGAGCATCTAGGACACAGCATCTAGGACAGAGCATCTTAGACTAGCATATGCTTGGCATATGCTCGGCATATGCTTGGCATATGCTTGGCTGTTTAGCCCTATAAATATGTATCCCCAACCCTCAGTTGGTATGGCATTGTGAAGAGAAATATACAAGAAAAATTTGCCCATCTCCAAGTGTCATCCTCTCCATGAGAGTAAGGATCTTGCTATCACCTCAAGCAAGAGTCCAAATGACTAACAAGTGGTATCGAGCTATACTATCACGTAGCTTTGAGCATCTCCTCGCCCATCTCCTTCTCGGCCTCGCGGCGAGCCCGTGCGTGCGGCGCAGCCTCCGGTATCCGCGCCGCTCCTCTCGGAGACGGCGGAGCGTCGGCGACCTCTCCACGCAACACCCCGATAGCGCTATGTCCGCGGCGATCTCGGCCTTCGATGCGCCTCGAGCACGCGGCGTCAACGGATGGCCGAGCTTCGCCGCGGCAAGCGCAGCGGCAGCGGCGGCGAGACCACTGCCGCAGCGGCGCAAAGGCGTCGGTACGGCGAGCGGGCAGCAGGTAGCGGCGGCGAAGCGGTGAAGCGCGGGCGGCGGCAGATGGCGGGCGTCGCGCCGCAGAGGTCAAGGTCTGCGGCGGCGGCAGCAGGCTCCATCTCTGGCGATGGCAAGCGACGCAGACCTTGAGCGGGGAGAGGAGGAGGTAGCGGGCGAAGCAGCGCGATGGCGGCGCGACGCCCACGAGCTTGGCGGCAATCCAGACAGCGCGGTCGCACTGATGGCGCTCGAGGAGGAGCGCGCGCGGCGGTGGCGCTCTGGAGGCGCGCGGCGGCGGTGGCGCTCGAGGAGGCGCGCTCGGCGGTGGCGCTCTGGAGGAGGCGCTGGCGGTGGCGCCCGGAAGAGCGCGCCGCGACAACGGCGGCAGACGGTCGATAGAGCGCGGCCTTCACACGGCGGCGTGGCTCTCTCCCGGGCCGTCCGCAGTGGTTACCACGGTTCCGGTCGTTGTCGGGACGCCGCCCGGCGGTGGTGGCTACCACCAAGGCCAACCACGTCGAGTGGGCGCGGTGATGAAGGTGAGGCTCTGTGCGGCACATGTGGGAGGCGGTCCGATGCGGCGGCGTCGACCACGACCGGGATCGACGGCGCGCTGGATGCCTCATCGCCGCAGATCCCCGAGATGCGATTCGCTTCTCCAACAAGCGGATCGCAAGGAGGCTTGGGACGCCATCGCCGCGGCACGCATCGGCGGCGACCGCGCCCGCAAGTCCCTGCCGCGAGCGCCGCGACGGTGGGAGACCACGGCCTTCAAGCGGTGAGGACGTTGATGACTTTGCTCTCGTCTCAACACTCGCTACGAAGTTGGTAAAGTTCGGCGACGACACCTCTGGCGAGAGAGAGGCGTCGAGAAGCTCTTTCATTGCATCCCAGAAGTACAAGCGGATGGCTCGGTCGATCCGGTCTCTGCCGGACCTCCACGATGTCGATCGAGGAGGCGATAGGTCGCCTCAAGGTCGTCACGATTATGAGCCACGATCTCTCGGGACCCGTCACCATTGGCGGAAGCTCCTCCTCGCTCGGGAGAGTGGGCTGCCGGCCAAGGTGACAGGAAGAAGGGAGCCTAATTCCACGACGGCGCGCGATGCGTGATAAGCGCGCAAGCGCGCAAAGACGCCGAGCATGGGCGCAAGACGCGTCCGAGGGTGATGACCGTGGGCGCCAGGCGGCGCCGGCAAGCAAAGCGCAAGACGAGACGACTCTTGCCACAAGCTGCGGCAAGCTTGGTCATTGGGCGAGATTGTCGGCGGCCAAGACGCGCCAGCCCACGTCGCAGCAGGAGGAGGAGGAGCATCCGCCTGTTCATTGCTCAGCGAGCATCGAACTACCTCGGCTTGCCGCCGCACGCTCTCTCCACCTTGACGAGCCAAAGCACACGCCTCTTGGCGAAAGTTAAAGAACAAGAAGACCGGCGGGTGGTGCCTCGACACCGCGACACCACCACATGACCGGCGGCGGGAGTTCTTCTCGGCGTGACTCAGCGTTCAAGGCTCATTGTTTGGGGCGCTCGGCGTTGAAATCAGGGCGACAGTCCGCTCTAGGATCGGGATGGCTCAGATTCTCACAAGGTGGCTCGATTCTCACAAGAGACACACAAGACTTAGGGAGATTGATGGATAAGTCTCTGTTGGCTTTTGCCGCCTTCAAGGGCAGTATCCTTGATGGCGGTTAGCATCTCTTTAGGACAAAGCATCTTTGACAGAGCATCTTGGACTAGCTTTAGGACTAGCTTTAGAGGACAGAGCATCTAGGACAGAGCATCTAGGACCAAACATCTAGGACGAGCATCTAGGACATGAGCATCTTAGACTAGCATATGCTTGGCATATGCTTGGCATTAGCCCTATAAATATGTATCCCCAACCCTCAAAGTTGGCATGGCATTGTGAAGAGAAATATACAAGAAAAATTTGCCCCATCTCCAAGTGTCATCCTCTCCATGAGAGTAAGGATCTTGCTATCACCTCAAGCAAGAGTCCAGCGACTAACAATCATATCGTCTTGCTGTACAAGGTATCAAGATTCAGACAGCTGATGGAACGCCATGCACGGTCACTCATCAGGAGATTCTTTCTACCTCCCACTTCGCACTTTTAGATGTCTCACTTGTCCTCACGCTCTCCATGAATCTCATCTCTGTCGGGCAGCTTGCAGATATGAACCGTTTTGTTGGGTTCGACGATAGCTTCTGCTTTGTGCAAGATCGTCGAACAAGAGTTGTCATTGGTACAAGTCATCGTCAGAGAGGTTCTACAGGGCTCTCTGTTCTTGATCGTCTGAGTCTTCCTTTATCCTCCATTTCTGGTACTACTCCTGCTCCTATTCTTTCACCCTCTGTTGTTGGTTCATCTACCCCTTGTCCTTCTGTATCTACTTCATTTGCAAATCTTTTCCTCAATGGCATCATCGCTTAGGGCACTTGTGTGGCTCACGCCTCTTTATCTTGATTCATCAAGATGTTCTTGGTCTTGTTTCTGTTGACACAAATTTTCAGTGTAAGGGTTGTAGACTTGGTAAACAAGTACAACTCCCATATCCTTCTAGCATTTCTTGCTCTGATCGTCCCTTTGATTTGGTCTATTTGGATGTTTGGGGTTCCTCTCCTTTTGCTTCGAAGGGTGGTCACAGTTACTATATCATCTTCATTGATGACCATACTCGATACACTTAGATCTACTTCATGAAACACCGTTCGCAGTTGATTTCTATCTATCAATTTTTTGCTCAGATGGTTCATACTCAATTCTCTTCTACCATCCGTGTTTTTTGTTCTAACTCTGAGGGAGAGTATCTTTCATCAGCCTTTCTTCAGTTCCTTTCTTCTAAAGTACTCTTCCTCGGCTCGTGTCCCGATGCTTATGCTCATAATGGTGTTCTTTGGCGCAAGCACCATCACATCATTAAAACTGCTCGTACTCTTCTCATTTCCTCCTTTGTTCCCTAATAAGGATCCAACTAGTAAGCTAGTGGGATCTCGTTGTTTGGCCTGATCTTTCACGATACACCTTAATAGTAGCCTCCTAGCCTTTGCGCAGCACAAGAACAACAAGACCTCCTTGATACACCTTCTCCCACGCACACCGCAGCACGTGAACAAAGGGTAGAACAACCGAAGTTCCAGCGAGTAAAAATCCAACACCTCAATTGGATTCAACACACCAAAGAGTAATTCCTCTCGAAAATCTCAAAACCACGTCAAACGTGCCACCAAAACCATAGTGATTTTCTGGTATCTATTCCTTAACTCATAACTTGTCCACCTTTACAATGGGCTATGCCCTAGCCTTATATTGGCACCTAAGGGTGCGGCCAAACACACACACGCACGGCTTGAGGCCGAAACAAACTAAGAAACGTGATCTACCTGGACTCTATCCCTAAGAAACAAAATAAACATCCAAAACGGACTCTTACTTTCCTAATAAACTGATTTGAATTGGTATAGAACTAATCCGTATGTATCTGATCTACAAAACCGTATGATCTTCTGTTCCTGGCCCATCTCTAGCTTCCGATCTTTCCATCTTCTTCACTTACCATATTGGTTTTGGACCACCTGGTCGTGGACCTGGTCAAAGACCTGGACGCTAACTTGATCGTGATCGCAACCCTTCTAGATGTGGTTGCAGGCCTCCTGAACGTGGTTCTAGACTAGCTAGACGTGGTCGTAACCCTTCTGGATGTAGTCGCTGGCCTCCTAAACATGATCGTAGACCATCGGGCGTGGTCGAGGCCAACCGGTGGTGGTCGTAGACCATCTAGGCGTGGTGCGTCGAGACCACTGGTAGTGGTCGAGGTCATTCCCACCAAATCTTGTAGTCGGCGAGTCTTGTTCCTTCCGAGTGCTCCTCACGAGCATCGCTTCCGAGAAATCTTGTTCTCGCGAGTGCTTTTGCCGAGCAGTCTCGTTCTCATCAATCGCTTACTACGGTACCTCTTCCCATGAGAACTAGTCGTAGACCCTGTGAAAGTGATCGTGAACCTTGCAGAAGTTGTTGTAGCCCTCCAGGAACTGGTCATAGATCTTCTGGAGCTGGTCGTGGACCTTGCTGAACTGGTCGTAGACCTTCTGGAGCTGGTCTTGGACCTTCAGGAACTGGTCGTGGGCCTTGCACTCTTCTGGCTCTGATTGCACCTGGCTCACTCTTGACCAAATCAGTAACAATGTTGTTTGGTGCCGTATCATCCCCTCCCACTTTTGAGGGGAAGCAGTCTCTACAACAGTCTATCTTATCAACCGTCAGCCCTCTTCCAAGCTTCAGGGCAAGTGTCCTGGTGAGGTCTTGTACAGAGTACCTGCTTAGTATGCTCATCTTCGTGTTTTTTGATGTGTTTGTTGTCTTCCTAGCACCTCGTGAGCGCACAAAGCTGAACCCTCAGTCAGTTGAGTGTGTTTTTCTGGGTTATAGTCCTGAGCACAAGGGCTATCGTTGCTCTGATCCCTCAGCACATCGCATTCGCATATCTCGTGATGTGACATTTGATGAGGGTCAACCTTTCTTTTATCATCCTTCTACACAACCCTTTTCTTTCACAGATTCCACTTTCCTTTTGTGTCTACCTCCCATTCCTTCACCAGATTTGCCTTCTCCAGATACACTTTCTTCACCAGTTTCACCTTCTAGTGTGCCTTCTCCACCAGCTCCACCAGTTTCTAAAACTTTCACTTTTCCCTTTCACTATATTTGCCGACAGAGAGTTCATTCTGATCCTTCGTCCTCCTCTCCTCCACTTGACCCTCCGGCCAGTATCACGGACTCTAACGATCGTTCTACTACATCACGGTATGCTCTACGTGATCATTCTTCTATTCAGGCACCAGAGAGATGATGTTTTTCTCGTGCAGGTGCAGTAGCTGAGTCGAATACCTATCAGGAGGCTGCCAATGTACCTGAGTGGCAGTTGGCTATGACAAAGGAGCTCACAACATTAGAGAGTACAGGCACTTGGGATCTCGTTCCGTTACCATCTAGAGTTGTTCCTATTACTTACAAATGGGTGTACAAAGTAAAGAACAAGTCAGATGGGTCAGTAGAGCGATACAAGCCTCGCTTGTTGCAAGAGATTTTCAGCAGACTTATGGTCCAGATTATGATGAGACTTTTGCTCCAGTTGCTCATATGACCACAAATTGCATTACTTTTATTGTTTGCAAATGCAGACGCATGGACTATATCTCAGATAGATGTCAAGAATGCTTTTCTTCATGGTGATCTATATGAGGTCGTCTATATGCAGTCACCCCTAGGTGTTGAGGCTCCTACAGGCTATATTGGTCGCCTTCGGTATGCTCTGTATAGCTTCAAGTAGGCTCCTCGTGCTTGGTTTGAGCTTTTCAGTTCTATGATTCGAGCGGCCAGTTTCACTCCAAGTAAGTATGATCCTACTTTGTTTATTCACACTTCTCAGCGGGGTCGTACTTTGCTTCTGCTATATGTCGACGATATGTTGATCACAGGAAACGACATAGATTATGTGGCTTTTGTGAAGAGGAAATTGAGTGAACAGTTCATGATGTCCGATTTGGGACCATTGAGCTATTTTCTGAGGATTAAGGTTCATTCTGATAGTGATGGCTATTATCTTTCTCAGCATCGCTACGTTCAAGATCTGTTTGATCGCTCTGGTATGACTAATACACGCACTGCTGTTAGACCCATGGAGCTCCACCTACAACTTCGACCGACAGATGGTGTAGCACTAACAGATCCTTCTCGCTATCGTCAGCTCGTTAGAAGCCTTGTTTATCTTACTGTCACTAGGCCAGACATTGCTCATGTTGTTCATATGCTCAGCCAGTTTGGCAGTGCTCCTATCTCAGTCCACTATGGTCATGTTCTTCGTGTGCGAGATACTTAAGGGGACTACGTCCAGACGTCTGTTCTATGCCAGTTCGAGTCAACTTCAGCTCCACGCTTACTCTGACTCCACTTGGGCGAGTGATCCTGCTGATCGCCGATCTATCACTGGCTACTGTATCTCTCTTGGTACTTCGCTCATTGCCTGAAGTCCAAGAAGCAGACTGCGGTATCACACTCTAGTGCAGAGGCTGAGATTCGAGCTCTTGCCGCTACCACTTCAGAGATCATTTGGTTTCGATAGCTCTTGATTGATCTTGGTGTCCATTGTAACAATCCTATCCCTATCTTTTGTGATAATACAAGTGTTATTCAGATTGCCAGTGATCCAGTCAAACATAAGCTAACAAAACACATTGGTGTTGATGCATCCTTCACACAATCTCACTGTCAGCAGTCGACCATCACCCTCAAGTATGTTCCCTCAGAACTTTAAGTTGCAGATTTCTTCACTAAAACTCGGACTCGAGAATAGCATCGGCTTCATCTACTCAAACTCAGTGCATCAGATCCTCCTGATCCACCTTGAGTTTGAAGAGAGATGTTATTCTCTCTCTATTCTCTCTCTGGCCCATGTGGCCCATGTATCCTATGAGGCCCATGTAACATTGTCTATATATACCCTCTAAATCAATGAATAAGATGTAGAGTTGTGAATAGCTAAACCCTAGCTTCATCTTTTCTAACACATCCAACGTTGCAGCCTCTAGTATGTACTGTTAACAAAAGAACTGGAGATGCTATGAAAAGAGTCCAAGAGGAAAATTGACAACAGAAGGGCCTGTTTGGATACTAAATCCAGCCCA
Organism: Ampelocalamus luodianensis; assembly: GCA_036346255.1. NCBI lineage: Eukaryota > Viridiplantae > Streptophyta > Magnoliopsida > Poales > Poaceae > Ampelocalamus > Ampelocalamus luodianensis. The sequence continues at coordinate 63,934,409 of CM070621.1, read as the reverse complement.
ATCCCCCACAGCTAAAAAGGCCATAAAGTTTGCTGGAGTGTTGAAGTGCAAAAAAAAAATGAAGATTGTTTACGAGCTCCAAACATGTTATATACTAATGGTGTTGAACAGAACTAATTATTCCACTAATCATGGATGATAATCTTGCCAATCAATACTAACGGTGTAGTCCGTCTATCTCTGAACATATAAATTTATGAAATTTCCAAAAGAATATCATATTTCAAGAAGATGCATTCTATAATCATATAGTCCAGATTTTTTTTTTTTTAAAAAAAAAAGGACAGTCCAATTTTGCTTTTCCAACAAATACTGCTTCTAGAAGCGAAACTGAACTGGTATAATCTTTATAACAGTGTCAGATGAAACTTTTCCATATCCTAGTACGATTTAAAACACTGCACAAATGCATCATTCTTTAGACTGTAAAGATTGTAACTGAAAAATAAGGCCAAATAGAAAGTGTAGGGTACTACTTGAGATAAGTTCTTCTGAAGGTCCTCAATAACAATTTGGTTTCTCTGTTTCTCCATTAGGTATCGTTCTTGTTCCTGTGAAAAAAGCATAAGTGCCTCCATCTGTAATAGAAATCAACTTAGTGTGAGATTATTCAATATAAAGAAACTCTTATCAGAACTTCAAGAAGAAAACATGACTCAAGAGGATCAAAAGCAAAAAAGAAACACCAGAGTGATGCTATACCTTCTCCTGCAAAGCTTGAGCAAGCGCTTCTGACTCATCAAATGTTGCAGAATTAGAACCTGCAGGAACATCACCCTACAACATATACAATCACATGAAACAGTAGCAAGGACAAGGTATTTTGCTTACACAAGATGAATATTGCATCTCATGTAAAATTGAAGTACAAATATGCCAACCTAGCATATCCTAATATTTGTGCTTACTTTTGCCTTCAAGTTTTAAACATTACCTCTTTTTAATATATAAATGGAAGAACATAACACTGACCCCGACGTCAAGTCATCTCACAATACAGTAGTTCAGTACTTCAGTTAGTCACACGAAACAAATGCTAAATTATATGCTCTGTGGGCCATTTGAACCAAACATGCCCTTGATGCTGTTACAATTCCATATTGTTAAAGAGTTGAAAAAATGAGTGAGCTTGCATGTGCATAAATTATGCAACATAATGGCATAAATAGAAACACATATTTGCAGTACATCTAAATTTCTAAATTTTGCAGTGGCATATAGTTATCCACAAAAAGAAATACTAAAGAGAAGATTTGGCTATACTTTCTGAAGTAACTTAACAGTTTCCATTGAAAATATGTTGTAACCTGTGACTGTGAACATAAATCTAGATTATGGAAGAGGTTCAGCAAAAATGCAGAGACTTGAGGAAGTTGATTGTGTACTGAACAAACCTTAGGGCTGGTGCCAGGGTCGATGTCCATAGTAACATGCACATCTTTACAACTGCTGTCACAGCACTGCATCTCCCTGACAGGAGTTTCAATGATTTCAGGGTTGACGCAAATTTTACTCAGCTTGTCTTGAATCTCATTAACAACAGTGATCAACTGAGATGATTCTTCTTCCAATATTTTCATAATTTCAGCTCTCTGATGTGTGTAGAACTTTTGAAGAGCTGACAGTCCATTTCTCAGAAAATCATCATAGAGTGCCTGCATTCCAAAGTGAGCTACAGGAATTAAATGTGTCATGAGAAAGAACAATATAATACTGAAATTTAGTACCTGTCTTTTCTCTAATGTTCGGGCGTTTCTTTGCAAATGTTGTTCAATTTCAAGACCCTGGATAACCAAAAAAACATCTTTCAGGAAATCCAAAAATACACTTTTCCGTTACACCCAAACTTGTCTTACGATTCCCCAATTTTGTCTTACCATTCTTAGATTGCTTTGCAGATTAGCTATTTTAGCTTTAAGTGACTCTTTCTCCTCTTCTAGAGATGCCTATATAAAAAATAGTTAAATGTATATAAAACTAGTGCAAACCAGTAAGTAGATGCAATCATGCAAAACACTTTGGCTTGGGCATAAAATCAACACGAAATATTCACAACCATAAAATTGGAAACTGTAAAGGAATGAAAAAAAGGGTTCTGGGTGTATTCCTTGCAACAGAGCATACAAGCTTTGTTATCAAATTGTTTAGTTATTCAATTTTGCTCAGTCAAAAGGTCTTATTTGTTAAGGGTATTTGTGGTATTTCCCTATTGTTCTAGGGTTTAGTCTTGTGTCCCTTTATACCCTCTATATATTGCCTATTGGGCTATTGCAATACACACAAAATATTTATAACATGGTATCTGAGCAAAGGTTCAAACCCTAGCCTACAACCTAGCCTTCGTCGCCGCCGCTACCCGCTGCCCCCAGGAGGAGCAATCTCCGCTCCCGAGGGCAGCCCGCCCGTGCTCTCCCACTGGGCCCCCTTAGTCGTCACCGCTTCGAGCTTGTTGGACCGCCACTGCCGCCGTCCAGATCCGATCTGGATCGGGCCGCCGCCATCCTTGCTCGGATACCGCATTGTCCTCGAGCTCCCGCACCAGATCCGACATCGCCGCGCTCTTTCGACCGTGATATGGTCGGATCTGGGCGGATCCGCCGCTGCCGGCACTGGATCGGAGCTATCAGAGCAATCTAGATCCAGTCGTCGCCTTGCCTTGCCCAAGGTCTCAGACGCAGCCTTCGCCCTCACGCTTCACGCCATCGACCTCGCGCGCCAGGAGGACCGCTGCGACGCCTGTGCTCGCCTGTAGCCCACGCCGTGCCACCGCCTCTATCCGCATCGCCGTGCACAACACCCTCTTCATGCGTGAGCTTGCAGCCTTCCCGGAGAACCGATGGGCCCACGACGGCGACTACTTGGAACGCCCCCTGGACACTCGCCCTCTCTTCCCCGCCATCCGGGGTCATCTGCTCGCGCTGCCTGGCACCACTCTTCTCTCCGAGGAGATGGTTTGCGGTTTGGTCGGGGAGGAGAAGAGAGGAGGTCACTATGGGTGGGAGTCAGGTGGCAACGTTCGGGTGGGGAGATGGTTGGAGACTTGGAACTAGTGCTTGCCGATTGGGATGCTATCGGGATGGCTCGGCTGTGCCTAGCATCTGACTACATAGTCCTCCTACTAGTTATATTTCAGTCTTTTCTTTCTGTGTCGTTTCTTCCGCTGTGTCCATCCAAGTCCCTACAACTCTATCTTTGAGTTCGTCTAAACAATGCGAGTCCACAAATTTATTGTCAGTCATTAAAATATAGGAAATCCTTTTGCATGGCAGCAGTCGCCGCTCCTCTCCGAGCCACTGCAGATCGTAGAAGTCGTTATGATGCTACCGCTTCTCTCTGAGCCACCGCCCCGAGCTTCGAAAGCCGCCGCGCTTCTTCTGCACTGCACCTCCGCTGCGCTTCTTGTGCATTGCACCGCCACCGTCTTGGGCTTCGATCTGCGCTGCCATGCTTCTATCTATTTCTCTTCGGCTTGATTTAATAACTCTCTCTATTCCTGTCGGTTTCTTCTTCTTCTTCATCGTGTTGCCGCGGTCGACTTTGCTCCCACTTGCCTCTACTTTCTTAGCCCCTGCACCTTGTGCTTTATGGGCTGTCGTACGTGTTAAATAATATGAGTTAGGGTTTTGCTATTCACAACTTCACATCTTATTCATTAATGAAGGGGATATATATAGACATAGATACATGGGCCTCATGGGCTACAAGGGTCACATGGGCCAAGAGAGAGAGAATGTAGAATGCACAATACTCTTAACACCCCCCTTCAAACTCAAGGTGCACTGAGTTTGAGTAGATGAAGTCGATGATGTTCTCGAGTCTGAGCTTTAGTGAAGAAATCTGCAACTTGAAGCTCTGAGGGAATATACTTGAGGGCGATGGTCGACTGTTGACAATGAGATCGTGTGAAGGATGCATCAACACCAATGTGTTTTGTCACCATGCTTGATCGATCACGGCAATTTGAATGGCACTTGTATTATCACAAAAGAGAGAGGTAGGATTGTCACAAGGGACACCAAGATCAATCAAGAGCCATCGAAGCCAAATGATCTCTGATGTTGTAGCAACAAGTGCTCGAAGCTCAGCCTCTGCACTAGAGCGTGACACGCGCACCGCTTCTTGGATTTCAAGCAATAAGCGAAGTACCAAGAGAGACTGAAGAGCTAGTGATAGATCGGCGATCAGCAGGATCACTCGCCCAAGTGGAGTCAGAGTAAGCGTGGAGCTGGAGCTGACTCGAACTGGCATAGAACAGTCGTCTGGACGCAGTTCCTCTCAAGTATCTCAGCACACGAAGAACATGACCATAGTGAACTGAGGTAGGAGCACTGACAAACTGGCTGAGCACATGAACAGCATGAGCAATGTCTGGCCTGGTGACAGTGAGATAGACAAGGCTCCCAACAAGCTGACGATAGCGGGAAGGATCTGCTCGGTACACCGCCTCGTAGGTCGGCCGCAAGTGAAGCTCCATGGGGTGTGGCGATGCAGTATCTGTCATCCCAGAGCGAGCAAGTAGATCCTGAACATAGCGATGCTGAGAGAGATAGTAGCCATCACCGTCAGAATGAACCTCAATTCCTAGAAAATAGCTCAATGGTCCCAAATCAGACATCATAAATTGTTCACACAATTTCTTCTTGACAAAACCACGTAGTCCAGTCATCTCCGTGATCGCATATCATCTACATACGGAAGAAGCAGTACGACTCGCCGAGAAGTGTGAATAAACAAGGCAGGTCATGCTCACTCGGAGTGAAACCAAGATTTCGAATCACGAATCGAATGCTCAAACCAAGCACGAGGAGCCCGCTGAGACCGTATAGTGCACGCCTAAGACGACAAACATAGCCTGTAGGAGCCTCAACACCTGGGGGTGGCTGCATATAGACCTCCTCATGGAGATCACCATGAAGAAAAGCATTCTCGACATCCATCTGAGATATAGTCCATGTGCGTATTGTTGCAACAGCGATAAGAGTACGGACTGTGGTCATATGAGCAACTGGAGCAAAAGTCTCATCATAATCTCGACCATAAGCCTGCTGAAAACCTCTGGCAACAAGACGAGCCTTGTATCGCTCATCGACCCATCTCGACTTGTTCTTTATTTTGTACACCCACTTACAAGTAATAGGAACACTCGGATGGTAGCGGGACAAGATCCCAAGTGTCTGTGCACTCTAATGCTGTGAGCTCCTCTGTCATAGCCAACTGCCACTCAGGTATACTGACAGCCTCCTGATAGGTACTCGGCTCGCCATCGCACTCGCACGAAAAACCCCATCTCTCGGTGCTCGAATAGAAGAACGATCACGTAGGGCATATCGTGATGTAGTAGAACGATCGTCGAGTCGATGGTACCGCCGAGGATCAAGTGGAGGGAGAGAAGGACCGAGGATCGGAAGGAACTCTCTCTTCGCGACTATAGTGGAAGTGTCGAAATCGTGGAGCCGTGGAGAAACCGTGGAGCCGTGGAGAAGGTGTATCGGAGAAGGCAAGTCGATGAAGGAATGGGAGGTAGATACAAAAGGAAGTGGAATTGTTGAAGGAGAAGTGGAATGTGTAGAAGGATGATGAAAGAAAGGTCGCCCTCATCAAAAGTCACATCACGAGAGGTGCGAATGCGACGGCCGAGGATCATAGCAACGATAGCCCTTATACTCGTGACTATAACCCTAAAAACACACTCAATCGACCGAGGCTCACTTTGTGCGCCACGAGGTGCAAGAAGGACATAGCGCATACAACCAAAAACACGAAGATGAGCATAGTGGCGAGTGTGCTCAGACAGACCTCACCAGACACTTGCCCCAAGCTTGGAAGAGGTTGACTGCTAATAAGATAGACTGCCAGAGACGGCTTCCCCCAAAGCGAGGGGACAAAGGAGGAAATGAGAAGAGTACGAGCGCCTCGATGATGTGACGATGCTTGCGCCAAGAACACCATTCGAGCATGAGCACTAGGACACGAGAGCTGAGGAAGAGTACCCTCAGAAGAAAGGAACTGACGAAAGGCTGAGGAAAGATACTCTCCTCCAGAGTCAGAACGGAAAACACGAATAGAAGAAGAAAATTGTGTATGAACCATCTTAGCAAAAGACTGATAAATGGAAATCAACTGAGAGCGATGTTTCATAAAATAGATCCAAGTATATCGAGAGTGATCATCAACAAATATGACATAATAACTATGACCACCCCTTCAAACAAAGGAGATGGACCCCATACATCCAATGCACCAAATCAAAAGGATCAAGACCGAGAGGTACTACTGGGATATGGAAGTTGTAGCTGTTTCCCCAACTTACAACCAGTACAATGAAAACTAGACTCAATAGTGACATGACCTAAGGAACCCTTGTGAACTAGAGTCGTGAGGCGAGCTCCACAAAGATGACCAAGTCGATGATGCCACTTGTCAAGGAAGACCCAACAGAGACTCGAGATGATGACATAGCGAAGACACTAAGGCCTTCGACGCATCTTGGTGGAAGGAAGATGTAAGGTGCCCAAGACATAGAGACTAGGAGAGCCTCTACGGCGATGGCCAGAACCAATCACTCTTCTGCTCTGACGATCCTGAATAAAACCAGAAGAATCATCAAATCCAATGAAACAATTCATATCGCTTAGTTGACCAACGAAAGAAGATTCATAGATAATCGAGGAACAAAAGACACATCAGAATGTGAGAAGCAAGATGTAGAGAGAATGCCCGATGGGTAATAGAGCAAGGTGTACCATCAGAGTGTGAACATATGTAGCATCACTCACTGCCTACGAGCAACAAGGCGAGAGGAGTCGGATGTGACATGAAAAGAGGCACCGAGTCCAAAACCCAAGGATGAGCAAAGACTAGAAGCGAAGGTGCAAGCGATGTCATAGCGCATAATCGATCCGTAAGTCACAGAGATGTGGATGTGGCGGCAGGATCGCCCGAAGGCCCGATGAGGTGCTCCACGACGACGGCCGATGGTCGTTTCAGCACGATAAGCAATAAGTCGATCCGATGTAACTTGAAACATTTGTCAACATGATGACCGGGTCCTTTTGCAATGGGAACATACCAACACTCCTGGTGTCGCTCGTAGATCCATACCGGCGTGAGAGACTCGAGCGGCATGTGGTGAGGATCCGAGAAAGACATAAGCGAATGAAGACGAGTCTCCTCTCGCAATCAAACTAAAGAGCACCTCACCAAAGTCGGTGGAGTGGGATAGTTGAGCAACCGAGTGCGAATGTGCTCAAACTCCGATCAAGCCCCATCACAAATCGATACATAAGCGTCACGAGCATACTCATCTTTGGCAAGACAAGACTCGACAGTAACAAAGAAATTTCTGTCATAGACTCAGAGGACCGTGATATGAGTGAAAGCAACGTAATACTCCTCCACCGATCGATCCGGCCGCCAAGACTATGAATGTTCTTGAGCAATGTGAAGCTAAGAGCACCACTGGATCGAACATATCTCTTCTCAAAGTATGTCCACATCCGCTGGTCAAGTATGATACTCAAGACTCATCGCAGAGAAACATCAACACTCAAAGACAATGCCGGCCATGACACGATCATCCTCTTTCGCCAAGCCTTTAATACCTCAACATCAACCGTCTTCTGATCGAGGATCGTCTAGTCAAGTGAGAAGCCAAACCATAACCTCTAAGAGTAGTCTTGATCGAGAAAGCCCATGCATGAATTCAACCCATCGAGCTTGATGTCCGTGAATACTAGAGATGAGCTGCCGCCAAACATCGAGTCAGATTTTGCCATCTTGATGGATCACAACCACACAAAGAGTACTACGAGAGCAAAGAATAAAGATAGTAGCACAAGCAAAGAACTACCCCAAATAAAGACGAGTGCACCAGTAGTAGCAAAGCAAAGAATACCGAGCTACTACAACCTGCTGGAGTGTCAGCGAAGCAGAGGAGAGGTAGAGCCAAAGGCGGTGCTGTCGCAGAGGAGGTTCGTTGTCGAGCAAATGACCTCCTGGTGATTCCGTCGTCGGAGCAGCGACGACAGGGTCGATGCAACGCGAATCCAAGCAGAAGGTGCAGATCCTCCAAGAGCTGGCGATGGAGAGGCGGCGCGGATGCGACCTCCAGGCGCGGGCGATGAAGACGACGCAAGGCGGCGCGGATGCGACCTGATGGAGACGGCGCACGACCAGGAGACGTCGTGCGACCTCCAGGTGAACGACGGAGACGACGCGACCTCCTGGTGAAGCGAGGCGGCGCCGAGATAGCACGGCCTGGAGCAGAGGAGGCAAAGTCGGGCTCACCGGCCCGAGCAGAGGTGGGGCGAGGAGGCGGTGTCGGGCCTCTGCTCCAGCGCAGATCCAGAGGAGAGGCGAGGAGGCGACGTCGGGCCTCTGCTCCAGGTGAAGAAGATGCGCCGGAGCGCTGGATCCAGGCGATGGAGGCCGAGGTGACGCGGATCCCGAGCCGAGCGCGACGGAGCGAGGACACGACTCAGCGAAGAGAGAAGGGAACCGAAAGGCGGCTCGCCCACCGCCACAGCGAAGAAAACGCAGCGACTGGCGCGCTATGGAAATAGGATTAGGGTTGGAGAGTGCTCTGATACCATGTTAAATAATATGAGTTAGGGTTTTGCTATTCACAACTTCACATCTTATTCATTAATGAATGGGATATATATAGACATAGATACATGGGCCTCATGGGCTACAAGGGTCACATGGGCCAAGAGAGAGAGAGAGAGAGAGTGTAGAATGCACAATACTCTTAACAGTACGACCCTAGATGCGAGAAGATCTTTTGATACTCGACATATTTTCGAAGAGTTGCACGCTACGACGACATTATCAAGACTCGGACTTCGGATTTTCCCTATTGTAGTGTCAATCATTTCCAAATGCAATGCTATTGCATACACCATGCAATTGGGGGGGTGTTAAGGGTATTTGTGGTATTTTCCTATTTTTTTAGGGTTTAGTCTTGTGTCACTTTGTACCCTCTATATATTGCCTATTGGGCTATTGCAATATACACACAATATTCATAACATTATTAAGATAAGTCCCTATTATGTTTCAATATTTCCAACAATTTAAAGTAATATAAGTCGCGGAAACTTTTAAAGTACAGTAGAGCATTTATTTTGCTAACGAGAATTTGGGTTGCTTGGATCATGTTGTATATCTGAGAGACTGAGACTACATGGCTTAATTTAGTCAAAGAGGACATGAACATCTCTAGCAGACTTGAAACTAAAAATGGAATAATAGAGAAGATTAACACCAAAATCTTGAGAACAATCAAGCATGCAGGTAGTTTGTACCCACATAAGGTGCTGTAAGTTATACAAGAAAGCTGAAGTTCAAAGCATAAATGCTTCTGGACAGAATTAAAAATGAGACAACTGGCAGCAAAGTTTCATCATATCCCAATCTTTTGCATTCCTTAGGTTCCCAGAATAAAGTTGGAGAACTTGGTCAAGGATAAACGTACCCTACAACAGTGGATTATAAAATTCAACAAAAGTATCACAGATACATGTAACATGCAAGACCAGTGAACATTTTTTAAAACAACTCAATTTGAAATTGAACTATTCTTTCTAATGGATAAAGGGCTTTAAGTTTACAATGTACTTCGAAGATGAGGTTTCGCCATCTGAGCTGAAACTCCAATTGTCAGCAGAATCATCTAGAAGAATTGAACATTTTTCTTCAAAAGTAATGTTCGAAGGGCATTCAAAGTCTCTGCAACGAACTTCATAGAATTTTAGAATGACCTGAAAGAGAATCAAACATCAGTTCCCCTTCAAAACGGGTTAATATTGATATATATTGGTTACAAAGGCTTGCAGAAAACATCAGTTACGAAGGCTTGCAAATTGGTACTACATCAAATCAGCGTCAGAGAGCAAGAGAGGATAGACCATAATTACATTTTGGATTTAAAATGTATATATATTGGTAAGGTATATCACTGAGTATGAATGACCACATAGATCAGAAAGAAATGCAGTAGGTGATGGATTTTATTTTATACTCAGGAGTCCATCAAGAGCACTTCGTAGTATATTAGTCCTGTTTGGTTCAATTTACACTCGATAAGGCTGGAAAGAAGAGAGGGCAGGAGTATTTAAATCCTAGATTGAACCAAGAAAAGTTATACCAGATAAATACATTCTGTAAACAGCAACACAGGCAGGCATACACAATATATATATATATACTACTTAAAAAAACTCTAGTGGTAGTGAGTGATGCGATCTATATGCCCCCTCCCCTCTCCCTTCTCACGTAAAAATATGGTGCCGACAGGTGGGCCTTCCACGCTCACCCAAAAAAATTTCTCACAAGGAATCGCCTACCTTGTCTCCCGAACAAATCTCTCTCCCCTAACAAACTATCCCCTTCAATTACGATCTCTACTAACAAACACTCCCATGCACTCCCGATCATCATCTCCCATGTCACCTCACGATCACCTCCTCTCTCAGTTCCCCTTCTAATTCACGTCATTCCTAGCCTCGTGCAGCAGCTTGTTGATGTAAGCGCATGGGCGGCAGCAAGCTAGCTGTGATCTATGATGCACCTCTCCCCTAACAAACTATCCCCTTCAATTACGATCTCTACTAACAAACACTCCCATGCACTCCCGATCATCATCTCCCATGTCACCCTCACGATCACCCTCCTCTCTCCAGTTCCCCTTCTAATTCACGTCATTCCTAGCCTCGTGCAGCAGCTTGTTGATGTAAGCGCATGGGCGGCAGCAAGCTAGCTGTGATCTATGATGCACGGACACAGATATGTCGACACGACACGACACTGACACAGGGATTCGCCATTTTCCCATAAATGCCGATACGGCGACACGGCTATATATATTTAAATAATAAGAATAATATGCACATGTGTATTATTTTCATTTTTCTATATGTTTGTCAAACTGAAATAATGTAAAGTGTAGAGTAAACTACGAATATGTACCTCTCAAAGATAACCCTCGCCTCTTCATTCTTCTTTCTGTCAGATCATGATATGTGCAATACCCTCGCCTCTTCATTCTTCTTTCAGTCAGATCATGATATGTGCAATTGTTCATATTAATACCATTACCAAAAATTCAGAATTTCATTGACCTGAGAGCCAGCGAGAGATGGCACACTGTTGCCTATTGGTCGCCGGAGAGGGAGGAGGCACGACGAGCTGGTGGCGTGACGAGGGCAAGGGGCCGTGTGAGGCCGAGGGGCGCGTGAGGGGGCGTGTGAGGGGGATTGGGAACGAGAGGAGCTAGGGTTATACGCTAAGGTGGCTGAGGTGGGCCAGTTGGGCCATGCCGAATACGTGTCCAAGCCGTATCCGACACGTGTCGGAAATTTTAAAAATTAAAATATGTTGTTTAATTGACCGACACGGCGCCAACACGTGTCCATGGCGTAGAACAGCAGATCCGTGTCGGACACGGTGTCCGACACGGATATGACAACAAACTAAAGAGTTTGTGCTTCAGAGGCTGCGGTCGATGAGGCAACGACGCCCGAGTACTCTGCGGGAGCAAAGCAGGTTACGGCAGGCACTGATAGGGACGTGAGGAGTGTGAGGCAGCAATGCAATTGGAGCAAATAGGGTAGGGACGGTGCAGTTGAGGCTGCAGCATGGCGCATAGGGTCAACATCATTGAGCGAGCAAGTTGCTCTTCTGGCCGACTGTGTCTCCGTGGATGAAGAACATCACTATAGTGTTGGATGAAGCTACCGATGCCTACGATGGACAATGAGATCAGCTTCTAGAACCTCTCTGTGTCCAACACATGAATGCTATGGGGATTGACCTCACGATAGGCATTGCCGCTTCAGCTTTCATCGTAATAATGGGTGAATACACAACATACATGATTAATGCTCTTGTTTTTTCATATGTTTTACAGAGTCTTTCTCTATTTTGTGAATTTTATTATTGTTGTAATTACTTCATTATGGTTCTTCAGAGAATCAGAGCCTTAACCAATCTAGAATAGGAGGGGTCCTCACTGGGAAGCAAGAATCATCATAAGATTTGGTCATGCTCACAACTCACTACATTCGATGGCAACCACACGATGCTCGCCTGTAGAAACATGAAGAACACAAATATAGCTGGTGGATATACTCTCCATCTGGTAATTTGTTTTTGAGAGTACGCATAGGAGGCACACCACACGCACACCCCACTCATAGCACACATACAAATTCACGTGCGCGTCCACGACCCATGCTAATTTGTTCCTTGTGTATTTTTTTCATTGAATCTCATATGCCATAGCATGACGATTAACAAATGGAAGATGATTTTTGCATACTTTTAATGGTTTTATTACTATACAACACAAGAAATGATTTTATTTGGTATTTCGCAACGACGTGTGGGCACTTTGCTAGTCTATATATATATGTTCATATATATAGTGTTCGGTCTAAGACTAAAAGATACCCCCTCCCCCGCCCAACACACATACACACAAAAAAAAGAGTAAATTAAATAAATCCCCTGGATTTAATATCATGGCTCGTTCATAGTGCGGCCCATGTGGAGTTGCAATGGTGGGATTAATCCCACATTGTTTGTCTAAAGTGAGTTGTAGTAGCATATAATGTTTGTTGGTTCCAAACGTAGCATCTACAAGTTAACCCTTTTACACTAAGTAAGGACGAAATGTAAGTGGTGTACTACTGTACTATGCATATGCGGGTTCGCCCCACGGCGGGCTAGGTATTAAGTGGATTTTGGGCCAGGGTGTTACACTGGGTTTTCTGCAACTTGTGCCACAATAACAAGGTTTGACAACACACCAATAATGCGTGCATGCGTTTCCAATTTGATAAAACTAACATGGCACCAATATATGTCAAGACGGCCATGCCAGTGCTGGGCACACGTTTCACACAATACATTGCCTAATGAAAGTGTCAAATGTCAATGCAGGAAGCTGATCGTAGGACAACCAAAGTATTAAAGAGTGGTTTTAATAACTAACTATTAGAAATTTATAATAGAGTTTAATCATTCTATTGCAGTGTAAATATTTCCACCACACAGAAAGTTTAGTTCCTGTATCAGGTGACCTTACACAAATTCCTTGTTGGTAGTATTAGCAATGAAGAAATGAACAAAAATACTTACTTTCAAGGAAGACTCGTTGTGCGCTTTCAGTTCTATCAGCTCCATTTGCAAAGCATTATTTAACCGTTTATGATCATCAATTGCGGATTGATATTCTCTCATCCTGACAATTAATAATCACCATGATACTTTGCACTTAACTGAAACTTGAGCGGCAAATGTAGGACAAGAACAATGGCATTTAAAACATCAAGTTATCATTCCATTGTCCATTTCTGAATATGAAATATTCAAAGACAGAACAATAAAAAATAAGCATAAGCATGAAATATCCCAAAAATTGACTAACATCTAGTTGAGGAACTACCAAAATGCAGAACGAACAAGTTATTTGGTAATTTGGTTGCCACAGAGATAAAACATGTGGTTAATAATAACAATAACAAACCAATAATACAAGCAAATAAAGTACACCCTAAGAATTATAAAGAAAACAAACAGAACATAATTAAGCAGTAGTAAAACCCTGACAGTTTTCTTTACATTCTTCCCCTGGAGGACTTGGTGAAAGGACACATCAAAACTGTCATCCTTAAGAGTAAAACAAGTAAATCTAATACACCAGTGAACAGTTATGAAACATGTTGAATCTCATTACCTTTCCTCAAAGTCAACAAACTTTTTTAACACTGCTATTTCTCGCTCCTTCGCTTTCTCACACTACCAATTTCAACAATTACCAACAAAAGAGCAAATGTCATGTATACAGCATTAAACTCTTTACATACAGAATTAACTTAGCAAGTAAACCGAAAGAACCTCCAACAATGAATTATCTCGCTCAGCAAATGCTTGAGCAACGCTACTCTGGAAAAACCTTACTTGCTTCTCTAGATCCTTGTTCTGCATTGTTATTGCAGGAAAGATGGTCATCTAAACAGTAAGCTTGAATACATGTACAACCGTACATGGAACTTCAGGATATTCAAGAATTAGTGTATTAACCCTTTTTAATTGCCAACTTCCACAAAAATCTCGAGTTTTAAGTAGGAAAATGAGGCTTTTGCTGTCTATTTCAAGTTAACTGAAGTGAAAATGTGAAATTAATGTCCACTCATAAGCCCCAAAAGATTCCTTCACTAAAGAAGACCACTGTTGGTTTTTGGTCAAGATGGGGAGAGAGAGAGACAAAGACGTATCTTGCATGTGATACAGTATGTTGCCACAAAACAAGGAGTATACAGCAAAAAAAGATGCATGGGAGAGCAGGTTGTATATTCCACATGCGGATTAAGGAATGAGGAAGAGAATAAAGGGGGAGGTGTAATAGGATGACTGGTAAGCCTGGTGAGAGAAAAAAAAAATATGTACGTTGCATATATTTAGTGTCAAAGATACAGAGGGTTGGAGCGGCTGTAGAGGGCTTTAGATACTGCCATAAATACAATGGGTTGGTGATGCCCCGTGTATGTCTAGTTGTTTGCAGGCTTGAAATTTTATTTCAATTTTCAAGCTGTAGATTTTGAATAAGAACAATCAAAGTTGTCAAGATCACGATTCTCCATGCGATCTTTTTGGTAAAAATGATTGGGTCGTAGATTCTACCCAATTTGAAAAATGCATATATTTTTTATAAATATAGAATTGTGTTTTCAAATATGTAATATATGTTAGATATATATATATATAGATTGTGTTATTTTTCCCTAGTTTAGGGTGTTTTCTGCATATTGGCTTCTTCGATGTATCTATATATTGGCCCATTGGCATATGAAGTCTATTCCTAACATGGTATCAAGCTAGGTTAGGGTTAGGGTTTCCCTTCCCGTGTTTCCCTTCCCTAGTCCACAGCCGCCAGGCCTCTGCGCCGCCACCCCTTCCCATGTTTCCCTTCTTTTTTGCCCCTGATCCCAACTCCTAAGATCCACCACCGCCCGATCTCTACGTTGCTGCCGGCCGGATTCAGTTGGAATCCACCGCCGATTGGTCGTCTCCTGGGGCTCCTCCCGGCGCGTCGCAGCTCCGCTCCGCTCCGCCCCTACTCCCGCGTCGCAGTTATGCTCCGGGCGTCGCAGCTCCGCTCCGGGCGTCGCAGCTCCGCTCAGCTGCTCTCGTCGTCGCAGCTATTGTCGTGGACTCCTCTGATGGATAAGTCTCTGTGTCGGCTTTTTGTGTGTCGGCTTCTTTTTGCTTTTGCTTTTGCTTTAGCATCTTAGACTAGCTTTTGCTTTTGCTTTAGCATCTTAGACTAGCTTTTGACTAGCATCTAGACAAGATCTTTGCTTTAGCATCTTAGAGGACATAGAGGACAAAGCATCTAGAATGAGCATCCTAGACCATGGATCAAAATCCCACGCAGTATCGCGATTCTGCCAGAACGCTACCGGCGGTCTCGGATCCAAAATCCCACGGATTCCGGGTTTTCAAATTTAAATTTTAAATTTCGAAATTGGTGTTTTAAGCAAATTCAAACGAAATTGTCCGAAGAAACCCGTTTGATCCAGAATCGACCGATTGCCGGCCACACACGGATTCCGCCCTCGAAATCCTCCATCAGGGTATGTGAACCATGTTCTAGACTAGCATATGCTTGGATATGCTCGGCATATGCTTGGCATATGCTTGGTCGCTTAGCCCTATAAATATGTATCCCCAACCCTCAAAGTTGGCATGGCATTGTGAAGAGAAATATACAAGAGAAAATTGCCCCATCTCCAAGTGTCATTCTCTCCATGAGAGTAAGGATCTTGCTATCACCAATAGTAAGAGTCCAAATGACTAACAAGTGGTATCGAGCTTGTGTATCTCGTAGCTGAGCATCTCCTCGCTCATCTCCTTCTCCGCCGCAGCGAATTTCACCAGAGCAGCGGCAGCTCCGTGTCCGCCCACGCCACTCCCGAGACGGCAAGCAGCTCGCCCGGCAGCGACCCTCTCCACGCAACACCGATGGCGCGCCATGTCCGCAGAGTGCTCTCGCTCGGCCGCTTTGAGCACGCGGCGCCGGCGTCGTGACGGCCGAGCTCGCCAGGCAGCAGTCATGAAAGGAAGCGGCGGCAGCGACCGCCCGCGCTGCAGTGGCGCCGAGGCCGGCAATGGCGAGCCGGCAAAGCAGCCGGCAGTGAAGCGGAAGCGCAGCGGGCGCAGATGCAGCACAGGCGGCGCAGCAGAGGTCAAGGTCTGCGGCAGCGGCGCAGCAGCAGCCCATCTCGCGATGGCAGCGACGCGGACCTTGAGCTGGAGCGGAGAGGCAGGCTGGCGCGGCGGCAGCGCGATGGTAGCGCAAGACGCCCACGAAGCGGCGGCAGCCCAAACAGCGCGGATGTACGCGATGGCGCTAGAGGAGGCGCGCGGCGGTGGCGCCTCTGGAGGAGGCGCGCGACGGCGGTGGCGCCTCTGGAGAGCGCGCGACGGCGGTGGCACTCACGAGCGAGGCGCGCTCGGTGGTGGCGCTCGAAGAGGCGCGCGACAACGGCGGCAGACGGTCGATAGAAGAGCGCGCCTTCGCGAGCGGCGTGGTTTCTCCCGACCGGCATCGTGGTTACCACGGGTTCTGTGTCGTTGTCGTGACGCCGCCCGGCGGTGGTGGTTTACTCACCAAGGCCAACTTCGTCGAGTGGGCGCGGTGATGAAGGTGAGGCTCCGTGCGGCACATGCGGGAGGCGGCCCGGTGCGGCGACGCCGACTACGACCGAGATCGACGGCGCTGGATGCCTCATCGCCGCAGATCCGCCGAGATGCGATTCTCGCTCTCCAACAAGCGCATCGCCAAGGAGGCTTGGGATGCCATCGGCTGCGGCAAGACGCGACGCCACCGCGCGCGCGCAAGTCCACACCGCAGTACTTCGCACGAGTGGGAGACCCGGCTTTCAAGCGGTGAGGACGTTGATGACTTTGCTCTCGTCTCAACACTGCTGCAGGTTGGTACGATTCGCGACGACACCTACTGGCGAGAGAGGCGCCGAGAAGCTCTTTCGCCTGCGCCCCAGAAGTACAAGCAGATGGCTCGGCCGATCCGGTCCGCTGGACCTCTCCACGATGTCGATCGAGGAGGCAATAGGTCGCCTCAAGGTCGCCAATGATGAGCCACGATCTCTCTCGGGACCCGTCACCATTGGCGGAAGCTCCTCACTCGGGAGGAGTGGGGCTGCCGACAGGTGGCAGAAGAAAGAGTCTTCTTCCACGACGAGCGACGCATGCGTGATAAGCGCGCAAGCGCGCAAAGACGCCGAGCATGGGCACGGGCGCCGAGGGTGATGACCGTGAGGCGCCCGAGGCGGCGTCGCCGGCAAGCAAGAGCCGCGACGAGGCGACTCTTGCTACAAGCGCGCAAGCTTGGTCATTGGGCTGGATTGTCGATACCACGACGCCGCCAGCCCACGCCGACAAAGCGGAGGAGGAGGAGCACCGGCGGCCTGCTCATCGCTCGGCGAGCATTGAACTACCTCAGGCACTGCACCGGCCGCAGCCGCTTCTCCACCTTGACGAGCCAAAGCACACGTCCTCCCGGCGGCGGTTAAGAAGCGACATGACCGGTTGACGGAGTTCTTCGCGAGCTTGACTTAGCGTCCGAGGCTCGTCAAGTTTGGGGCGCCTCGCGTGGAAATCAAGCGTCGGCTCCGTCATCTTCGCGCCAGGATCGGGATGGCTCAGATTCCTCACAAGGAGACACACAAGACTTAGGGAGATTGATGGATAAGTCTGCGTGTCGCTTTTGTGTGTCGGCTTCTTTTGCTTTTGCTTTAGCATCTTAGACTAGCTTTTGCTTTTGCTTTAGCATCTTAGACTAGCTTTTGACTAGCATCTAGGACAAAGATCTTTGCTTTAGCATCTTAGAGGACATAGAGGACAGAGCATCTAGGAATGGAGCATCTAGACTAGCATATGCTTGGCATATGCTCGGCATATGCTTGGCATATGCTTGGCATTTAGCCCTATAAATATGTATCCCCAACCTCGGGTTGGCATGGCATTGTGAAGAGAAATATACAAGAGAAAATTGCCCCATCTCCAAGTGTCATCCTCTCCATGAGAGTAAGGATCTTGCTATCACCAATAGTAAGAGTCCAGCGACTAACATCCTCCTGGCGCATCGCCGCTCTACTCCGCCCCTACTACTGCGTTGTGGCTTTGCTCCCAGCATCGTAGCTCTGCTCCGCCTCTGTTGCAGGTGCTCTGCTTCAACTCCCGTTGCAAGTTCTTCGCCCGGCTCTGCTTCGTTGGTCTCTGCTTTGGTGTTGCGGGCTCCTCCCGATTTCGCCCCTCTGCTGCTGAGCGCTCTGCTTTGCCTTGGGCTTCGCGGTCGGCTATCGCTCTTGCTACTCGCCCCGGAGACACGCTTCGCTTCATCCCCGCGGAGGCTGCATTTGCGACCTCGGTTCAGGGATTAGCAGCGGCCATCCCACACGATGGCACCCTTCGGAACCTCGAGCACGGGTACCGTCTCGGTTCCGAAGGCACCGGTCACCTTCAACGGCGTCAACTACCGCGAGTTTGTCCAGCACACGAGGATTAACCTGTGGGGACATCGCCTATGGGTCTACCTCGCGGCGGCTTGCCCGCCCGCCCGCCCCCGCCAAGCGAGCCCGTTTTCCTGCGATGCTCACGAGGATGTTCACGGCTGCGGTTGCCGCTTTTGAGGACGCACTCGAGTACTAGACACAGCTCCACGCCTACGAGGTATGGAACGATGGGGGTGCTAGAGCCTCTGCCATCGTGGTGGCCAGCGTTGAGCCCGAGCACGGGTCCGATGTGCTTGGGTTGTCTATGGCCAAGGAGATTTGGGATCATCTTCGTGCCGCACTACGAGAAGAGCAAAGCCTTGTACCTTTCCGCTCTTCGGGAGTAGTCTCTCGAGCAGCAGGACGCCACCGTGGACGCCTTCTACCAGTAGTTGGCTGCGGTTTGGCGTCAGCTCAACTCTCTGGGGCCGGATGTCTACTGGTCCTACACTTGCTGTGTTCGTCGCCAGCTCGCCAGAGACTCGTCGCCTCGCGAGTTCTCGCCCGCCATCAAAGTATGAGGTGGCTCGCTCTCAATTGCGATGAGACGGCCCCCCCCTCCATATTGGAGGCTCGCCGCTATTCGAGTGAGGCTTGTCTTCGCAGCGGTATTCTCTGACATCCTCTTCGATCTTGGTCGTTCACACACCTAGCATATGGTGCCTCACGATCGCCTCTGCCCGTGGCCACCGCTGCCGCTTCCCATCAGCCATCACTGCGACTCACGTGGCGGCTCTCGGCACCGCCCAAAGACTGCCGCCCAGCCAAGGCTCGCCATAGGAGCGCGCACCGAGGGGCCGAATCCTCCCGATCGAGTTCACGCGAGTTCCTTGGAGCGAGACGCGCAGAGATCTGCCGCCGGCGCTTGTCGCTACGCCTACTAGCACCGAGTTCTGTTGCTAGGTCTTACGTCCGCACCATCACCTCCTCCTTCAGGTATAATATCTCTTTGGATTCTGGATTCCGATGCCTCTTTCCACATGACACGGGACTCCACTCATCTTACTTCTGTGAGACCACCTGATCTTCCTCTCACAGTTCAGATTACGGATGGCACATCTCTTCCTGTTGCAGGAAGATGCATTCTTTCCACTTCGTCTTTTCGTGTTCCTATTGTATCTCATGTTCCTGGTCTTACCATACAACTTATGTCAGCTGGTCAGATCACTGATCAGGGCTATCGCATCACTCTTGATTCTAACTCTTGTTGTGTTCAGAATCGTCGCACGGGGATTCTAGTTGGGACTGGTCCTAGACGCCATGATTCTCAGCGTCTTTGGGAGCTCGACTGGTTGCATCTTCCTTCTGCTAACTCCACCAACCCGTCAGCCAGTACCACCGTTTTGGCTTCAGCTGCTTCTTCCACACCACTTTTGTCTAGTGGCACTATCGGTTAGGTCACATTGGTGGTTCTCGCCTTTCGTCACGAGTAGGGAGTGGTGCATGGTTATTAAGGCAATAAGGCAAGGCGAGGCGACCCACCCCCTCACACCTTCTAAGCGCTAAGGCGCGAGGCGAGGCGACGCCTTACACACTCTTAAGGCGCTACGAGCGGAGGAAGATCCGGAGGTGTGGAAGAAGAAGCGAAGAGAGTAGAAGAAGAGGAACAAAGAGGAGAAAGCAAAAAGAAAAGAAAAACTAACCTCAAGTTCAGTGACCATCACGCATTCCGCCAAGCCCAAGCTGTGCGCATGAGGACCTCAACCTCTCAGATATCAAAGCACGAAGACTAACACGAGTGAGATTCTCTCTCTTTCGCATGCCGACGGCGCATCCTCTTCTCTCTCCCGTCGTCCCTCCGCCCTACCCCGCGACGGCGTAGATCCTTGCCCTTCCGTCCTCCTCCGCCCTACCCCGGCGGCGCGAGCCTCGCGCAGAGAACTCTCTCAGGGAGCACGGGAGGAGGGGAGGCCTCCACAACTCCACTCTTGCCCGGCTCCGGCTCCCGACGTCGCCCAAGGTCTCTCGCCGGATCGGCGCACGGGGCCTCCTCGCTCGCCTCCCGCTGGATCGGCTCTCCAACACCGCACGGCGACGCGGCGATGGCAAGGCGACGGCGGCGGCAAGGGGGAGACGCATTTCAGCCTCGGCGCTGCGCTTAGGCAAGCGCGCGCATAGCGACACCTTGATTACCATGGGTGGTGTTCTAGGTTCTATTTCGGTGACAACTGTTATGCGTTATGCGGGTTGCAAGCTTAGCGTTGCAACTCCTTATCCTCTAGTGATTACGAGTCATGACATCCTTTGATTTGATTCACTCGATGTTTGAGGACCGGCTCCGCCAGCCGAAAAGGGTCATACCTATTATGTGATCTTTATTGATGATTATTCGAAATACACTTGGCTCTATCCTATATCTTCTCGCAGTCAGGTTCTTTCCATTTACCAGCAATTTACCACTATGGTTCGCACTCAGTTTGAGTCGATCATTCGTATTTTTCGTGCAAATTCTGCTGGTGAATATCTCTCCACTTCACTTCGTCGTGTTCTTTCTGAGCAGGGCACTCTCCCTCAGTATTCTTGTCCTAGTGCTCATGCTCAGAATGGTGTCGCTAAGCGTAAGCACCATCATCTTCTTAAGACAGCTCGTGCTCTCATGCTTCTCATGCCCCCACCTCATTTTTGGGCTGAAGCTCTACCACTACCCTTCTTATCAATCGGTAGCCCTCTTCTGCTCTCAAGGGATGCACCCTTTTTGAGCGTCTCACAGGTTTGCCACCCCAGTATAATCACCTTCGTTGTTTCGGTTGTGTCTGCCACGTGCTTCTTCCACCTCGTGAGCGCACCAAGCTGACTGCTCAGTCAATCAAGTGCGTTTTTCTTGGCTACAGCTCTGAGCATAAGGGTTATCGTTGCTATGATTCTGTTGCTCAACGAAAGAGGATCTCTCGAGATGTCACTTTTGATGAGTCTTGTCCTTACTATCCTTGTTCCTCTGCCACCAGCTCGGCTTCCTCTGAGTCGCCCTCCTTTTTGACTTTTCCTGACACTTCGCCTCCTCCAGTTCGTGTCTTACCAACCTTGTCTTCTTCGTCTCAGTCCCCACCGTCTCCTCCACCACAATCTCCTTCACCACCATCTCTCCCATCTCCTCTAGTTTCCTCACCTCATTCGGAGGTTCCTACCAGCTCTTCTGTTGAGATCTCCCCTTTTCCGCTGCACTACTCTCGCCTTCCACGGTCTCCTTATCCTCCAGTTGAGCCTTCTACTCCCTTCACTACCTCGTCCTTGCTCGGTTCCGCTCCAGCCTCTCCTCCCAGGTATGATCTTCGTGGTCGTCGGACTATCAGGCCTCCTGAGCGTTACAGCTTTGCGGCCGCTGCCCTTGTTGAGCCTACGACTTACCGTGAGGCTACTGCCCATCAGGAGTGGCAGCAGGCGATGGCTGAGGAGATTGCTGTTCTGGAGCGCACGGGACTTGGGATCTTGTTCCTCTACCTGCTCGTGTTACTCCGATCACATGCAAGTGGATATTCAAGATTAAGACTCGCTCTGATGGCTCTCTTGAGCGCTACAAGGCTCGTCTTGTACCCGTGGTTTTCAGCAGGAGCATGGCCGTGACTACGACAAGACTTTTGGGCCTGTTGCTCACATGACCACCGCTCGCACCTTTCGGCGGTTGCTTACATCCATGATGGTCCATTTCTCAGCTGGACGTCAAGAATACCTTCCTCAATGGCGAGCTGCTTGAGGTCTACATGCAGCCGCCTCCTAGGTATTCTATCCCCTGATGGTATGGTGTGTCATCTTCGTCACTCTCTCTACGGGCTCGGGCAAGCTCCTCGAGCACGGTTTGGCGCTTCTCTGTTGTCCGAGGCCGATTTCAACGCTAGTGGCCATGACCCTGCTCTCTTTGTTCACATCTCTCCTCGTGGTCGGACTCTTCTTCTTCTGTATATTGATAATATGATCATCGGCTCATCGCTGGTGATAATCCTCAGTACATCACTTTTGTGAAGAAGCGTCTTAGTGACAAGTTCTTGATGTTTGACATGGGTCCACTTCGCTACCTTCTTGGGATTGAGGTCACTTCTACACCTGATGGCTACTACCTCTCTCAGGAGAAGTACATTCAAGACCTTGCTCACGCTTGTCTCACTGATCTGCGCATAGTGGACGGGAGGTGGGGGTGTTAGATACATATATATATAGTGTGTTATTCTTCCTAGTTTGGTGTTTTTGCATATTGGCTACTTCTATGTATCTATATATTGGCCCATTAGCCCTTGGCAATATATGAAGTCTATTCCTAACAATGTACACTATAATTTTTGAACTATTTAATTAAATTTTGTAAATGTGGGTGCACTTATTCACATCACACTCAATTAAACTTATTTTTGAGCATTTATTTAGCTCATTTTGTATAAATTAATCGTTAATAGTCTAATATGTGAATGGCAATATTTTTACCTTAGAACAACATGTAAAGAGCAAAAGAAAGGAAATTAAACTAATATAATTAGCAATAGGTAATATCAAATATACCTTTGGTATAGTTCGTAGTTAGGATCATGATCCTACCCCGATCGTGAGCACAATCCTACATGATCCTACATTTAGGATCACTATTCTATGGAATTCTGGTCCATACACCAATCCATATCATGTCGGCTCCGTAGGATCATAGGATCATAATCTTGACAACCTTTTCTACAACTATTCTTGGGTTTTGAATGCATGTATATGAAAAGGAGAAGATTTCTTATATATACCACTGAAATTTGTGTCTGGGTCCATTGGGATTAGTTGATGAATTACTTGTGCACTGTCTATGACATGTGGGGTCAAGTTATAAGTGAGTATAGGATGTGTCAGCTGTGGTTTGGCTGATTTCCAGCATGTTAAGTCTGACCAGTTGACTTAGTTTGTACAGTGCTAAAGGTTTAAAACCTGGATTGTACCATCCTAAAGCATAGGTTGCACCGTGCTAAGCATGAGGAACCTGAAAATGAAAAGAACAATTCCTTTCTACATGTTCTTCATTTTTACTTCTCTTCTCTTCTGCTATTTCCCCAATCTCCCCTTACTCAAATTCTTAATCTACCCCGATTCTTGTTAATTTGTGCATGTTCCTGGTGGTTTGACCACTGACTTTTAGACACTTCCTTAGATACCACCAAAATTTATAATTATTAGGCCATTATTCCATTTTTATCATTGACCTCGTCATATGTTTCAATAGTGACAAAACACCTGAAATATTTGAAGTTCATGAATAATTTGTATACTTTCTGTATTTAGCAACTTGAAATTATAAGCTTAAAAATCTCAAATGTGGATATGTTTTGTTCCAAATTTTGTATACTTTAGGTATTTGGAAACCTGAAAAATAAAACACTGACTCTAAAACTTAAAAACTTCAAATGTGGATATAATTTTTTTTCACAATTAAGTTTTTTCTAAAAAAGAAGGTATTTGGAAACCTGAAAAATAAAACACTGAAACTCTAAAGTCTAAAACTTAAAAACTTCAAATGTGGATATAATTTTTTTTCACAATTAAGTTTTTTCTAATAAAGAATTCAATATTTAAAATTTTAAGTTTTTCAATACCGCTTTCAGAAAAAAAAAATATATATGATTTTGCTTGTGAAATGTCTGACAATGGTATTTTGGTCATTTTAGAAAAATAATGGTCAACATTGGCATATGGGGTCAATAGTTTCAACTTTCAAATTTCAGTGGTATTAAAGGAAGTGACTGAAACTAAGTGGTGGATCATGTCATGCACTAAATTTGAATGACAAAACTCCAGTTGCAGAAAATAGCAATTCCATCTTCAAGCTCAACTTCACCCATTAAAATAACAAAATGACCATTTCCTATACTGCTTGCTTGTAGGTAATGATGCTTGATTCCTGCATCACCCTCGTCTCTTGGATGATTTGGAAGGAGCGTAATAAAGAGTGTTTAAACAGGATTCTACACCAATCCATCTACTGCTGCAATGTATCACCGATGAGTTCGCCATTGGCGCATGGCGGAGCTCACTGTTTGCACTCGCATCCGAGTAGTACCACCTTGCCCCGCCCCGCCCCTGTATTGCGGTCACTCAGCCCTAGACTGTTTTTTTCCTTTGTTCTGCTGGGGTGGCCTTCAACCCCTGGATTCACTTGTAATTGTACTCTGTTATGTTCCTACTTAATGGAATGACGCGCAATTCTTTGCTGCGTTCTCAGAAAAAAATGGTAGCAAAAGCCACAACATTTAAAAAAACAAAATAGGCAGTTGTATAAGTCAAAGTAAGAAACCTTTGATAGCTCAGCACCATGTAAATCAGCAAGCTGGCTCTGAAATTTAAATAACACGAGCATGAAAAGACAAAAAAAAAAAAGGCAAATATAAACAGTAATAGAGACTAGAGAGAGAGAGGATAAGGAACACACCTTAACTCGATAAGCCTCAGCAAGCTCCTCTTGCAAATTTTGGTTTTCTCTTAAGCATCCACCTAACTTCTTCTGAAGGTTCTCGATATCCTGCTCCAGAGCTGCTGCCCTGAATAGTTACAAAAAAAAATATTGCTTTGCTTTCGCTACAGTGATCAGTGAAACAATAATAGAAGGTATGGAAGAACCTCTGAGAAAGCATTCGAGTTGCAACAGAAATATAGCCGGGCCCAGCTTGTTGCATACATAATTGCTCAATATCTTTCCTGAGTTCATCACGTTCTGCTAAACCAAGAATCTATCAATCAAACCGCACACCTATGCCAAAAGAAAATAGGAAAATGGAACAAAGAACTATTCTTTAAAAAACTAGTCCGTATGAGCAGCTTTGAGAAAACAGAAGACAATGTTCCCTTCATTCAACAAAGCGAAAGTTTGAAGTATGAGAAAATAGGCATATTCATCTTCCATTACAAGCTCTGATGGCTAGTAACATATGCCACCAATTTCCAACATGTTATCCTTCTCCCCTGAAAATGAGACCTAAACACAATATCCAAAGGAAGCAACTTTGCTGCATACTAATATACTGCTATATCCAACTAGAAGTCTAGAACTATACAATGGCAGTCTTCTCAAAAATCATAACATATCTATCGGAAACAGTGTAATGAAATTAGCCAAGGACTTAGGCAGCTGTTTCGTGCTCTTTTTCCCAAATTGAATAGCATACATACCAAAGGCCGTCACCCTTGAATTTTGCATTAGAGCAATATAGTTAAAGAAATGAATATCAGCGTACCCTTCAAAGATTATATCTACTCAAATATGTGAGAAAATAATTCTTGATAAGTTATAACTGAACATGCATAAAAACAATGGAAATCCAGCAGGCTAGCTACTTTTACATTTAATATCTTGTAGTAATGATTGCTACACCTTAGGGCATGTTTGGAATGCAGAAATTTTGCAGGAATCAAAACAATTTCTCATAAATTCCTTTGGAATTTCTCCATTCCAAATGGGGTAGTTGAGGCTCCTGAACCGAACTACTTGCACAGAGAAACCACTGTAGCAAAACTTATCTGCAGACTGCAGGCTGAAGAGTTTGTCTACTGAGAACTATGATTAACACGGCAAACAAGCAGTCTGATAGGATTAATCAGTGAACAGTTAATGAATGACAATCTTGTATGTCACAGATGTGAGTACCTCGCTGGAGTTCTTCCACTCGATGAGTTAATACTTCAACAATGTCTGCTTTTTCATCCATTTCTACAGAAAAACAGAGAAAATAAGACCAATGTTCTTGTTCTTGAATCAACAAATGCAATTGATACCCTAATTGTTCATAAATATCAATGTTCTAAATAGCTAGTGCTATAGCTTTTTGAGACCTTAAACGCAACGTTATGCCCAAATTTGCTGCGAAATAGGCCACTATTACCACTATAGCAGTAATAGCTGACCGCTATCTGACATCTTAAGTATTTTTCCCTTCTTACTTTTTTATATCGGGCCATGTCTAGAGGATGGTTATATTTATATCAAGTTTGAAAAAATGAATTATTTTCAACTAAAACAGGAATTTTAGCTGACTACATGTACAAACCCATGAACTTTTTTATTGTTGTATTGGATTACTTTTTTCAATTTTCTAATTTATTAAATCAAACAATGATATTATTGTGTTCATATTTAATATAAATGGTGCTTAGTATATAATGCTTGACCCAAACTTTAGGATTAGGATATTACTATATTAAATTTCTAGGTTTAAGATAGTCATAACTCATAATTCTGTTTTGACAGGATTTTTTTAGTTTTCGACAACACTGAATATTATTTAAATACTTTAAAAAAAAACATCTATGTAGCATAGCTTCCTCAATGGCTAGCGCTAGCTGCCTGCTATAGCTTTTTGCCGGACCACGCCACGAAAATCACGATTTAAAACTTTGATAAATATTAATAGCAAGTTTTAGAGAGAGAGAAAGACCAAATTAGCAAGGGCTTGTTGGGCCTTAACCCACTTTTGCTATTTGACTAAACAGGCAGACTAACTCATTTTGGCATAACATTCCTAAGCTAGTTAGGTTACTTAGATTTATAGCATAGAACAATATTTGGTTCTTATGAAGATGACTTTTGGGGGCAAGATCCATTGTGAAATGTAGTGTCAGAAGTTATGTAATTAGGAAATAAAGTTTCAGAGTCATGAATGACGTACAGAATTAACATCGCCAGACGCCAATACAATATTTGGAGATAAAAAAGAGGGACCAAAATGAAGGAAAAGAAAATGATAACTAGCTATGCACAAGGAACACTTCAGAAATGTGGTCACAATAACTCAGACCCAAAATCTTAAGTTATTATAAAAAACAGCCGTTAGAAAATCTTTTAATAATTTCAACTACTGTAGTAAAGGCATTCTAGTTGTACAATTCATTATATGACAGAAGTCCATTAACAAGTCTACATTAAGATAAACTTGATGTTTCCTGCAACCAAAAAATACTTCTTTTGCCACTTGGACATGGCCAATTCTTCCGGATGAAGTAATGAAAAGAAGGTTGAGCAAGATTAGCGAATTCTTATAGAAAGGTAGAATAGGAATTTACCATATTCGAGCCCTTCAACCCAATGGATCAGTACTTCCAAAGCATGCTGCTTTTCATCCCTGTCTGTTTAAGGTAATATAAAGAAGTTAATTATATGTGAATGAGTATAGTGTAACATAACAAAATAACTATGTGCAAGTCATAAACCAAAGCACAAGGCACTGCACATAAAACAAATAGACTGAACGCTTGATTGTAATATTTCTGGTTAATTGCCGATTATAGGACATGTCACATTAACTGGTGTAAAAGGGAACTAATAGTTGGATGGTGGAAAACATTGGATAGGAAGGTGATGTGGACATCCCATGCATATATACACCTACACAAACAACATCTACGCATACACATGGTGATTCTAGTTCGGCTGAACCAAAGGAGAAAGTATACGACGGTCCAATTACTCGCAGCCACGCTAAACAAATCCAATCACAGGTTAAAGCTAACTTGAGTTTAATTTTGGATTTAAATGATTTAGCAGTGCTACCCATGTGTTCTTCTTTGGTGTTACTTAGGTACATGGCGAGAGCCAATGCATGAAAACTTTAGCGAAGAAAAGAAGAGCTGCGATACACTTATTTGCATGCGTTTAAACCAGCCCAAGATGGATTCGGCCAAGGTGTTTGCCATGGACCAAGAAAGGCCTATCACCTCGAAAGGAGCTAGCTAGCATGTTCCACATGGCCGAAACAAATGAAAAGGTCTGCTACATGCGCAAGGAAAAGAAAGGCTACCCATTTTTCTCTCTCATGCATGCATGCCCCAAGTCCAAGTGCTGCACTACTTGTTCTCTCTCACGCATGCATGCAAAAATCTGCACAAAGGAGTTGGACGGTTGGTTTAGAGAGAGGGGAGAAAGAATAAAGAGAGAATTTGCATGCATGCAAATCAGCCATGTATTGTGCGGCTTGAATCAGGAGACCAAGTCCAAGAAGAAAGCCCTCCAAGTATTTGGCTGCAGTTTTCCTTTCTTTTCTTTTCTTTTATTTTGTTGCCATCTATTCTTGTTGTGGCCATGTTCTGGAGGACGGAGAGACATGCTATAAGGGGCTGCGTCCCAGGGGAGGGGGGTTTTTCAGTTTTACTACTTTTGATATTCATCTATTAAGAACAATGAGAGTGTTCTTGCTTCCCGTGTTCTTGTGATTCCCCGTGAATTGCACCTAGCTTGTGCTTCTACACCATCGAGCGTAGTTGTGTGAGTTAGTATTTAGATTTGTGGACTAACGATTGTCTCCGATAGCAGGCTACGGTTGCCTTCCTCGTCGTTGGGTTACAAATTCCCCAAAGTACCGTTCTTGATCCTACGCCGTGCGATCGGGCAAGTCGGTGCATTGGCTCTCACGGGCTGGTGCGCATAAGATGGGATCGGATAGAAAGGGAAGGAGAAATAACTGGTGTTTTTCTTCCATAGGATTTGAGCACTGCATGTAGACTTCAGGCATGTTTGCTCGGTTACCTCATTAGCGTGCCTTGCTATGAGGCAATCCTCAATATTGACTCAGTTCGGAATCATTTTTTCCTGCACGGCATGCACATTTGAATTGTTTGGTTCATGAAGCAGGGCACAATAAGATAACAACTTTGAGGTGTGCGCAAGGCTAGGCAAAACAAACAGGGTCACCAATTAAATATGACATTCACCCGGCCATACTATAACATGAATACCTAAGTTGTGGAAGGGAAGCCATAAGTTTGAAGCACAAAAAATACCCAGAATTTATCAATACAATTTATGAACAACTACATGTAAGAGGCATCTCCAAACAAGATCTAACTATCCCTTTCATTGATCATATTAGGCCCCACTAAATTATTTTCATCGTCTATTTTGTAGTTTACATATGTGCCGTCGGACGTCGGCACTCCGTACCACTATAAGTGATATGACACACGCAATAGAACTCCCAAACTATCAGCAACAACATTGCACGTAAAGCTGACGAACAATTCCTCTTCCTGGACATCAATCACAATTAGGTCTAAAATATCTCTAGGTTCACCACTAAATTCAAACAGGAATATCAAAGAAAATCAAGATAAACACAAATAACGAAGCATGCAGCTATCACTACCAGATTGGTCGTGTCCAAATCCAAAACCGAACCCAAAGGATTAAATTAGAACAAAGAGAGCAAATTCACCACTAATCCAAGCACGGGAGCACGCAAGAACCAGGTGGAACCACGCAGGAAGATTCAAGATTGATTCGGAATTAGGGAAAAGCTGGACAGATCAAGGCTAGGGCTTACCAAGAAACACAAGTCCGGATCCCCAACGAGGGCCGGAGGTGTGGGGAGCTCCTCGCGCTCGCACCACCAACCTTGGCAAGGACACCTAGGATGGTGCTTTGTGGCCGAAGAGAGAGAGGGGGAAGGGAAGGAAGGAGGCAAAGGAGAGCGCACGGAAGGAGTGCGAACTGGGAACGTGGGGTAGAGGCAATTGGATTGGCTGCTTCCGGAGAAACCGACCGAAAACAGCTGGGCGGCTGCAGCGCCGCGACAGTTTGCCTGGTACGGGGCTTGGCAGCGGTAGTGATGGCCATACGGGCCGGGCCGGCTTGACCATGGTACTGTTAGGATATGGTATGGCCGTATTGTCTATGAACCAGGTTGGCACCGTACAAATACACGTGCTATGTCTGGATCCGCACCCGGCCTATTGGGTCGGCCCGGCAACAGAGACACTGAGACCGAGGAGGAGGCCAGGCAGTGGGCGTGGCCGGTGCTAAGGAGTAGGAGGCGGTGGAGGCGGCGCGCGCGGAGGCGCGAGGCGAGCGCGCAGGGAGGCGGCGGATGGCGCAAAGGCGGAGGTGGCGAGGCCCATGTGGAGCAGCAAAGGTGATGAGGACATCACTATCATGAAGGCTTCATCTACATCATTATCACCTTCATCATTAGATTCACACAAACATTGACAATGACAAGACTAGTGTTGGTCCTACAATTTGAAGCTTTGCAAGAATTGTATAAGAGACCAATCACTAGAGCTAGAACAAAGGAACTCACTAAATAGGTGAATATGATCCTAAGTTCTTTGATTTCACTTATAAGGACGACTTGCTACCTAATGCTTTCACTTTGTGTATTCTCGAGTTATTAGGTGAGCAAGAACTTGGTGCAACCAAGTGGGAGAGAGGAGGCGGCACACCAAGAGAGGGTCCAAAAGGGCGAGGCGATGACACTTCACTTATATCGTGGGAGAAGCCACCAAGTTCTTGGAATCAAGTTTTCAAGCTTTGGAATGAAGAGGAGAAGATGGCGCCGGAGCTCAATTGTATCCGATTTTAATTCTGAGCTCGTTTGAGTTTTTGGCCAAGTTCCATGTATCATGGGTTGGTTTGTATCTATATTAAGACATATTATATGTATGTTGGGCTTTAGTATTCGTTTTGGGTCAGATTTGAGGTGATGGCGTCAAGAAGCAAACGCGAAAACGAATACTTAGGCCGTAAAGAGTGTTGGGCTGTTGCCAAAGGAGTTGTGCGCCACCCTCATGGGCCAAGCACCACGTGGGGCCCATCTCATGGCCGCACAAACCAAGGCAACCAGCTTGCCACTTTGTATTGCTTTCGGTTTAGGTTAGGTTTTTGTTTAGTGGTCGGTCAGGCTAGTTGGGATAGCTATAAAACCTTTGCCACCGCCTCCTCTAACCCTTGAACATTAATTTTGAATATAAGCAATTTCTTGCTCTTTGGTTTATGCTTTGCGCTGCCACGAGAGTTAGAAACCTGACTAGTTTTCGTTCCACCAAAATACTAATTACTAGTGTTCTTGTTGTTCCTCACGGACTAGCAAGGTCGTCTTCCTTGGTGTGGTGAGAAGACGGAGATCCAGAGCGTGTTGCTAGTTGAATTTCGGTACATAGGAGTCTGTAATCGAGACAAGCAATCGTGTGTTTCCGTTCATCAGAATTCACGGGATTTCAGGTTAGCCACATATATCAATCCGTAAAGGGAGATCCTACGTCGTAAAAATCGAACACCCCCGTATCAAGAGGCACAGGAGAGGGCACAACTACGCGGGGGATTGGAACAGGCAGGCGGGGGACCGGGCCAACACGGCCACTATGCCAGCACAGTTTGGACACGGTGGGCTGTGCTCGGCACGGCATGACACGGGAATCCTTTGGCCATTGGGGTCATTTGGTTGGGTGGGACGGCATAGCCATCTGGCTCGATTAACCTATTTAACGTTCATATTTTTTAAAAAAAAATCTGAATGTTTTTTGGCCGTTGAGAGATATAAAATAGCAAACAAATTCCAAAAAAAATTCTATGAATAGACGCCATGCCCTCCTTCATTCTACACCCATCCATTCCTCAATCCCTCTTACAAATTCTGTTGTGCAAACTTATATTCCTTGTGAGATAATTTGGCAGAATTCAAAAAAAAATGTGTCAAATTTTGGAAATTTCAAATTCTAACAATAAGTAAACAAAATAGGTATAATACTATTTTTTGTATATTTTTATTGTTATTATTTTGTTCTGCTAAGATGAAATAAATTAAATAATATTGTAAGTTTTGATTTTGCAGTATTCGTTATGAAAAATTCTAATACCTTTACTCTTGGTGATTACGGACTTTCACTGGAGGATATTGCATCCATGGAGAATGTCGCTGCCTCAAACCAACTGGAGTTATTACCAAAAGGGCAAAGAGTAGTACCGTCATCAAGCTCTACAACAAGACATCTTCGCAAGCAACCACCGGAGCAAAGAGGTCCGGGGCGAGTACATCGGAGTGCAGGAGAATTTCAACAAGACAACCAAGGAAGACACACAAGGAGTTTAGGTACCATATCTTTGCTTGTAAAATTTATTATCATGAATTGTCTGCAAAGTCTTGGGTGGAGCAGGGCACTTACTTATACATCTTCAAGATGTAAGTCTAAGCAAGTATTGGCAATGAGGCAGACACATCTGCAGTACAACCCTGATGGTACGGTACATAGATGGAACTACAATTATGAGGTTGCCCATCAATCTCTTTGTCATTTAATTGGGGAGGCGGGCGGAGGAGGGAGCTGGGGAGGAGAGAGGAGGAGGACGGCGGTGCCGGAGGAGGGAGGAGGGAACCGGACACACCGAGGAGGAGAAGGAGGAGGGCGGTGCGGGCGCGGGCGAGGAGAGGAGAAGGAGGCGGCGGGAGGAGAGCTTTGCGGGGGAGCAGGAGGAAGAAGAAGGAGGCGGCTGCGGGGACTGGGGATGAGTGGGGATGTAGGGTTAGCAAAAAAACGCGCGGCGGAGAAAAAAGGCGCGGCACTAAAATTTCGCTCCCGAGTGTTTTCGTTTTCATGCACTCGGGATTATATTTCATCCCGTCCAGATCGTGGTGAGATCCCGTTTTTGCCTGAGTCTTTCCCGAGTGTTATGCTAAACACTCGGGAAAGTTATTTCTACCGAGTGCTTACTCCTCATCGCGAGTGTTCTAGAAAACACTCGGGACCTTCCCGAGTGTTTTCGTTCAAACACTCGGGAAACATATAGGCACTCGGGAACTACACAATTTCTGGTAGTGTATTGAATGTGGCATCAGAAGGAAAGACAACTACCGATGAAAGTGGAAGTCACGAAGAACAAAACAAAAGGCCTGCAAGTTCTCTGGTAGAAAATGCACGTTTAAAAGCAAGAGAGCAAAGGTTATTTTACAATTCTTGCCTTTTGTCTGCACAACAATACTCAATGCTTATGATTAGTGGGCATCGTCATTCTTTGAATTCACTAGTCCAGTTCTGCTTCTTGCACAAAATGTTAATACATGCCCTTTTACAGGGCCCAAACCCGCTCTCCTACAAGAAAAAGAAACCAAAGCCCCAATTATCAGCTGCCCAAAATCAGGTAACCATCGTTTTACAACATTATTTTCTTTGCCTCCTAAGTTGTATGGAATGCCCGAAACATGTCAATTGTAAGTATCTGTTGTCATGTTGTAAAAGCAATAAAGCATATCTGGAGCTGTCTGATGTTTCATACTAAGGAGAAGGTCGATATATAAAAAAAAGAAAAATCTCTGAGAATTATCCTTGGCTAGAAAGTGAAGCGCATCAGAGGGGGCAAAAGCTTGTTGTACGTAGCTCCCAATTTTAGTTGTATTAGGATGTCAATACATCATAAGCACTGATATTTTAACTCCACAATCACGCTCACTGATGAGAAGATGTGCTCTGCAGGGCCCTAAAGCTGATGGCGAAGCAAAGAGAAAGAGGGTTAGGAAGCAGAAGAGAAGACACAAAGATAACAAGCAATCAGAGATAGAGATCGAGGTCGAGCTTCATGCAGATCTGTGGAAAAAATGCAGATGACCAAGAAGCATTCTTTAAAGACTATGCTGAAGCTCATGCTAAACTGAGCAATCTAGGTGCAAAGTTCAATCCTCCTGAGGTCAGTGTCAGCATTTCGTCCTTAGTTTTCCAACATTAGGTCACCCTTTAGTTTACATAACTAGCAAATTCAGCTGGGTGGCAAGTGATAACTTCTTCTGACAAATCATTGTTGATTTGATTTAACTCTGGTGAGTTGGCCAACCTTATCGTCCTTCTGTTG
Organism: Ampelocalamus luodianensis; assembly: GCA_036346255.1. Classification (NCBI taxonomy): domain Eukaryota; kingdom Viridiplantae; phylum Streptophyta; class Magnoliopsida; order Poales; family Poaceae; genus Ampelocalamus; species Ampelocalamus luodianensis. The sequence continues at coordinate 63,900,272 of CM070621.1, read as the reverse complement.
CAAACTGATTTATGGTGTTGTCATTCAGGGATTCTCATTGGATGATTAGTGCTGCACCTGAAACATAGCCATTGAAGCAACCAATCACTCTTCCAGAAAATATTGCTTAGATCATATGAAAATATACATACAATAAGAGATGCTATTGGTTGTGCTGTTTCTTGGCCTCGGTCATATGTAAGTCCATTTTCATATAATCATTGAGTACATTCCAATGTCTAATAGCTGTTAAACTCTATTATTCATAAAGAACCTTTGCGTTTTTTTAGGTCAAAAGAACTAAGAAAACAACTTCAATCTGTCACAAAACAACATGGTATGTTACATTTTTTTAATATCATCAAATAAACTTGTCATCTTACACTTTCTAACTAGGACATTTATTTCTTTTTCAACCAGCTTTGCAGGATAATTGAGGACTATAAAGAGAATGCAATGAAGATAGATGAGCTAATGTATTAGTTTCTCCCTGGACAAAGCTTATGGATAGATTCCAACTATTTAGAAAAAAAAAATTGTGCCAATCCCTAGGATCTTTTCCTGATGTATCTACACCCTTTATATATGGATGTTTGATTTAGTTGTGAACTCCACTTGCTGTAAATTCAAATATTTGTTGCTGCTATAAAGTGCATGCATGCTCTATAGTTTTCTTAGTTTGTTGATTGTGAGAATATGATGCTTCCATGTGACGACACGTGCTCTACTGTTTTCTAGTTTTTTTTTGTATGAGGTGAAATAATGTCTTTATATGACGATATATGTTTCTGTTTGTAGCAAAATGGTGAAATCAAATTCGAAATAATTTTTTTTACAGTAAGATGTCCAAAAAGACACTTTTGTGTACCTAGAGACATATATAACGTCTCTCTGAATGTGTATAAATTGTGCGTACATGAATTGAATATATTTGTAAAAGCGTCTCTATGTTTGTTGCACACAAATCGACGTGTCTATATCGATAAAGATGTTATGTAAGTGTATCTACTAAAATGTCTCTGCATACATAGATATGAATTTTAACATCTCTATAAAGCATCTTATATCCTACACATGTTTTACAAGCGTCTCTACGGTTCTTGACACGATCCGTGGGAGGCGCTCCAAGGGCGCTTTATAAAAATGGCTCCACGGTCATCTAGAGATGAAATAACACGTCTCTAGCCTATAGATTGGATGTCTCTACATGGATGTTGTGTTGTAGTGAATCCTCTGTGTATTCTACACTATTCTCTGGAATAGTAGCTAGTGTACACAGTAAACAAATATGGTAACATCCATAAATCGCACAACTTTATTAATAAATATCAGAGTTATTACAAGAAAGGCTTACGAGCCTACAACAAAGAAAATAGTGCAAGATGACGAAGAAATTGTAGAGCCCAGCTAATCTATCATAGGCAATCGGCGGGTAGTATGACCTAGTCATCGAGATCCACACTGCGCAAAGAAGTCCTTCTCCTCTGAACAATATTTTATTAATCAAGGGTGAGCACAAAAATGTACTCCGCAAGTTACACCCATAACAGAGTTAATGCATGCATGAATATTATCAAAGGAAGACTTATAGGGTTATTTGTGCAAAAGTAATATTTAACATTTTCAATAAAATCCTAACTTCAAAAGCAGTTATACTATATCTAAAATCAAACTTTTATTTTTATTCATCAATTCTTGAGTGTAGGACAAACTTCCATACACAAATGGTGAAGGATTAACCCCTTGCACGGACTTTACGCTAATTTTCTATATGGAATAAATATCCATGAAATCATTTTTAAAACAAAACCATAGTCTAATGCGCGAAAGGCTTTGCTCAGCATGTCCATGACGATGGACATGGCTATTCGAATAGATTTACACTCTGCAGAGGTTGTATAACTTTACCTACAAGGTATAATCAACTTATGATGTCCGTCGACACACTTAGTAGGTGTGTAACTAAGTGATTATCACAATGCTTTTACAATGCGCCATCCTAACCTAGTCATGTCGCTAAGATTTCACTTCCTTTGGATCGTCAGTGGAAGCCCCCACTTGTGCAATGGGAATAAATAAAAGTAGGTCATTCCAACACCCACACTGCTGGATGACACAACCACATTGAAACGTTGCAAATTAGTTAGCTGTGTCTGTCCCCTCCGGACTTGTGGTAAGCGGAAGGGCTTTACAATCCACGGCTCATAGCCGGTCCTTAACTCATCTGGCGATTTCCAAAAGTAACCTCTAGGCCTCGACCAATTAGAGACTAGCAGTGCATAAACTTGCATCCACCAACTATCCACTTCGCCAAGTTCAAACCAGTTTTAATTGAATTTTATTTTTCAAAGTCTTTTATAAACTTCCATGGTACACCAATGATATAGATATAATTTAAACCACATTTAATTTTTGGCTAAAAATCCCAAATCAAATATTTCAGGTCTAAGCATGATGAAGCTTAAATTTTTCAAAAATGTTCTAGTTCACACTATTTCATCAACTAGATTTTATCTAAAGTAAAAAATGTATGGATATTTCAATGTCAAGATTTGGCCATACAAATGGAATTGGGAATAACTATAAATTTAAAACATGCATTTAAATTAACATGAATATAAATAAGCATGCAATAATAATTTAAAATACTAGGACCAAATATGATCAAAGATGTAACTTATCTTGCTCAATTAATTGTTATTCTGAAACGGCATCAAAATCTGGCTCTTCGAGGTCATCGAAATCTATACGTGAAAATGAGCTAAATTCAAATAAATGCTAAATTAAATAATTTAGGTTATTGGAGATAGATATTTAATTTAGATGAATTTAAAATTTTGAATCACTTGAATCGGAGGTCGAACGAAGGAGAACGGGCTCTCGGAAGATTCAAAATCACATGAAATGATAAATTGGAATTTTAGAATTTTGTGGAATTGTTTTTCTAAAGGAAAAAATTTATTGCGTCATGATAGCGTTAGCAAGGAATTTCATTTTTGGCGGAATTATTTTTGTAAAGAAAAGGAGAATAACCACGTGTGCACTGACGGGCGGGGCGACCACGTGGCGATGGTAGTGGTGACTCGAATACAAAGCCATTGCTAATGCCACAGGTGAGGTTGTTTGGTTTCGATCTTTGCTTGGAGAATTAGGGATTTTTGATTCACGACCACTGTTCTATGATGTGATAACACAGGTGCCACATACCTTTCAACAAATCCTATTTTTCATGCTAGAACCAAATATATCGAAGTAGAATTTCACTTTGTTCGAGGCGTGTGGCGCAAAGCATTGGATATCAGATTCACCTCGAGAGATCAACTCGTGACATCTTTACTAAAGCGCTTCCAGAAAAACAGTTCAGGGATCTTTGATTCAATCTCAACCGTTACACGAAGCTGTGATTGAGGGCATGTTAAACAATAGGATCCGTATATTTGGTATATAATCTCTGTAATCTTAACTTCCCTTGTAATCCCTGATTATGTGCTTCTGTTGTATCTCATCAACGGCTGTAATCCCAGATTGGTAACAGTATCGTCCAACAATATATAGCATATGTGCTATGGTAGCATGTGTGCTGTGGCTGTTTGCCCTGTGCATTCTCTCTGCCAATTCATTTCTTCCGCTTGACGAAATCTAATAAAGTCTCTCTTTACACTCTCAAAAGAAAAATATTATATAGCCAATCGCATTTCGCAAGGAATTGAGGACTCAAAAAAATGCTAAAAACCGCATGTGTTGACCTGAGACTGAGAGGTAGTGTGTACGCATCAACTAGCGCCGACGGCGGCACATGCTTAATTTGTCGCTGGCTGAATTGCCCAAATGGTAAGCACGCCGGACTCGTAAGCCGCCCCCTTATCTCTTCCTCTCCCTGCCCGAGCGCAGTACAGTGGGGTATTGTGACTTTGACGGCTTCACTCAATAAACTCTCACCAGATCCCATTCTGTACTGCCAGCGGCAAGCCAAATAACCCATTCTGAGTTCTTCACCATCCCCAGCTCTCTACGCACCCGGCCGTGCCTTCACGCGCCATGGCAGTTGCGGCCGCCGCGGACGCTGGAGACGCCAAGGAGTACCCAGGCAAGCTCACCCTCTACGTCTTCCTCACCTGCGCCGTCGCCGCCACCGGTGGGCTCATCGTCGGCTACGATATCGGCATCTCCGGTAATTGCTAAAAACACCGCATGATGCGCGTGGTTTGCTAGATAGTTGTTAATTAGAGCAAGAGTGTAGTACGTGTGTAGCGTTTGGTTCAATAGTAACCGCTGAAACTATAGCACGCCGCTATAGTGAGCATGGTGCCCAAAAGGTGTAAAGGAAGGAGAACCACGCACAACTTGCAGGAAGTCTTACTAATTAGTCTTTAGATGAGAGGATGTTGAATCCTCAATTTCTATTTCCACCTACCGTCCTTTAACAGTTTCCTTTTATAGGAAATACAGTAGTTTACTTTGTGAATCACATCGGTTGCATACATACATACTGCTGCCCTGCTGGTTTGGCATATTTCCGTGGCATTTTGGGTAGTAAACTATATTTTACATTTGATTATATCCTTGAAACAAATTATTCCACTTTTAAATCATAAGCTGCCAATTCAGTGTAAGATTGTGCAAGCAGGTTCAGGTGTGACATGAAAATCCCGAAAATAATATAGAAGTTGCTTCCACAATTTCGACCACTCAACCTTAAATAACATGTTTGGCGAGATTAAAACATCTATGTATTATTTTTAATACATAATAGACCATACGTTTTCATGGTCGTAACCCACGAGTGCACGACCTCACTTTGGTCGTAAAGATTCCGGAGGTTACATAATGGGTACCTACAATTGGACGAAGGCCTAAGCTAAGCTCCCACCCGAGAAGCGCTCGTAAAAGATATGAGCGATACTTGAACTGATTCTAGGTATATTCTCTCAGTGTGATGAATGAAACATGTGTATATTCCATACCATCGACATTTCTTATCCATAAACAACGATGAATAACCACCATACGATTATATATATCATAGACATATAACCGCTGAGCGGTTGATTCTTTATGAACCGTCACGACTCGACCAATCGCAATGCTTCACATCAGACGTCTTCTCCGGAAGTAACTGCCACCTCTTCAATGGCTATTTAAAGATGGAGCATGGGCGGAGCAATGAGGGACGGGGCATACAAGACAAGATAGAGCCATCAGACTAAAGCACAAGTCTTAGATTCGTGTTGCAAGTCGACATTGTAAAGGAACAAGTAGTGTTCTCGGTGCATACAGAGTAGTTCATCATCTAGTGAGAGGACATACCTCAGAAACCGATTCATATTAATAAAGAAGTCCCATTATTACCCTAGATTTCCACGTCACTTTCTCCTTTTCTTTTTGTAAGATCGACGTCTTGATCGTCGACAACTGGCGCCGACCGTGGGGAGCGTGGCGTGGAATCTTGAAAGAATTACTCGCTCATCAAATCTTTGTCCATTCCCGTCGTGATCGCTAATGCGGTTATGGCGGAAGTTGGGATGAAGAAAAGCGGTTCGACTTGGCGGACTCGCCATCCTCGACATGACGCATGCATGCGCGCCATGGAGGAAAATGGAATCTCTTCATCATCATCCTCGCCGGTTCGCCATCGCGAAATCGCGAAGTCGTCGGATGGATGAAGATACACCGCTACGATCAGTGGCGGTTCTAGAGGAAGTGCTTCGACCAGTTCGAACACCCTAAAGCCTCGCAAGCACGGGCCTTTCGGCCGACAAACAAGGTGACGAAAATTCAACACCGCAACTCGAGGTTCAATATACCTTTGATGCGATCATGGTTGATAGGTACTCACCAGCGGCTTCTAGCAATTCCGAGAGCCAACGGCACCTAGTGGCGGTATCAATGAAACCTCCATTGGTCATAAACCAAGTAGGGATGATAAGGCTCGGCGACTCGATCGGCAATTCGCGGATCAGTTGAGACCTTCCAAAACCTCGGAAGTCGCGATCACCATTGCTCTCCGTCGTGGAAGCTTCTCTGAAGCTCGAAAGGCTCTCCATCGATTACGGCGGAAGCTCATCGGAGGATCACTCTGGAAGCACGAGGTCAATGCAATCGGAATCGAGATCAAAATGCGTATGCGGTCCTCCATATGTTGCCTCGCCACCACGTAATAATGGAGATGGTACGGGCGGTCAAGCACCAAATGCCGGAGGTAACGGAACTAGTGAACGTCCATCAGTTAATTCACCTGATCCTGCCACAACCAATGTAAGGGACTAGGCAAGACGGACCAGGAGATCGGGGGATTCAAGCCATCAGACACCTTCTTCTGGCAGAAATCCTTTGAGACGTTTGGTAACAATACAAAACCTGTAGCGAGTTAGAGATATGTTACATACTTCTGACCCTGCTTTGGCAGAGACTCCAGGTTTTGCCCAACATGTAGGTCAAGTATCAGAGATTATCCAACAGACAATGCAGCGCACAGAAGCATATCGAGAACGGAGGCACTCGCAAAGTCAGACCATGACTTCGTCTCAGCATTCTTCCCGAAGCAGGGGCTTGCATGGTCTTGTTGAGGATCGATTGACACTCGACCACCTCGGCGATTCCGACCAACAAGTCATGAGGGGAGAGCTTTCGAGAATCCTCACCTCGCTTCGCGTCGAGAGGAACAATCGCTTGGACACAGTGATCTTCGACATCACCTAAACGAGAAAGCGGTCGGGGCGTTCTAATGCGTCCACGACCAAATCGGGACAACTTGGAGCACCATCGATCGGTCCTAGAAATCGGTCTCCAACCGATTATAATCCGGCACCTTTTCAAAGAAGGTGCCACGAAACTATCACGGTGTCGAGCCTTCTCGTGAGGCTCCAAGCTGTGCGTTGGCCAAATAGGTTCCAACCGGCCAATCCGGATAAATTCAATGAGACCCAAAATCCTTTGGAATTTCTCCAGATATATACCACCACTATTAGAGCCGTTGCTGGTGATGAAAATATAATGGTAAACTATCTTCCTACGGTATTAGAAGGATCAGCCCGGTCGTGGTTGCTTAACCTTCCGGTTGGGTCCGTGTATACTTGGGAGCAACTCTACGACCTTTTGATTGCAAATTTCCAGGGTATGTACGATCGCCCTGAAAAGAAAGACGATCTCCATAGAATACGGCAAAAATCTAACGAGACTCTCTTGCAGTACATCAAAAGATTTAGCCAGGTTCGTAACTCAATACCGGAGGTTGCAGAATCTTCTGTTATCCAAGCCTTTAAAGCGGGATTAAGAAATCGAAGGTTTACGGAGGATTTAGCTATACATCCCCCACGAACAACCATCGAACTCTTCGACATGGCTGACAAGTACGCGACGGCCAGTGAAGCGGTCGAGTGGAACGAGGCCATTGATCGAAAAGATAAAATTTCTCATCCTGGCTTAGATAGGACAGAAAAGAAGCAAAAGAAGACTCTCAAGAAAAAGAAGCATGGCAGAACCAATGACAAGGAGGTTCTTGTTGTTCCTGAAAAATTTACCAAAGGAAGAAAGGATTATTCTTTTCATGGCAAGGCTAAGGCCCCGACCAATAATTATAAGAAAAATAAAAAGTGGTGTCCTCTCCACCCGCAAGCAGGACACGACTTGCGCAATTTTCGTGCTTGGTAAAAAAAGCTGGAAGATTATTATACAGGTAAAGGTCCACTCCCGTCGATACAAGAGCTCGAGGAAACAAGCTCCAAGAAAGACAAAGATGGTAACGAAGAAATGGAGTACCAAGAGCCTCAGCACACTGTCGATGTGATCTTCGGTGGATCCTCTTCGTACGAGTCCAGACGTCACCTGAAAGCCATGGAGCGAGAAGTCAACCTTACCGAACCTTCGATCGCCGTTAAACCTCCAAGGTGGTCGGAGACAATAATCTCCTTCAGCAAAGAAGATTGCCCTATTCCTTCGACTCGACTAGGTAGGTTTCCAATTGTCATTGAACCTACTATTAATAACTGCAGGGTTAATCGGTCTTGATAGATGGGGGTAGTTCTTTAAATATTTTATTTGCAAGTGCTTTGGAAGACATGCAGATTCCCAAATCCAAAGTAAAACCTGTGAAATATGCCTTCCATAGCATAGTTTTTGGGTCTACCGCCAAGCCAATAGGGCACTTGTCCCTACTGGTTACGTTTGGAAAACCCGACAACTTCCGGACAGAAAAAATTTCACTTGATGTGGTGAATTTCGAAATTGCATATAATGCAATCCTTGGTAAATCGACTTTGGCAAAATTCCTGATAGCCACGCATTACGGTTATCAGAGTTTGAAAATGCCGGGACCAAAGGTGTAATCACGGTCCGAGGTGATCAGAAAATAGCCTATGCATGCGATCGGAAATGTTTAGAACTAGTCGATGAACTTCCGACCAGGGGAACTAACACCATTAACATGCAGGTCAAACACTCGAGACCAAAGATGACACCAAAACCTTCCGACCAGATAAAGGAGGCACAACTCGACGAAAGCACTTCTCCAGAGGGTGCCAAGATACTGTTCGGAGCAGGACTCAACCCTAAATAGGAAGAGTCGCTCGTCTCCTTCCTCCGAGCTAACCAGGACGTATTCGCCTGGAAGGCATCCGATATGCCCGGAGTCCCCGGGAGGTGATCGAGCATAAGCTAGCTGCGACCTAACAAAAACCGGTCAGCGAAGCTAAGGCGTTTACGCATCGATCGGAAAGAAGCAATCGATCGAGAGATAGACAAGCTTCTCAAAGTGGGTTCATTCGTGAGTCGACCACCCGAGTGGCTTACCAATCTGTAATGGTCGAGAAAAGCCAATGGGAAATGGCGAATGTGTATTGACTTCTGAGATCTTAATAAATATTGTCCAAAGGATGACTTTCCCTTCCTCGCATCGATCAACTTGTAGACTCTACTTAGGGTGTGAGTTATTAAGTTTTTAGATGCTTACTCAGTACCACAGTTAATATGAGTAAAGAAGATGAAGAAAACTTCCTTCATCACTCCATATGGTACTTAACATTATGTAAAGATGTCATTTGGTCTAAAAATCTTTGGTGCAACATTCCAAAGGTTGATGCAAAAGACCTTTAATCCACAGATAGGTCGGAATCTTGAAGCCTACGTCGATGATCTGATCGTAAAGAGCATCAACGCCGGCGATCATATCCTAGACCTACAGGAGACTTTCAATAACTTAAGACATCATAACCTTAAGTTAAATCCAGAGAAATGTGTGTTCGGAGTTTTGTCGGGAAAGCTTCTTGGATTCCTAGTTTCGGCTAGGGGCATCGAAGCAAACCCAGCGAAAATCGCAGCTATCGATCAGATGCGCGCTCCAACCACAAAGAAGGAAGTTCAGAAACTAACGGTGTATGGCGGCACTAAGTCGTTACATAGCACGGTTAGGCGAAAAATGACTACCTTTCTTTAAGCTTCTCAGGAAACATGAAAGTTTTGAATGGACTAAAGAGGCAAGCACCACCTTCAAAGAACTAAAATGGTACCTTACGAGTCCTTCAATCTTAGTCTCTCAGAGATTGGGAGAGACATTGTTAATTTACGTGGGTATGCGCCACAAGCGGTTAGTGGTGTCTTGGTCGTAGAACGAGACCATGTTCAACGACCGATATATTACGTGCGAAGTCTTGCATAGACCAAAAGAAAGGTATCCGCAGTACAAAAGCGCTCTATGGTCTCTTTATGGCTTCAAGAAAACTAAGACATTATTTTCAGCCCACAAAGTGGTCGCATTCCATCTGGATATCCTCTTAGTCAAGTCCTAGGAAGCGAGGAGTCGTCGAGCGAATAGCAAAATGGGCGGTTGAGCTTGGGCGTTCGACCTCCATTTTATCCTCTGACGACAATTAAGTCCCGGGCAATAGCGAGTTCATTGCCGAATGGACAAAGCTGAACCCACCCAAGGGCCCGAGTACGAACACCACGATGAGTGGACAATGTACCGACGGTTCCTTGATGCTACACGCTCGAGGTGGGGTCGTCTTGATTTCCTCTTGGCGAATAAATAAAGTCGCCATTCGATTAAACTTTCTGCTACTAACAATGTGGCGAATCACGAGGTTTCTTGGCGGGACTTGAGCGGCTCGTTCGCTCGGGATTCGCGATTGCTAGTGAAAGACGATTCTCAACTAGTAGCGAATCAAGTAGGAAAGAGTATCAATGCTCTAGTACCAAGATATCATCATATCCGCGGAAATGCGAAACTCGAAAAACATTTCTTCGGTTTCGGATCAACACATTCCTAGAAAGAAAACTTTCTAGCGACCGGTTGGCCGGATGGCTTCTACAAGGACATCCGTCCGCCCGAGTTTTCTCGAGAAACTCGATTCACCTCGGTAGTCGAGCCTTCCGAGGACATAGATGTTCGCAAGGGAGGTTGCACACCTTGATTCTGCAAACATGGATGCTCCACAGGTCGATGATGGTTGGCGTCATCACGATCACGGTAGAGATCGGATTACATCGATCTACAATTATCTTCAGCATGACCTAATTCCAGAAGATGATGTAGAGGCCGATCGTATAGCACGAAAAGCCAAATCATACACTCTCATTGAACGTACCTTGTACAAACGAGGATCTCATGGAGTGTTGATGAGATGCATATCTCACTCGGATGACATTAAATTGCTAACCGAAATTCATGGAGGAGTATGTGGAGCTCATCATTTCTACAGAACGTTGATTGGTAAAGCCTTTAGGCAAGGATACTACTGGCCAACTGCCCTTCATGATGCAAAAGAGCTCGTGACGAAGTGCGTACAATGTCAGTTTCATAGCCAACAAGTACATCGGTACCGTCTCAAGCTTTGCAAATAATTCCTCTTTCTTGGTCTTTTGCAGCTTTGGGACTAGACATTCAGGACCTTTCCCAAGACCACCCGGGGCTTTGAGTTCCTTTTCGTCATGATTGACACGTTCACCAAATGGATCGAAGCCGAGCGGTTGTAAAATTACAAGCGAGGCCGCTAAGATGTTTCTCACAAAAAGCGTGATCACACGATTTGGTGTGCCGGTTGTATAATCACGGATAACGGTTTTCGGTTCTCAAGCGATAATTTTCGTGAATTGCGAAGACCTAGGTATCAAGATACATTTCGCGCCATTGCTCATCCGCGAGCAATGGAGCGATTGAGCGAGCCAATGGTATCATAATGCAAGGAATCAACGGCGAGTTTTCGACTGTTACTTCAGCGGTCGGGGCTTGGGTCCAAGAACTTCCATACGTATTATGGGCGTTCGTACCACAACTAGTCGTGCGACGGTGAAACACCATTCTTTATGGTTTATGGGGTGAAGCCATGCTTCCTTCGAACTCAAAATTGGTTCTGTTGACCGATTGCTTTTCGAAGTGCTAAGTGTGAGCGACGAATCGGCGACATCAATTTCCTTGAAGAACGAGCGAAATCAAGCTTTGCTACGATCGGCAATCTACCCGGCAAGCCATGCGTCGGTACCACGATCGTAGGTGCAACCTCGCGACCTAGTGTAGGTGATGCGGTTCTTAGAAAATTCGAACCAAGCGGTGCAACAAACTTTCACCCAAATAGGAAGGTCCATACACTGTGGTGAGTTACAGGCGAGGATCGATGCGATTAGCTATGTCGGATGGGCAAATTTTGTCTAATTCTTGGAATATTGATCAATTGCGTAAGTTCTTTGTATAATTTCCTGTATTAATTTCATTTCGTATTCCAATAAAGATGCATTTCCTTTTTTCAACGATAAGTATGGTTGTTTATACCCATTATTCGTCGCATCTGGTCATATGCCTTTATTGTTAATGGTTGGTCGGAGAAGACACTCATTCTCTCCGATATTCCTTTCGAAGGGATATCCATTACTCATGGGTGCTGACTTAAATATCACATACCACACCAGTTTTAGTCGTGATCATTGCTTCAATGATACACACGCACAACCAAATACTCTTTTCTTAAAGAAACATACGAGTATAAGGAGTACCAACTGAGACAATTCATATGGTCTTCGTTATTTCTCGAATTTGAAGACTGTTATTTTATTTCAACATTCTGTTCTATTCGAGTTTGGCTACTGGTCGGGACATGGAAAGCCTCCTAGTTGAAATCTCTCCTCTCTGCACGTGGTCCTGCCCACTGGAAGGAGCTTCCTAGTGACGGTCCTTTTCCTATGATCCTCGCTACCAGTCGGACTTGAGCTTGAACACGTTTCGCGAGATATTTTACAAATCTTCAATTCTTGAGATTCGTTATGACCAGATTCGGATAATTTATAAACAAATGTACTTATCTTTTTCTTTTTTGCATACATTTTTTGTATTTTTTTCTTATCATCAAAACCAGTTTTGTTATGTTTTCCGACTATATGTGGTTTTCTCACGATGATTCGATAATGGACACGATATAAACTAGTCGAAATCATCACCGATTCGACCACATGATTTCCTAGTGTTCATTAGATCTATGTTACAAACATTATCAGCACTTATGCCATGGTCATTGTTATTACTCAGTTTCTTAATCTACTGCTTCTTTTGTAAAGTTCATCTACTAAAACAACCGATCGGGGCTAGGAGATACAAGAGTATTTAATAACATCAATAAGACAAAACAAGAACTTCATTGATGATAAAAGGTAAGTTTCATTTTACGCTGTCTAATTATTACATCCATTTACTTGTTGAGACCACCAGGCTGGTCGCTGCGTGATGGAGATCCGACTTCCATTTCCTCAGCAACTTTCTCTCTGAGAGGTCTTACTTCCTCGAGAAGTTTTGTTGCTTCATCTTGAGCGATCGAAGTCTTCCTCAATGACTCTAAGACTAACGGAGGGTGGAAGCCTTGTTTTGCTAAGGCAACACTAACTCCATTCGCGATAGCTTCCTTCATTGTCTTAGCATGGTTCTCTCGAAAGAGTGTTATTACCTCCTTGAGATCTTCAAATTGATGGCTGAGAAAATTGATTCTCTTCGCAGGTCTCTTAGAATGGCGATTCGTTCCCAACCCAGTCGAAGAGCATCTTGTTCGAGCCTTGACTTTGTCTTCAAGACTCCGTCGAGTTCAGCCCCTTGGCCACGCTCAAACTTGAGGGTTTTCTCCGCTCGTTCAAGTGCTACAGTTTTTTCTGCACGAGTGGATAAATGAAAAGGAGTTAACACACACTTTAAAATTGGAGTCATAGATTACTGGTTAAGTCTACGACCAGTTACCTTTGATTTTCTTCTCACAAGAGTCGAAAACCTCCTTTTGTCTGGTCATCGCATGTTCGATCGACCGGTCCTTGTTTTGATTTTCTTCCCTAAGTTTTGTTATCATGGCTTCCTTAGCCACAATCTCTTCTTTAATTTTTCTCTAAATCTATCAAATATGATAGGAAGATAAGGTTAAGTTATAAGAGAGAAACAAGATGATAAAATTTAGGAAGTCCAACTAAAAGAGAAATGTTCTTACTTCTCAGATCGGAGTGTTTTTGCTCCAAAGATTTTATTCGCTGGGTCAGTCCTCCGACCACAACATATTACTCGACCTATGCTACAAAAATAAAATCCCTTTCTTTGGTAAGTTTTCAAAGAGACTTCAAAGGAAAGAGTTGTAAGAATGGTCGTAGAATGCTTACCCGAATTGCCATGTCATTATATTCGGTAAAAATCATATCTGGACCAATCTCAGTTTGACGGTCCGATATCTTTCCCCAGGCCTCGTCAAGTTCCTTATCCTCGATAAATCGGGGGGAAAAAGGAAACTTGTTAACCTGAGACGTATTTCTAGGAGGAAGTGGAGCCTGTTGGGGATCTCTGGAGATGACTACCTCCGGAGAAGGAGTAAGGATTATTACAGGATCTTGAGTAGATGTCGGGCGAGAGCACCTTTCGGGGCTTCTGCGACCACTCTGTCCTCTCCGGTCTTTTACGGAAGGATATCCCGCTCTGGAACCTTCACGACCACCTCTTCCCCAGGAACCTTGTCCTGAGGGGCATTCTGGTCGGAAACGACCAGAATACCACAAGATCTACGAAAAAAAGAAGATAAGGAAGATCAATGTTTTAATAAATCGAAAATATCCAAGGTATGTATATATACGACCTCTTCATTTAATATATACCTGGTCAATTTTCTGAGTTTAACATTGTAACGCATCGAAGCAAAGTCCGTTGCGCTGGCCTTCCTCTTCTTCTCAACCGATTTCACCAGTTCTAAATCGTTAGGGTTGGCTAGATCTTGCACATCCACTGATCGGAAATCAAAAGCGATACCCGCGACCAGTTGGTCAAGGTTAAGGTCCCTGATCGCCGGATCAGTAGGTGTAGATTCGTCGACCTCCAAAACAATAGCCTCGTGAGGCACTTGGTGGGTCTTGGCGACCTTGTTGGAAGATACGACAACCGCCTAAATACATCATCAAAGATAGTTAGACGATGAACATCATTTGTCCAAAATATTATTTATGTTCGGTCACCTACCTCTGGAAGGCTGACATCCTGTGTGGTCGAATGGGTGGTTGGATCATCAATCGGCTCACATCTCTCAGTGACCTCATTGATCCTCAACCCGACCGACTACACATCAAAGAGGATTTATGGTATACCGATTAGAAATAATATGTACGACAACAACAAAAAAACGGTTGATATTTTTACCTTAAGTCTTTCAATCCTTTCTTCAGCGGAAACAACCGCTAAGATCCGGGGGAAACTAGCCTTGTCGCCAGGCTCTCCGGCGTAGATCATTTTGATCCGGCTTCTAATCTCATAACACTACTACAAAACAAGGATATAGTAACACCAAATTGTGTTACTATAGGTTGGAAAAAGTGTTACTAGCGCTCTTAGTAACACATTTTTTTGTGTTCCAATTGGCCATGTTACTATAGATGGTTGATTGTAACACATTTTTTTGTCTCTGGAACATTTGTCTAGTGCTACGATGATTTTTTTCTTTGTAACACGTTTTTGCTCTAGTAACACTTCACATTATGGTAGAATGCATAGTTTGTAACACATTAACTAATCTATCGGAACATTTGTCTAGTGTTACAGTTGATTGTCTCTTTGTAACATTGTTTTTATTTCTAGTAACACTTCTACATTGTGGTAGAGCACGGTATGGAACAAAAGAACACATGGTTTGTAACACTTGTTTATATCTATTGTAACATATTCATATTATGAAACAAATATTTATTTTGCTTACACATGTGGCACCTGATTATTATAGAATCACACAAACATGACACATTGCAAAATCACATAAACCACAAATTTCAATAATCATAGCAAGATCCACATATCGTATACGATTTCAAACATAGTGCTTGTTCATATCAAATCATAGTATATGTACATGAGGATATGGCTCTAGAGAGCAAACACACATTGTCCATACTAGAAAGAAAAATTCAAGAACTAGTATTCATAAATTCCATTGCTTCTTCTTCTTCCATTCTTTGTACACATCGATGTAGGACTTTAACCATTAATCATTTCAACTGCAAAGAAAATGTAAGTTGTAACATTACAAATTAGGCCAAATATGTACATTGACGTAGAGTTAAGAAAGTCGCTAGTTTGAACATACAAACATCGAAGGCCAAGCAATTGGTACTCCTTTGGCTTGGGCATCACCAATATTGTTGCACCAGGCATGGGCCTCACTAATGGCTCATCTTTTGCTATAGGATGATTGATACGCACTTTGTAGAATTGACTTCTGTCTTAACTCCACCAACAATGGCTTGGATCGGTGCTCAAGAGAGTTGCAAAGGCCACATTAGCCTTATTAGGATATTTTGAAGTCATTAGTAGCACCATGGACCCAACCTACATTAATTTGACATAATATCTTAGTGACCAACAACCCTTAGTTGTACATCAAGATCATGCAATTAGAACAAGTGATATTATGTTCGTCTACCTTCATTAGAGGATGTTGTTTATGTGTTTGACGCTGTGGCATGTAGCCTTGTCACGAGCCACCTCTGGTGTGCAATGGTTGTAGTCTCTCCAAGCCCTCCGTGATGACCCTTACACATAAAATGAAGTATGAAATAATAAGACAAAATTTTACTATAATTACAGACAAAGTGTGGTTCATAGATACCTTTTGTTTCTTTGTTATTGTACTTGTGGTGGAACTCCTTTGAGAGGAATCAAAGCGAAAGGAAGAGAAAGATAATTGTATTTATACATTGTTACAATATTACACATCTTGAATAAGCGGCATTACAAGTCTAATATATTTTATTCAATGGTATATTGAAAAAGTGTACCTCTGTTCGTCTAGAATCATTATCGAGGCATCGTTGAATTATTGCATGTCCTTCGCTTCTTGTATTTCCTTGTCATTATTGTCACTTTGCACCGATTCCAATTCAAATTCATTCAAATGATAATTACTAGTTAAAAATATTAACATGTACTAAACTAAGAGTATACTATTATTCTTAAATACAAGAAACTAGTTGATAACCTTTTCCCTAGATAAAAGTAGATTGTCATCGTCACTAAATTCAGACTCACATGTCTCTTTATTCTAGTAAAGAGAAAAAGATAGTAGCATTAGTTATTATAAAAATCCTTTGTGGATAAATAAATATTAAATTCACAAGCAAGTGACTTTACCAATTCATCCTTGTGTTTAAGTAATCCTCATTACGGTTTGGTGCATCACATTGAACTCTCTAAAAATTTGAAACAATATTAAAACCACAAGACTAGATTAGGTGAAAACATGAAAAATAGAGCAAATACCTTTCTTTTAGAATGCACCGCTTGATTACGAGAATTGTTATGATCACTCCTAGCACAATTTTCCTAGAAAAGATATAAAGTTTGAGTAACACATTTCAATATGGAGTTACAAATTAAAATGTACATTGTTACCATTGTTGCTTCTTGGTTGTCATGGTGTCTTTGATTGTTTTTAGTTCTGCAATAACTTTGTCTTGCATTCTAGAATGCTCTTTGAGTTGCCTTATTTCCTCCAACATGTGAGTCTCTATATCGATGATGAGCCATCTATTGAAACTATATTAATGTTCTTAAAATGGTGTGTTCTTCGACCATAAACTTGTTTAGAACTGGAAGCAATCCCATGCCGTGCACTTGTCCAATTTCTCTTCTCCCAACACCGATGTAATGCATCACCTTCCCATGCAACTCCTCCTCACTATTTTGTGCTAACTCTGGTTTTGTGTCTAGGAGATTTTCCAATTGAACCTACAATGAAATCCACACATTAGAAAATAGAAATAATTTTAAATTGGCAAAAAAATTCTCATGTGCATGTCGCATACCACTGGCTCATTTATCCCTTTTCCCCTTTTCCTGTGAGTTGCTAGGTAAACCTTTGCTCTATGTGGCTGTTTTTTTCAGATCGACTTGCCTCTGAAAAATAGCGAAAGGAAAAGTAAGAGGAATCATATATAAATTTTTAAGCAGAAGATGACTCACCATGTCCTCGGACCAACGAGCATAACTCTTTGTACCATTGTATGTGTTGTCTTCTTCATTTCACGACTTATTTTGTTCTTCTCACTAAGGATCTACAACAAAAGTAAACTAATAAATAATGAACCATTATACATATAGAAATCAACAATAGTATAGATAGTGATAGTAAAAAAATGCCAAATAGCGTAAATAATGGTGCCTTACTTTTCCTTCATTGGACTTCCAATATTTTACTAGGGCCTTCCAGTCATCTTCATCAATATCATCTGGACAACGCCTGTTCAAAACAGACCTTTTCTTCTTTGGATTAAATAGTGTCTTTTTTAATGTTGCCTTATATTTTCTCCAATCTCTTCCAATTGATTTGAATATCCATTTCTCACATGAACGAGGATACAAGAACTTTGTCTAAAATAAGAAAGTCACTAATGAATGAATTTGACTTCATGACATGATAACAAGCATATATATACTTAAATTGACACATTATGTCTTGTAAAATTGAGCTAACTGCACGAATTGAATTATGGTTTCTGCGTTGTTTTCTTAACTTCTCTCAATCTTTGGCACCAACCTGACAAGAACCACCATTTCTTGCTATGGTGCCCAAAAATTGGCCTAAAAGGCCACCTTCTTTTCCAATGGGTTGTCCAAGCATATTACATTTTACTACTACCCGATCTCCTTCAAGTAGATCCCAAACATGTGTTAAAACAGTCCCCTTTCGCTTATTACGTACTTCATCACCATCACCTATTAAAAACAGAATGATAGTGATAGTAACTAGTTAAGATGCAGTCCATATGAATGAGATTGATCTAACTACATTTGTACCTGATGTGTTCTGGTTCTCATCATCGTCTTTGCTCAACCTCGTTAGCATATAGTGCTTGATATGCATTACATTTAATCCTTTCTTTTCTTTGTACCTCCTCTTCTGCTAAACAAATGTTGGGGACATGAACACGTGTTTATAGTAAATATAATAAAACACATATGTAATCTTTTATTAAACTAAATATTTGTATTAGACTATTAAGATTGTATTTATTAAGTCACATACCAGGTGGGGGCGAATAGGCTAATCTTGGATGAAAATAAATCATTGATGACTACCATGACTTGGAATAGTTAAGTTGTACTTGAATAATCAGATATACATATAGAAGAGTAAATTATATGTTCATTCTAATACCTTTAGTTTTATTTGGTTTAGATTTGGATGGTTCTTTGTTGGACTTGGTAGGCGCTAAAGTGGCCAGTGTCTGCTTCGTCACATACAAGCTAACCATCTTTTGCTCTCACACTCGTTAAGCATTTCCATCACTTGAGGATCTTGTTCTATTACAACCAAGCTATCTTTTCTCTGTAGTATAGATAGTCGATGATGTGTACCCATAATCCTTGATCAAATCAATCAAGTTGAAGTAGCATATTTCATCTCTATCCATTTCCATTTGCACATGTTTCGTCCTTCACCGCCCCATCGCATTCAAGATTTATAGTCCAAACATCCACCGCCATGGTAGCACAATCTAAATAAAATTTAGCACCAATAGAAAAATAAGAATAAAGTCAGTAACACCTCCCACCCAACATAAGCTGCGATGCTACTAATTAAACATGATAACACATTAAAACATAAGACATAATTCTAAATTTAATTGAACCTCCTTTGTATAGCTAACTATCTGGAGGTTCCAACGATTACATATATCATAGACCAAAATTCTAACATCCATAAATATCAAAGCATTCAAAATATGCTAATCACTAAAGCATAAACAAGGATAAGCAAGAGTGAGCCCAAAGACTCAAAGAAGTACAATGAATGGCCTCAATAGCAGACATGACTGTAATTCATCAACCATTAACCACAAAACTATACACCAATTATATTTAGTTGATGAGCCTTTCTGAATCGATCATCTAATACCTCTACAAGCTAATTAAATAATCACAGAAATGCATGCATGCATCTCCGATTAAATATTCTCTATTAACTAATCAACTACTAACCAACACTATTAGTTAATCTCTCTCCTCTAATCCAATTAAAATGTGCATGCAGCCAACTACTAATGCCTATTAAAAAAATCATAGTCAACTAGTAATACCTATTAAATAATCATAGCCATGTACTAATGCCCATTAAAAAATTATAGCCAACTAGTAATGCTTAGTGCATGCGACGACAAGCTACCAACGCCAAACTCCAATTAGATAAACAAGGCGATGCAGCCCTAACCAATCCAATCAACAAAACGATGACGTACCAAGCATCTCTTAATAATCTAATCTTTGTAGTACTCATCAACTAGTCAAAATAGAGACTGGAAAACACAACCTACAGAACCAAGAAAAGAATACACGCAGAGCACTCACTCAGGACGTGCGGCTGGCATGCGGTCGCTAAATCTCCACGTCTCGACCGAACAAAGCAATCGAGGTTTTTTCACACGCGCTGCAGTGGCGAGGCACTCGGCGCGGATGGCTACGTGCCCGGCGTTTGCAGCGATCGGATGTGCGCTGCGGCGCGCGAGCAGCGGTGGCGTTGGCCTAAGCTCCAGCGCCGAAAAACGATGATGAGTGTGGCGGCGCACGGGAAGAATAGAAACAACACGCGAGCAGGCGCAAACGGGCACAGGCGACGTTCGGCGGCCGAACAGCAAGGCAATGCAACGCCTCCACACGCCGGTGAACGCAGAATGAGATAGAGGCGCGCGACGGGAAAATATATCATGGGCTAGGGTCTCAAGAAACCACTCTTCCCACGATCTTTTTATTCCGGTGAAAACAACTCCCTAAAACTCCAAATTATCCCATTTTTGTGTATCCCTTTTATCTAATTACGACGGCCCTCAAGGGTTATTTGGGATATTACAAAAGCATAGGATAATCCATCGCTATTGTTTTGCTTGTGAAAATTAACTTTATATACGATAGTGTTCGATTAGCTTGAATAAAATAAGCGGTGGCATACCATGACACTAGTAAAACAATCAAGCATGTATCTAGCCCTATATGCCAACATGATGTATATGTATGAAACCTCAACAACAGATTAACTATACATACACCACTTTGTTGCATATGAATAAACTACTCATACTATAACATTCATATCTATAGATTTCATAACTTTCAAGCATCAATGCGTAGCATGAATAAAATAAGCGAGGAAACATAGCCGGATAATAAGTCTAAAATAACACCAAACCAAGTAAATCCAAACGTATTTATGTCGCCTACAATTCTCTAGGAGATGGACAGACTGATTTCGCCATTAAGATACCCGAATAAATCGTACAACAAAACAACGGACTAAACCTACTATTCAATTTTTCCCGACTAGAAATATGCTAATATTTTCCCTTCTTTCATTCCAACAAAACATGCTAGCTCCTCTCTCCTTTATTAACCTGAGAGAAAACATATAAGCGAAGCATCAAGACTAACTTTTGAGATATAGAACTTTTAATTAAGTTAATATAACCAATGACAATGATAAATAATATTGTATAACCAATGACAATGAAAAAGTTGTCAACTACAAAGTTGCATAACTTTTGAGATATAGAACTTTTGATTTGGTTATGTCTCCATCCGAGATACTTAACTACCACTACACACTCACTCATGTCCTGCACTATATATCTCCGATACCTATGCGAGTTAGAACAAAGTGTTCAAGTATGGTGTAGAGTTCGATCCCAAAATTCACGCGATTTTTTCTTAGATAGATGATTTCAAATGAAAAAGTTTTCAACTACAAAGTTGCATAACTTTTCGAGATCTACAACATTTGTTTTGGTCGTTTCTCCATCCGAGGTCGTCTGAAAAATTCGAATTTCAAATGTGAGGAAATTCACGCGATTTTTTCTTGGATAGATGATTTCAAATGAAAAAGTTGTCAACTACAAAGTTGCATAACTTTTCGAGATATAGAACTTTTGTTTTGGTTATGTCTGCATCCGAGATACTTAACTACCACTACACACTCACTTATGACTATAGAGCATATGGATTATTAACTTCTATAAAATCTTGTGAATCAAATACTTCGGCATCAATATGACTTCAAATAAAAAAGTTGTAAACTATAAAGTTGTATAACTTTTTGAAATCTACAACTTTTATTTTGGTTGTTCGTTCATCCGAGATCCTTTCCTAGCACTACACACTCACTTGTGACTACAGAGCATATGGACTCATTTGGTATTAACTCTATAAAATCTTATGATGCATATTTGGACATCCAAAATATCTCAAATAAAAAAGGTATGAACTACAAAGTTGTAGATCTCGTCAAATACTGCAACTTTGGTATAAAAATAGTTATTATTTTTATATAACTAATGACATTAATTGAATATGAGTAATTATTTTAGTTTTAGTTAATATGATCAATGAAATCGAGTCACAGTCGGTATGGCGGATGGCGGGCCACTGCACATTACCGATCAAATCATTGTTCCATCTGCAAAGCAACCGCTCCGTCCAGAGCCCTTCGTCAAATCGCCAACGGGCGCGTGGCGGTGACGATTCTTGGCACTACACCATGACATAGTATTAAGGGCAATTATCTCGCGGGAAAAGCTGGATTAGTGACAATCTATCTGCGGCAATATCTAAGATTTTAGGGTCCTATTATCGTAGGGAATAATTATTTTCTAAAACAATCTATCTCAGGCAATGTTTTAAGGTTAGCAACAATACATCGCTTCTAAAAAAAGTAAACTAGGTCAACATAATGGGAGAAAATATTAGGCGGGAGTTGAAAAACCATAGGAATGTATTTTTCGTCTTTGCCTCTATTTTTAACACCCACCAGCTTTTTTTTGGCTATGCGCCACATTTTTTAGCGCGCGCCACTTTTTTGGCTGCGCTTACTAGCCTCGTTCACACGCTGCCCTACCCAAAACCCCAAACCAACGCTCAGTCCTCTAGCCGTCGGCGCCCACGCACCGCCGCCATCCCCTGAGCGGTGCCGCCCCCTCCTCCTCCTCTTCGTCCTCCTTGAAGTCACCACCGCCGCCTGCTCCCCTTCTTCTCCTCCCCGAGCGCCGTCCCGCATAACTTTTCGAGATCTACAACCGGATCCATGTCGGGGGCGTCGGCAGCCGAGGCGAGCGGGGAGGCCCGGCGTCGAGGCTTGGGGGTAGTATCTCTCCACCTCCCGCCTCCGTCTCTCCACCTCCCACTTCTTCGACCGCCAACCGCGCCTCCTCCACGGTGGTGGCCGCGCTTCCTCAAGCCCGCGCGCGTCCCCGCCTCCACGCGGCGCGCGCCTCCTCCGCGCCCTTTGTAACACCCACAAGCATTGAGCACGGAATGCTACTAAAATTAAATTAAACTAAACTAAACTAAGATCAATTACAAATTTTCGCAAAACCTCCTTTGTATAGTCGGCTATACCGAGGTTCCAACAATTAATCATGGTATTTATCAATATCTTCATAATCAGGTTCTTTCAAGCATGCAGGATAATCTCATAAACATAATCAAAATTTGCCATTCTCATTATTACAGTTAATCTGAAACTCAAATCATCCATAAGTAATTCTTAAGGTTGAGTGGTAGTGCGTGCATCCAAACATCTACTCCCTCCCATGTATGCGGGTCTTGCCAGTTGTACCTAAAACACATCAAAGCAAGAGTGAGCCCAAAGACTCAGCAAGTACCAACAAGGCTAAGCAAGATCGTTCATAGCATCAACAATCCAAGATAAACAATGCACCAAAGTATAGCCTTCATGCTCATGTGAATGCAACCAATGCAATGTACCTTTTCAACTTTATCTCTTTTCGCATTTTACCGGTAATGCGGGGTATACAACCGTCGCTGTATACCCTTGCCTGTGCCCTCTGGCACAGGGACCAAGAGCCTATACACCACACGTATAGGGACCTTTGCCCATCATCATAATGATGGGGACCTCTTTTCTCATTGCCCACATTCCACGAATGTGGGGACCTCAAGCCCGTCATCTACATGACGGGGACCTCAAACATGCATAGCCACCACGTGACCAATCCTCCAACATGAATGCATGATGCACATAAACCAACTTTAAATCATCATACATATGGATTCACAACAACGACATACATGAATAAACTCATCCATACTTCTAGCATTCATCACCATTGACATTTGTAGCATTCCAGCATCCATGAATAGCACATATATTCATTAAACTAGCAAACATGAACATTCCTTCATGAATAACATTTAATCATTTCTCATTATCATGTAAGCAATAGCAACATGCGTAGAACCATTTAACCATAACTAACGATCATCAAGATAAACAAGAAATCATCTCATAAACAAGCAAGCATGGCTATCTTGTCAAGATACATCACAATCACATCATGCAAGCATACTTATATAATAGCCCGAATACTTGCCTCAACCGTGCGAGTACAGAGGGGCGCGAAGAGGGCGCTGCCCTAGAATCATGCTCCCACCTGAACATAAAGACATCCCAATCTAAGACCAACATACTGGACCCAAAAGCATAAAAACAACACAACCGAACTCGCTAAACTCCCAAGCGTTTTCCAATCTTCCAATTCCTAGCGATCGCCTTGGGTGATCACTGCGGACAGTCAACTTCTAAAATACATAACTTTCTGCTCAGGGTCCAACTAAGGTGTTCTCAGACTTTTGGAAAGGTAATTTAATTACCTAAATAAACTTAGTTGGGGAGCCCTTTTGATTCTGCCAATTACTACCTCTACCAAGCCAACCTACAGAGCAACAATTATCACGTCGGGTTCTCTGGACAGATCACTAAAACCATCATAACTTTTGCTACGAAAGTCCAAATCTTGCGTTCTTTATCTCTCTGAAAAGGTATGGAAATTACCTACATTTTCGTTATACTGAGATTCCTTGATTTTCCTTTAACTAGCAGTAAAACCAGTTTTCTACAGACTGCCCAAAACTGACAGATTAACAGAGCAGCGATACTAAAACATTCATAACTTCCTGACCGTTAATCGGATTTGGGTGATCTTGGTGGCCATTGAAAGCTACGAACATAACCTACAACTCTCTAGGAGACCAAAACTCCTAATTCTGCCTTTAAAGCCACGAAACAGTCCACGCAATATTCTGGACAGAATGCAATCTAAAAGAAATCGGTGACCGATCCACAAAACGAATTCGTAAACGCTTCTAATACAAAAGATTCAGCGGGGGAAGGGTCTTCGTTACCCTAGTTGCCGCTGAAGAACGCGACTCCGGATGGGATCCATCTTCCTTCTCTTCTCCCCTCTTCTTTCCCTCTTCTCTTCCTTCTTGGCCGGCCACCCCAATGCAGTTCTCCTTCTCCTCCTTCTTCTCTTGGCGGCAACAATGGAGGACTAGGAGTGAAGCCATGGAGGAGGGCTGGTGGAGGAGGTTGCGCAAGGGGAAGGGAGAATTTCGGCCACCAAAGGGGAGGAGGAGGAGGAGTGGGGAGTGGAGGGTGGGGTGCGGCTAGGGTTTGGGGAGGAAGTGGCGCCCCCCCTTGGCCGGCCACCCCCCTTTCCCCTCATGGGCCAGGCCCAAGGCCCAGGTTGGGTTAACTCTGCGAAAAACCCCCTCACAGCTGTTGAATTTTTGAGTATTTACTAGAAGGTCCTTCCCAAATTTCCTTTTAATTCTCTCCGAATAAATAATCTTCCGACTACTAGCTTGTCATGCTTTTCGGTATTACATAATTTCTCTCTCGAATAGAGTATAACCCTCTATTTGATATTCGGGTTATTACATTCTACCCCTTAAACAGATTCGACCTCGAATCCCAAGGCGGCTCTATGCGAAAGAACAACCGCGATCGAGAACGAAGAACGGTAACCACGCACTGTTGTGAACAACACCGCAAAAGCTCAAGCAAGCGAAACTCTAATTTCCCAAGTAGCCTCTCCTCGGACTAAAGAAACCACAACACAACGACGTAACACGACGCCTGAGCTAACACTCAACCCGGTACTTCCAGGTACAATCATCGGGCAAGACTAGAAGGTAAGACCTCACTCGATGGTCAACGGCGCAAACGAAACCTCAAACTCTGGATCTCCCAGGTACTCACTCGACACCAGAACAAACAAGACGTTACGTACTCCGCGCATGGACTCGCGAGAGTCCTGGCGATACGCCAACTAGCGAAAACAACCCAAAGTACCTTGGGGCAACCCCCCCTAGTGGTACCAAACCACGCGACATGCGCACAGAACACTGAACTCTTGTTCCATATCTCAATCGAACTTTTGCACCCAAACAAAGATCTCCTCCTTTAACGAGGGACACACAACAACACTCGCTTTAAACACACACTTTTACCGATATAGCCCAACTGAAAATGAAGGACTCTCATCGCAACCAAACGTTACCAACTAGGTATTAAAAGAGTCAAATTCAGAATCGAAGATTTATCACAAAATCTTTCCACCTTCAAATTAGAAAAAATTGCAATTAAACACCACGTCCACCAAAGGAAAATCACTCGAATAACCAAATCCATCATTTCTTTTATTCTTTCTGAACTGATAAGAACCACACATACCAGCATAAAGCCAAACTCAACTTTGCGAAAGACAATGGTTAACAGCATAGAACTTAAACGAAAATCAGAAAAACGATTCACTTCTTGAGGAAACATCAATTTAACAGTTTCTCTTTTAAGACCAAAATTTCCCTCAAGTTATGCAATCCCAATCATCGCACAACACACTAACTTGTTACTCTTAACTTGGCGATCTCAACGCCAAACCCAAATCAAAACACCTTGTCAACACCTTTGAAAAGGGACTCTGATGATCTCACAAAACATTCTATAACCGATTTTCTTTACTGACAGAATTACTTTGATAGATAGCTTCTGATGCATCCCAAAATGGATCTTCACACGTAATCACGTTACCTCAATCCTCAAGAATGGACAACTCTGAATTCACATCACATATTCTCATGTATTTCATAAAAATATTTCTATCAATGACCGTCCCACTGTTCGAAATCCACTCTTATACCACTTTTTCACATTATCAATGGGCGTTCAAAGTTCTAGCACAACAATGCAAAGCCCAAATTTAACCTCTATGACTCTTGCAACTGAAATTCTCATATAAAGTATAGGAAATCCTCATATTAAATTCCTAAAAAAATCCACAATTCCAACATACTCACTCCTTAAAATCATCATGAAAATATTTTCTTGACCGATTAACCATCACAAGGATTATAACTCTCGAAGGTTACACATTTAGAGCCAAATCACTCTTGACATTACTCAACATTTTCCATTATCCCATTAATTGACATGACGATTCGATTACTTTATAATCCCACTCTCATTAAGCCACATCATCAAGTTTAACTCTCATAGCGTTGCAATACTACCAAATTGTAATACTCTATAAAATTGATCAATATTTCTATACTTTCATTAATTCTAATGTTCCTTGAAGTGAACCGGAAGATCTTGGACCACACTCACTATAGGTTCTACTAGCTGTAACAATGCAATCAGTTTAACCTCATAAGACAAACTTCCATTGAGTTAGACTTCTCTCAAAGAGCTATATTACGAAATTATTTCATCCTCCAGCGCTCATCGAATAACTTACAACCCACAGTTTCACCACTACAATTATTCAACACCTCAAAAGACTCAGGTGAAACGAATAGGTTGATTCTTCCTCAAAAGAAAGAGCGAATGGAATCAATTTTTTTCAACAACTTGGAAAACATGTGCCACTTAGGCCAAGAACTCGAAAGAAAAAACATAAGGGAAAGTCAATAGTCAAGGACTCAAGCCCTCTGAAAGCGAATACCAAACCACAAAAGAGAAGAACGTAATACCCTTTGAACATTGATAAACCCTTATGGAACAACTGCATAAGGTTTAAGTACTATCCAATAAACCGCAAGATGCGAAACGACTTAAATCTCAAACACTTAACTTCCCTCCTTCCTTTAACAAGGATAGTTATTTTCTGTGATTACTACATCACCTTGCCAGCTTAAACAAGATAAGCTCTCATGACCAAATCATAGGAACAACTTGAGAACCAATAAAATCTTTCAACATATCACTTTGCTCAAGCAACTCAATCACCACATAACTCAAGAGGTCCAAATGATCCCCATCGCAAAACTCGAAACACTCTTACAAAATCCAATTTAGGAAAGACGATCAAATTACTTTACTTCTAAAAGAATCATCACCACACACTCAAGTCACCAACTCTTGCAAATAATCTTACTAACATCAGAATAATATACTCTGAACACGAATATTTATCATCAACTATTCCATTAGAAAGGCCCCAGAGTTTCACCAAATTGTTCCATACTACCTTTGCATCCCATCTTCGAAATGAGAGTATACGAGAACCATACAACCTCACTACATCGACCTCTTATGTTTAGAAGGGTCTACTACACAATTGAAAAGCTCCTACCAAAACTCTTCATCAAGGACACATTATCATCCGATTATTTTCATAATTATGTGGGCATAAGCCCATATCAGTTCAACTCTTAACGATGCTCATCATCAACTTCAACACACAACAGTTATTCCACAACCATTGTTGTTATCAACTGGCTTCATTATGAAATCTAGTTGCTACCTACTTTTATTCCCAAATCACATGGATATTAACAAACACGTATCCAACTGTTCCTCCTCATATTTGGATTTCAACAAAAATTACACTAAAACTTCAAAAATCGAAATCTTCTATCGATCAAAAGTCTTAACAACGTTACAACCAAATTCATCGCGTCATTCTATACAGAAGAACTACATAGAACTCCTTTCATAAATTCTAGATCCACCGATATTCAATCCAATCAACAGGTTATACAGTTCAATTATCTAATCATACTAAGGAATATGTAAATCGGTATTTCCTCTAATTTTTCTTTCCACACAATTAAATTAATCCATGGGAACCAAAGAACCAACAAGTTTAGCAACCTAAACAGTTTTAATGACCGACTAGTTCATCAAGTTCCATACTTCTTGATATCTCTCAATCACTACTCATATATACCGTTCATCAAGAACTAGGAAAAGACAACATCAACTTAATCAATTTCACTTCCAAGGTTACTAATTAATATTAATTTTGCACCATACCACCGTCTCAACTTGATACCCATACCAAATCAAGTTATTTGATTACAATCTCTGATTTAACCATAACGAGGCAACACAAAAAGATTTTATCAATTTCCAACAGAACAGAAATGCCTTAAACTTCAACACTCGGTATAATCCAAAAGGAACACATAGGGCCAAAGCTTCTCATGCTAACAAACTTGCAACTTCAAACTCTCAATACCCAACTATCAAACGAATAAATGAGTCATTCTTTGCTAAAGAGAAAGAAGGAACAACCAAGGAATTATCGATAATTGCCAATTGAGAAAGATCACAAGTAGCCAAAGCGACTCAACGGTCGGAAAACAATAATTGATTCAGATAACCATAAGAGACCATTGACACTCAACAACCACCATAAACCAAGAACCCATGAGAAAATCATCATCCACCACAAAACAAGAATTTACCAAGATTTGAGGTCAAGAAAGAAAACAACTTTCTAAAGCAGCTCACGCTCAACTCCTGCAACTATGGTAATCGGGGTAACTACTCTATTCGTCTACCACGAGCGGTGGTATAACGACAAAGTCCAAGGTCACAACCACGGCCTCCACTTCTTAACAACCTTATCGACACAGATAAACAATATAATCCAATATGATTATTCATGATCACCTCATGGCAATCATAGAATAGATTCATAGATATAGAATATCATAACCTATCATAACATAGATTAACAACGAGCAAGATAGCACGAGGCAATTCAACAATTGCTCAACAAATAAAACATATCAACAGATAATGCGAAGCAATGTAATTCCCAATCCCACCTACATGCGATTGTGTCAATTTAATATTTTCTATTAACCACGGACCTAAAGCCCGCTCGATACCAATCAGAACACCCACTCAAAGATTGAGCACGGAATGCTACTAAAATTAAATTAAACTAAACTAAACTAAGATCAATTACAAATTTTCGGCAAAACCTCCTTTGTATAGTCAGCTATACCGAGGTTCCAACAATTAATCATGGCATTTATCAATATCTTCATAATCAGGTTCTTTCAAGCATGCAGGATAATCTCATAAACATAATCAAAATTTGCCATTCTCATTATTACAGTTAATCTGAAACTCAAATCATCCATAAGTAATTCTTAAGGTTGAGTGGTAGTGCGTGCATCCAAACATCTACTCCCTCCCATGTATGCGGGTCTTGCCAGTTGTACCTAAAACACATCAAAGCAAGAGTGAGCCCAAAGACTCAGCAAGTACCAACAAGGCTAAGCAAGATCGTTCATAGCATCAACAATCCAAGATAAACAATGCACCAAAGTATAGCCTTCATGCTCATGTGAATGCAACCAATGCAATGTACCTTTTCAACTTTATCTCTTTTCGCATTTTACCGGGTAATGCGGGTATACAACCGTCGCTGTATACCCTTGCTTGTGCCCTCTCGCACAGGGACCAAGAGCCTATACACCACACGTATAGGGACCTTTGCCCATCATCATAATGATGGGGACCTCTTTTCTCATTGCCCACATTCCACGAATGTGGGGACCTCAAGCCCGTCATCTACATGACGGGGACCTCAAACATGCATAGCCACCACGTGACCAATCCTCCAACATGAATGCATGATGCACATAAACCAACTTTAAATCATCATACATATGGATTCACAACAACGACATACATGAATAAACTCATCCATACTTCTAGCATTCATCACCATTGACATTTGTAGCATTCCAGCATCCATGAATAGCACATATATTCATTAAACTAGCAAACATGAACATTCCTTCATGAATAACATTTAATCATTTCTCATTATCATGTAAGCAATAGCAACATGCGTAGAACCATTTAACCATAACTAATGATCATCAAGATAAACAAGAAATCATCTCATAAACAAGCAAGCATGGCTATCTTGTCAAGATACATCACAATCACATCATGCAAGCATACTTATATAATAGCCCGAATACTTGCCTCAACCGTGCGAGTACAGAGGACGCGAAGAGGGCGCTGCCCCTAGAATCATGCTCCCACCTGAACATAAAGACATCCCAATCTAAGACCAACATACTGGACCCAAAAGCATAAAAACAACACAACCGAACTCGCTAAACTCCCAAACGTTTTCCAATCTTCCAATTCCTAGCGATCGCCTTGGGTGATCACTGCGGACAGTCAACTTCTAAAATACATAACTTTCTGCTCAGGGGTCCAACTAAGGTGTTCTCAGACTTTTTGGAAAGGTAATTTAATTACCTAAATAAACTTAGTTGGGGAGCCCTTTTGATTCTGCCAATTACTACCTCTACCAAGCCAACCTACAGAGCAACAATTATCACGTCGGGTTCTCTGGACAGATCACTAAAACCATCATAACTTTTGCTACGAAAGTCCAAATCTTGCGTTCTTTATCTCTCTGAAAAGGTATGGAAATTACCTACATTTTTCGTTATACTGAGATTCCTTGATTTTCCCTTTAACTAGCAGTAAAACCAGTTTTCTACAGACTGCCCAAAACTGACAGATTAACAGAGCAGCGATACTAAAACATTCATAACTTCCTGACCGTTAATCGGATTTGGGTGATCTTGGTGGCCATTGAAAGCTACGAACATAACCTACAACTCTCTAGGAGACCAAAACTCCTAATTCTGCCTTTAAAGCCACGAAACAGTCCACGCAATATTCTGGACAGAATGCAATCTAAAAGAAATCGGTGACCGATCCACAAAACGAATTCAGAACGCTTCTAATACAAAAGATTCAGCGGGGAAGGGTCTTCGTTACCTAGTTGCCGCTGAAGAACGCGACTCGGATGGGATCCATCTTCCTTCTCTTCTCCCTCTTCTTTCCCTCTTCTCTTCCTTCTTGGCGGCCACCCCAATGCAGTTCTCCTTCTCCTCCTTCTTCTCTTGGCGGCAACAATGGAGGACTAGGAGTGAAGCCATGGAGGAGGGCTGGTGGAGGGGAGGTTGCGCAAGGGGAAGGGAGAATTTCGGCCACCAAAGGGGGAGGAGGAGGAGGAGTGGGAGTGGAGGGGGTGGGGTGCGGCTAGGGTTTGGGAGGAAGAGGGCGCCCCTGGCCGGCCACCCCTTTCCTCATGGGCCAGGCCCAAGGCCCAGTTGGGTTAACTCTGCGAAAAACCCCTCACGGTGTTGAATTTTGAGTATTTACTAGAAGGTCCTTCCCAAATTTCCTTTTAATTCTCTCCGAATAAATAATCTTCCGACTACTAGCTTGTCATGCTTTTCGGGTATTACATAATTTCTCTCTCGAATAGAGTATAACCCTCTATTTGATATTCGGGTTATTACACCCTTCCTCCACGCCTAGCGGCCACCCCTCTCTCCCTGGCTCCGCAGCCCTCGCGAGTCGTGACCTCGCCCGCCGCCACTCGTGCGCTCTCCGTCCGCGCCCTCCCGCGACGCCCGGCGGCCGCCCCTCCCTCAGCGGTAAGGAGCAGTTAGTTGATGATCTGATGGCCAGTATGCTGTCATTTTTTTGCGATGGCATGCAGTTTCAATTATTTTTGGTGATTTATTGGATAACTACATATATTTTCTGGCTTAAAAATTTTCTTGGCTGAATTTGCTTAGAATTGACATCAGTTGGAACTTGGAGGCCAGTATAAGAAAATGTGCTCCTTTTCCTTTTTGCGTAGAAGAATTTATCAACTTCATTGAACTTAGCCTTTCCTTTCTGTATTACTTCGACCAGAAAAGAATCCAAAAGCTGCTTCTTCTTGGACCACCTGGTGCTGGTACAAGCACTATTTTTAAGCAAGTCTGATTGATATCATTCACTAATGCCTTGAACTCTATCAACTTTTGGGATATAATTATCTGTGATTGGCCCTGTAATTATCTGTGCGATGTAGAAGCCCTTTGAATGTCAGTAGTGATAACTTGGAGCCGATGACCCATGTCTGTTTACTGTCAGAGCACTTCCACAGACCATAGATGGGCTATGTCATAAAAGATGGATTCGTTCATGGTGTTCTTGTGGGCAGTGCACTCTCCACCATGTTCAAGCAATAGATATGGATTTTTTAGTATGACTATGCCAGAGGGAACAAATCAACAGTTAGGGTTTGGAGTTGGTTTTGCGCTAGAGAGTAAAGAAAGTTCGTGTGTGTTTTTAGTATTGTTTTTAGTCCAGTATGATTGTCTTACCATATTGTAATTGTATCCTTGGTCTTGGCAGGAAGTTGAGTTATAGCTCTGTAGTCTGGAAAACTTCTTGTTGTAGGTCTTTAATCAACAGGTACTTGTTGTCTTGTTCGCCAATTTAATTATTCTGATTTGCTAATGGCTAAAATAATATGTCTGAACTATCTATATTATAGTTTATGCCACTCTCGGATTTGGGGATGAAACAATTACAAACGATAAATACCCTAGCTATTGTAACTATGACCATCGGGATGGGGATGTGTCATTCATATTAACCACATTTAGCATAGAGCAATATGCTTCCGATTAGCACTAGAGTTGAAATCACAGTAATTAATTGAAAAAAATGTGATGATGCATCAAACATGCAGGTTTTCCATTCCGTTTTTGCTCTGATCATTCTATGGATTCTGAATGTTGGTCTATAGAAGTGCTTGATTGAAAACCATATAATGCAGTTTCTTTGTCTATTTACTATTTGTTGTTCGTCTACATTTCTGATGTCATAATAGCATGCTAACCAGGTTTTCAAGTGTGGACCTCTCTTCATATCATCCAAAGGTACTCTCTCTCTCTTTCAATCAATGTTGTTTCACCCAGTTTATGTTATGCAAACCTACAAGGTCAAGAAGTTAAACCTTTCTCATTTGCTTTAGTGCTGTTGTTTGCCTACTCAGATTCTATAGCTAAGTGGAAGGGCCAGAATGCTCCGTAGTTCCCTAAGTAGGACAATAAAATTAAAGTATTTCTTGACAATTACATCACATATGCACTGACAACTTTCAAAATTATAGAATTATCTAGAAAATAACTTTTCTCAAATAGCGATGAAGATATGCCGATTTCATGCGTGAAAGTGAAGGAATCATCAATGCTTATATCAAGAAAAATTAGCTTCAATTCTTACGATATCATAATTAACATGAATGGTTGTATGTACTTTGTCACCAACTTATGTGTATGTCTTTGGTTGGGTAGTCACCGTGTTTTTTTAGAACAGTCCTCCTTTGTGCTAATTTACTAGGCGGTTATGTATATGGCATTGAAATCTAGATCAATGATAAATATTATTCTTTGGTTCAACTCGATAAATTGATAACGAGTTAACCAAAATAAATTTAGGATCTTTATTGAAGTGCGAGCATTTCCATGCGATCCGATGTTGCCTAAAATTGATTCCAAAATGTACATGTGGCATGCTCTAAAAAATGATTTCAAAATTTCCCATTTAAGAATTTTAATCTGGCTACCAACTTTGCATGAATAGCCATGCATCTAACCATTTCTTGAGATACTTTGCTTGGCCATTGCTAGAGGTGATCTTCTAGGGTGCGGGACGTGAGCTACCTTTGATCATATCTGGAAGAAATTCAACGAGAGGTATCATTTCTCTTCTCAGTTCACATATGATATAATCGCTATGAATAACACTGATTTCATTGCCACCAACACATACCCAAAAAAAATACTGAAAGGTTTCTTCTCTCCTGCCTTGTTGCCCATTAATGCTTTTTCCATATGATTTCAGCATTGCCCAATTAAATTGCTCACATAGAGTAACATTTTGAAGCATGTTATTTAGATGTGCATGGAAGTCATATGTCATTATGTCGATTGTTAACCGGATAACATGTGCAATTATTGCGTTTCATGAATACTTCTTGCATGTGTGCTGATCATACATGTCCATTCCTTAGAAGATGCTGATGCTTGTTCTTTCCCTCTGTCTCAAACAGTATACGACAGTGAATTAATGGACTTAAGTGCTATTAAGAGGTTGTTGCAATCCAAAAGACCAAGTGATGACTACATAGCTGGGGTAGAAGGTTTTATTAAGTTTGCATACAGTGGGAAAAGTTCTGATGCAAAGATTCGATGTCCGTGTGTCAAATGTGTCAACAGAGCGATTCTGGATGCAAGAAAAAGTGTATGAGCACTTAGTGTGTAATGGAATGCTACGTGGATACACTATATGGGGTTGTCATGGGAAACGGCATCTTATATCTCTGCTAACAAAGATTGAGCCACCATGTCCAAGTTTAAACACTAATATGCGCCAAGTAGTTCAAGAAGCCTTTGGATATATAGAGAGTGGACATCACACAAATGGACCGGATCTGGAAGCGAAGCTTTCTTTGATTTGCTTAGGGCTGTGATGAACCTTTATGGGAAGGATGTGAGCTATCAAAACTTTCTTTCCTTGTCTTATTGTTTCATGTGAAATCGACCAACAAGTGGAGCAATAAATCAATTAATGATCTACTTCAAATTTCTGACTAGCTCTCCCAAATGGTTCAAATATACCTAGAACATTTGTGGAGGCTCGAAAGATCATTACAAAGCTTGGCCTTAAATATGAGAAGATTCATGTATGCCCAAATAATTGTCACTCTATCGAAAAGACAAGAAAGATGATGACTTTTGTTCAAAATCTGAAGCTTCAAGATGGAAAAATAAGCGGATAAAACATCATTGACAAAAATGAAAGAAGAAAGGCAACCCCAAATAAGGTATTGCGTTACTTTCCAATCAAACCTAGACTTAAAAGGCTTTTTATGAACAAGGAAACAGCCAAGTTAACTAGATGGCATGATGAGGCGTACAAAGGATGGTGCTTTGCGCCATCCTGCTGATTCAGAGGTTTGGAAAATCACCGATTCCCTCCACCCTCACATTGCATCGATTCTCGAAACATGAGGTTTGGAATAGCAACAGATGGTTTTAACCCATATGGAAATGCAATTCTACCCATAGTTGTTGGCAGATTGTATTAGTACCATACAACCTTCCGCCATGGTTATGCATGAAAGCTTCTTCTCTTATGCTCACTCTAATAATTCACAGTTACCCTGAAAGGACTTCCATACATTTATGCAGCCGGTTTATGATGAGCTAAATGAGTTGTTTGACAATGGTATGTCTACATATGATGCATCTCGAGATGAGAGATTTCAACTTTATGCTACAATATTGCATCTCTGTGAGTGACTACCAGGGCGAGGATATTGGCACAAGATCTGATGTTATGGGACAGATTGGGTTGTGTGTCTTGTGAAGATGAAACAAGTTCAAGACGCTTGAAGCATGGCTACAAGCAATGTTTCATGGGACACCGACGATTTCTACCACGCCATGAGTTTCGATATGATGCTAGTTCATTTGATGGAACCAAGAGCATCGGTCGAGACCTATTTCTTATTCGAGTATCTCTTTGCAAAGGATAAAATCAATTAATGACTTTGAGAAGTCCAAAACTTGGAAGGGTGTTAGTGGCCTATTTTGTTTGTCTTACTGGAAGTATAATTTGCTACGACACAATCTTGACTTTATGCATATAGAGAAGAACGTGTGTGAAAATATATTTGGGACACTTTTAGAAATGGATGCCAAATCAAAGGACAATCTACAGGCAAGGAAAGACTTGCAAGAAATGAACATCAGGTCAGATCTACATCCACAAAAAAAGGCTAATGGTAAGTATTACTTGCCTCCTGCTTTGTATAACATGTCTAAAGAGGAGAAGCAACAGTTCTGTAAAGTCCTTCGTGACATAAAAGTTCCAAATGGTTATTCTAGTAACATCTCTAGATGTGTAAATGTTAGTCAAGCAAAAATTTCAGGCCTAAAAGTCATGATCGCACATACTAATGCAACAACTTATGCCACTTGCTTTGAGAGGTCTTCTCCCGGATGAAGTTACATTGGAGGCAATTTGCTCTAGTTCACTTTTGGTCAATAGTGCATCATATTGTCACATATTCATAATCAGTCAAGCATGACATATATTGAATGTCTTAGTTTTAAAAGCTTTATTATTGTTTTCCCAATTAAAGTATAGAAACATTCTTACACTATTTCCTTTTCTCGGAATTGCAGTTACTAATGTTATGTGGCATCCCTAGTCACCTTGTTCAAGCCTAAAGTATGATGGATGCATGGTCGTGAAGTTGGAGAGCATACCTTTTTTTATTGTCGAACCTTTCGTAATTCACATTACGTATGTAAATGTTCTAGCTAGATGATGGTTCATGATATTCGAATATTACCACAAAACATGTTGGAGGGCTGTTTTCAAATTTCCTATTTCATTTGTGATGACACTTGTTTCATATTGCCTCAAATATCATTTAAAGGCAGATCAAATGCCTTCTTTTGTGGTCTTTCTATGCATTTTATAACATTGAGACAATTTTTTCTTGGGTGATTACTTATTTCATTTAACCTTTTGTGGTGCCATACATGACTGTTTTTGCATAGCCTTTTGTTAGACTTAAAACCACAAAAAATGTTTGCACTCGTGTTTTGAGCATTGAAAACAATATTACATAACAATGTGTTGTAAATTTGATCGTATTCATGTGGACCAAAAGATGAAATTCTTGATCAACCTATACATGTGGCGAGTTAGTGGGTTCGCGCAACAACGTCAAAACATATATATTACTCACATTTAATTTCATATTTTTGTTTTTCGTTTTTTCCTTCCCGTTGTACTTGTTCTTCTTGTGATCCGCTCCATCTAGAGTGTCTTGAGCTTGGCCTAATAAATTGACAATGTGCTCGGCATCGAACTAACCTTTTTAATCGCCTACTCATTGTTCTCATGTGATGACCACGATGTGATTGCCAAACAGCCTTGACGGCACTAGGTGCGATGTCCGTGTCGCCTATATGAATAGGAAGGTCCACATGTATATGTTTCTTTACAACACTTGGATCAGTAACATTATTTTGTGTTACTACGGGGCATATATTTGTAACACATTGTATATGTTCCATTTATGTGTTACAACACAAGAAATCGTTGTATCATTTTGCTTGTAACATTAATTTTGTGTTACTATAATTATTGTCGATAACACATTTTTATAAAAAAGTGTTTTGTGTTACAACCTCATCAGAATACACTATTTTGTGTTACTATGAAATTTCACTGGAACACATTGATGAATATGTTACAAGAAAGTGTAACAATATCCTTGTTTTGTAGTAGTGTAAGAAGATAGAGCTGTAAAGGTAAAATAAAAGATTTAAGGATACGGAAATAATCAACTAAGATAGGTAAACTGGTCGGAATCATTCATGGCCTACCCTTTTCGGAATCTTTAGTCATATCACCACGACCAATATACTAGAGCATCCGATGTGCTCGGGCCTTCAAAGGACTAACCCGACGCGTGGAAAAATCCTTCACTACGTGCCAGGATGTTAGACCCTTGACACTAAGAAGCTTGATTGTTTCGGCCCATCTCTCTATTTTCCCCTCTTTTTCTGTAGAGGAGCGCCAATTCGGATTCTCGACCGCCTTCTTACCAGAATAATAAAGGTTATCTTTCTTCGTGATCTTCATATAGAACCAGCTCTTCTTCTACGACGACCACGAAGATTTTGAGTACATAAATATGTACTCATCGGCTTTTCCGTCATAGAGGTGCAAGGTGCACTCTCCAGGCGTCCCAATTGTCTTCCCAGACTTTGACATCCTGTAATAGTACTTGAATAGATCCAGATCCGCTGGAATCCCCAAGTACGCTTCGCAAAGATAAATAAAGATGCTGAGGTTGGCGATTGCATTGGGAGCAAGATTCACCAATTCAACTCCATCATACTCCAAAACTTTAGGAAGGAAGGAGTGAATTGGTAGCCTAAATCCGCATTCAACATATGAAAGAAAAACTGGGATTTCTCCATCTTCATTACTCGGGAATATTCTCCGGTAGCGGATCTCCAAGAAATCACATCCTTCTTGGAAGCATTCGATCTTCTCCAGGCTCTCTAACTTCTTCTCGCTCAAGTCGGAAACCGACCAGTTGGTGATTTGGTTCGACATGGTCATATTTCTTTCGGGTGAGGAAAGAAAAGGAGGTCAGAGGTAGTTTTTACTCGGGACATGAAGAAGGAAAGCAGGAAGTGAAAAAACCCTAAGTCTACAAAGGGGTTTTTATAAGCTTCAGAATTTCTAACTGCAATAAGGAGTTACCAAAAAAAGTCCAACGGGCAGAAATCTTTTAGTCCAACGGACACAAAAACTCTTTGATTCCCAAAGAAAGTTCTCAACTTTAAAGTGAATACAAACCGCTTCAAATGTCATTGCATTTAATGAGCGTCAGCCCGATACGACTTCATCGGAAGAAAGGTGTTCACACGATCTATTCATTTAAATTTCGGGGCTAGCTGACGAGGATTAAAACCTCTATATATTATTTTTAATATATAATAGACCATACGTTTTCATGGTCGTAACCCCTGAGGTGCACGACCTCACTGGTCGTAGAGATTCCAGAGGTTACATAATGGGTATCCTGGTCGGACGAAGGCCTAAGCCAAGCTCCGATCGGAGAAGCTGTCAGTAAAAGGTATGAACTAATACTTGGGCGATTCCGTATATTATCTGAGTGTGATGAATGGAACACGTGCATATTCCATACCATACGACATTTCTTATCCATAAGCACCGATGAATAACCACCATGCGCTTATATGTCTCGAGACATATAACCGCCAAATGATTGATTCTTTACAACGTCACCGACTCGACTAGTCGTAACGCTTCACATCGACGCCTTCTCCGAAATGCGCCACCTTTTCAAGGGCTATTTAAAGATGGAGTATGGACGGAGCAACGAGGGACGGGGCATACAAGACAACATAGAGCCATCAGACTAAAACACAAGTCGTAGATTCGTGTTGCAAGTCTGACATTATAAAGGAACAAGTAGTGTTCTCAGTGCATACAGGAGTAGTTCATCATCTAGTGAGAGGGTATACCCTGTAAAACCCAGGTCATATTAATAAAAGAGCAGTTCCATTATTACCCTAGATTTCCCACATCACTTTCTCCTTTTTTTTTTGTAAGATCGACGTCTTGATCGTCGACAATGTTGCTTTCACAATTTCACAACAAAAATTCTTTCCTTAAACTTTACCTAAACCAAGAAGATTCAAACGCATTTTGTAAGCTCCGATAGTTGACATAAACTGCTCTTCTTTTTATTTTTTTGTTCAATCCAAGGTAGTTACTCCTTAATAAAGCAATTAGACGTACCTCTGTTTGCACGTATACAAAGCTGCATACAACAAATATAACTCTCCATCAACTAAAATCACTTTGCCACGCAAAAAAGGAAAAAGGTAAAATCGCTTTGTGCGTACAAATAATACAGGTGGCGTGACATCGATGGACACTAGGGGTGAAAACGGATCGGATAGTTTCCGACCGATCCGGACGAAAACGGATTCGGATTGTCTCGGATCGGATTTTTCTCGGATAATTCTCGAACGAAACGAATTCGGATTTTTTGCGGAAAGCGAAACGAATACGGTAGCCATGCTATCCGCGGATCTGAAGCGAATACGGATTATCCGGATAAGACGAAGGCGGATATCCGGATTTCAGTCCAAAAGAGGATTTCGCCCAAAAGAAAATGAGATTTTAATTGATTTCTAAATTTGAAAATGCAACAAATCAAATAGCCTCTTAGAAAAATAGCAAATAGAGTTCAAAAATTCTAGAAAAATCACAAAAATTCCTTGAATGATTTTGAACTTAATAAAATTAATTTCAACTTAAAATTGGTTTTTATTTTTGCACATAAATTATTTTACTTTCTAAAAAATAGTAAAACCTTTTTAAATTCTAGAAAAATCAAGAAATTAATTATTTTTTCACTTTAAATCAAATAAAATCCCAGAAAACTCAATAAATTTTATTTTTTACATTAAAAACTAGGAAATTAAATAATTAACTTTATTTTATTATTTTTTCTTTTTAACCAAGAAAACTCTTTTAAATATCAGAAAATCTAATAAAATAATAACTTTATTGATTTTATTTTTGGTAATATACTTTGGGATGTTATAGTCATTTGTGTATAAACTAACTATCTAGCATGATCAATGTTAGTGTGAATTAAGTTTTATGGATGTGATGAACTAAGTATGAATACGTGATGATTTGTGACTTTGTGAGTTATGACTTATGAGCTAAATATGGTAAACTAAGTGTTTTATTTGTGATGAACTAGTTAATACAACTTGCTAGTGCCAATGTTCTGTGTAGTTGCTGAAAATATGAACAATTCATGAATATTTGCATCAAATAAACTAGTTATATATTTTTGTTAATATCTGGTATACAATTTAAGGAGTTTTCATGTTCCGAAAAATATCTGCGACCGTATTCGTTTCGATTCGTATTCGCTCCGTATTCGTATTCGATATTATTCGTATCCGTATTCGTATCCGAGGTATTCGTATTCGTTTCCGAATCCGAAAAAAATATGAAAACAAATATGGCAGAGCCATTATCCGTCTGTATTCGATCCGTTTTCACCCCTAATGGACACGTTCCTCGAGAAATTCTTCCCGTCGGTGTACCACAAAGAGCAAATGGCGCAGGGCAGCAGCCAGTACTGCAAATTCGACAGCCAGTTGCTGACCGCTTTCACGTCGTCGCTGTACCTGGCCGCGCTCGTGGCCTCCTTCTTCGTCGCGTCGATCGCGCACTCGCTCGGTCGGAAATGGTCCATGTTCGGCGCCGGGGTCTCGTTCCTCGCCGGTGCCGCCCTCAACGGCGCCGCGCAGAACGTCGCCATGCTCATCGTTGGCCGCATTCTTTTGGGGATCGGTGTCGGCTTCGCTGGTCTGGTAAGTTGAGAACTCTCCCCGAAACTTCATTTACAAATGAAATGAACGCAGGGCGTAATACACCCTCTGTTCCATTCCCAATGCAGTCCATTCCAATTTACCTGTCGGAGATGGCGCCTCCTCGCCTCCGCGGCACGCTGAACATCGGCCTCCAGCTAATGATCACCGTTGGCATCTTCTCCGCCAATCTCATCAACTACGGCGCAGCCAAGATCAGAGGCGGCTGGGGTTGGCGTGTCAGCCTTGGCCTCGCCGCCGTCCCGGCCGGCATCATCACCGTAGGCTCACTCTTCCTCCCCGACACGCCAAACTCTCTCGTCAACCGTGGCCACCACGAGCAGGCGCGACAGGTCCTCCACCGCATCCGCGGCACAAATGACATCGCCGATGAGTACAGCGACCTTGCAGCTGCCAGCGAGGTATCCGGCACCGTTAAACGGCCGTGGCGCGACATCCTCGAGCGCAGGTACCGCCCACAGCTCATCATGGCCGTCCTCATCCCCTTCTTCCAGCAGCTCACCGGCATCAACGTCATCATGTTCTACGCGCCCGTACTGTTCAAGACGATCGGGCTCGGAGGGGATGCCTCGCTCATGTCGGCAGTGATCACGGGGCTGGTGAACATCGTCGCGACGTTCGTGTCCATCGCCACGGTGGATAGGCTCGGCCGACGCAAGCTCTTCTTCCAGGGAGGTGCCCAAATGCTTGTTTGCCAGGTACTCATATAATGTTACACCTACTAAAACACCTCATGTACTGTCTTATCATGTATTCATGTTACACAAAGGTTGACACGATTTTGTGACACAGGTTATCATTGGAACGCTGATTGGTATGCAGTTTGGGTCGAGCGGAGATGCTACCATTCCGAGGACATTTGCGGCCTCCATCGTTGTGTTCATCTGCGTCTACGTTGCCGGCTTCGCGTGGTCGTGGGGCCGCTCGGCATCCTCGTGCCGAGCGAGATCTTCCGCTGGAGATCCGGCCGGCGGGGCAGAGCATCAACGTGGCCGTCAACATGCTGTGCACCTTCGCCGTCGCGCAGGCCTTTCTCCCGATGCTCTGCCACATGAGGTTCGGGCTCTTCTATTTCTTCGGTGGATGGGTGCTCGTGATGACGTTGTTCGTCGCTGTATTCCTACCGGAGACCAAAAATGTACCGATTGAGAAGATTGGCGTGGTGTGGAGAACGCATTGGTTTTGGGGTAGGTTTGTCGCTGGCCAGGATGCCCATGCTGAACCATGTAAAGCTGAGATGATCAATGGGAAGACCAATATCATTGTGTGATATATAGCTGTAGCCAGGATAAAAATTTTGTTGGGACACCGATATGCTATATTAGCCAACAATTAAAAAATATACTACGAAAAATA
Organism: Ampelocalamus luodianensis; assembly: GCA_036346255.1. Taxonomy (NCBI): domain Eukaryota; kingdom Viridiplantae; phylum Streptophyta; class Magnoliopsida; order Poales; family Poaceae; genus Ampelocalamus; species Ampelocalamus luodianensis. The sequence goes on along the minus strand of CM070621.1, from coordinate 63,857,512 downwards.
GAAAATCATGCGAGTAAGAGATCATAGATCGTTACCACTAAATGCGTAGTACAACGGAAGAAGAGTTAGAGCGGTCTGGTCCAACATTGTGCGCATCGATGTAGTGGAAGTAGTCGATCGTCCAACATCCCGGGTTACCGATCGTTTCCTCCAGCAACCTCTTTTGTACCCTACGTACGTCGCGGATCGTCCCTGATCAGTGTAGCAGCGATTGTAGCAGTACTTCTACAGCATACACATGTCCAGGAGTGAAACATTGTGCGTCGGTGTACTAGCACCAGCACGCACGGTAGGGATTTCTGTTAGGTGGTGGCTAAGGTTTCGGTGAGTGGTGTAACTCACTATCCCGATAGCTCCATGCCTCCCCTTATAAAAGACTCATAATGGATCCAATCAGAACTAGTTTATCTTAACCTATTAAGTGTGTGATCTTGTAGGCTCATGCTTAATCGGTCGTGACTCGAAAACTCCTTTCTGGTCCACAAGCCGATAGCAATTCCTAGCAGGACATAGCGACTCACAAATACACATAAAGATTATATCGAATGAACCTTATGCAATATAATCTATGATCAAGCCTTCATCACTTATGACCAGTTCGTAACTCCTTACGACTAATTCGCATCTGGTCACGATTAATTCGTAACACCTTACAACCCGTTCGTCGACCTGTTTGTGATCATATATGACAATCTCACAACCAATCTATATCCCCATACGACTAATTTGTATCTAGTCGGATTAAGTGATCTATTTGCATATTGTCCTTTTATATCACGATATCTGGTCAAACTCCAAGTGAGATATATGTCATTCATAGACTGTTCAATCTTTTCACGATCTACGGACGAATAACTTCGTGTAGTCGACTCTTCGACCACTTGTGGCTCCGCCATGCACTTCATTTATCCGACCACATTGAACGGCCCAGACATATCTCTCCTGTTATGCTAGGAGGGGCAAATCACATATCCGACCAGTCATATCCCTCCGTAAGTTTTATAGCATACCCGAAAACTATCTTTATAACTAATCAGTTACGGAGTAGCATTTGGTTACTCAAAAGTATATTGTTACACATATAGAAAATCATATTGATCTCAGATCTAAGGATTATATATCATCGTTGGTTGAGACCAATTGATGACACATATAAATATAAAAATCTCAATAGTGTCTCAAAGTGAGTCAATCCAACATCATATTCTCTAATATGTGCTCACACTATTAATTCGATATCCCCTATATATACATACATACATACATATATATATATATATATATATATGACTAGCGAGACATGGTTATCAATTAATACATGTGCTGGTCTATAAGCCCCTAGTATCCCAACCAGTGCCATCCTATTAGAAATCCTTTTAAAATGACATCATACAATTATTAAAGAGCTTCACCAATAAGTCACATACTTGCTAATCTTTATAAATGATAATTCATCTAAAGAACATAATAACATTTATTCTATAACTCGTAAATATAGATATAATACAATCATATTCATGATTGCCTCTTAGGTCATATCACTAATATATATATATATATATATATATGACTAGCGAGACATGGTTATCAATTAATACATGTGCTGGTCTATAAGCCCCTAGTATCCCAACCAGTGCCATCCTATTAGAAATCCTTTTAAAATGACATCATACAATTATTAAAGAGCTTCACCAATAAGTCACATACTTGCTAATCTTTATAAATGATAATTCATCTAAGGAACATAATAACATTTATTCTATAACTCGTAAATATAGATATAATACAATCATATTCATGATTGCCTCTTAGGTCATATCACTAACAAGTTATAGCAGTGGCGGATCCTAGATTTTCAATATGGGTATATGGAGTTAATAAAATATTGTTCAATAGAAATATTCAAGGTCTATAATAGAAAAGTTAAAGTACAAATTGTTCTAACTAAAACCAACATCTCAAAATAATTTAGATAAATCACAAAATAATTAAGTAAAAATACAAATTAACTCGACGAGCATTCGTGCTTTGGAAGCGAGATATTACGGCGTCATCACTAACTTATAAATAAAAAACTCTTTGGGGGAATTTAACCAAGCAATATTAATTGTTCATCCCTCATGGTATTTCTTGGCTTGTTATTCATTAATTTAGTGCCAAAAATACTCTCAGTTCTCAACACTAGTAGTATTTCATATGAGGTGTAGCACACGACGGCAGAGGCGCTATCCCCGAATAGAGCCTGGAAGACTAGGTTGTCGGGATGCACATTGTCGATGACATGGAAGTAGTTGACTTTGGTCTCGGTGAAAACCGCGAGCACCACCAGTGTTCTCAGCCAGGTCCTTGGCAAGGCGGAGCGTGGCTGTTCCCACGAATCAGCTCTGGTGGTAGAGCGCCATATGGCACACGGTGGTAAGCGAGTAAAGGGGGTGAGGTGGTAGTCGGCGCAGGGCATGTCGCCGCCGCCGCTTGTGGAACCCATGATGAGGTGGGTGATGTCCTACGCCAGCCGGACCCAATCCCCGAGGGCCATCATCACCCCTAGCTTAGGGACCTTCTGAGAGTTAATCGCCTTGTCCATGTCCAAGGTCAGGGACATGTATGCGATCAGGTCGCTGTTGTCCCATAGCGGCTCTTCATTAATGTAGAGGTGGCAATTCTTGACAGTGCACTAGTGTGGATGTTATGAGAATATTGTGGATGCCATAGGGATATGCTTATGATCTCAGGATGATAAAACAATTGGCAATTGCATTGAGAGTTTGTTGTTGTAACAGCTCAAATCTGGGTTTGTGTTTCAAATATAAGAAAATGTGTAGAAATTAAAACTTTTCTTGTATTTTGAAGTTTTGAGCTTTCTGTAATTCTTGTAAAGGAATTATGGGAAATCAAAACTCAAACCTCCAAATTAACTAAAGTCATGACCTTCTTTTTCAACCCTTGTCAAATCTAGTAATCATCCACTGGAAATAACTTTCCAGGTTCTAGGGATCTTTGTGTGACCCTCGAAAAATTTCACAATTTTTAGAAATTGTTTGATAATTTTAAGGGCAGTCAAACCTCTTTGACCATGGTCAAACCCTAGTTCAGAACCTTGTCGAAATTTTGGAGAAAAATACTCTGCATAAAAACCTCTAAAATTTTTATACAGGTCAATCTCGGAGTCAGCAAACTCCTGTAAAAATTTCAGAATTTTTGGAATTGAGAAACTCCATTTAAAAATTCCCAAACCTTCTCTGTTCTAATCTAACCCTAAACCTGGTTTCACTATTCCTTGGGTTCGAACCGTCTGGGCTCGAGTCACTTGTCTCGGCTCGATCATCTAGCGCACTCGGCCGTTCTAAATCGTGCAATCTCGTGGACGTTGGATTCCCATCAGGCGCCCACGTTCGCGAGCGTTCGGACCTCTTCTTCGCTCGTTTTCCTTAGCCGTTGGATCTCGATCCAACCGCCTCGTCTTCGATGCAATCGACCTCCGATTGTTTCGTTCAATCTCAACCGCCCATTTCTTATCTAACCGTCCGATTTCCCGTTCAATATAACCTAAACCCTTTAGCTCTTTTTGACCCGAGCCATTTCAACCCTTTCACTGACAGTGGGCCCTTGACCGCTCCTGGTCATCTTCAACCTCCGATTGCGTGTGTGTGCGCCATGGCAGCGCCTGGTCACCTCGGTGAAGACCTTTAAATGGCTCTTTGCCACTTTGCAATTAATGTTGGCGCCTTTAGCCCCGGTCGCCCTTCTGCGGCTCCTATCTCTCGCATGTCTGGCGAGTGTGGATCGAGCCATGGGCTAAGCTCACCATGGAGCTTAACCCTAGATCATAACCGTGCTCCTCTGGCTATAAAAGGCCATAGAGCCCCCTCTTGAACCCTTTTTCTAGCACCTATTGCAAACCCTAGCTTCTCGGTGCTTAGTTGAGCTCATTTCCCCAACTCCCCAAAACCACCATTGTCGGTCGACAAGAAAACTTGGTCGGCACAGCGCTCCAGTGGTTCATTTTCAATTCCTTTCACGTCACTTCGCGCCCCTTATCATCTTGAGCATTTCCCCTAACTTGTTTTGTTTGACCTTCACAGAGATTGTCGAATTTGGGGATTTGTTCTTTGTTGGCCAAACTCACCCCTTTCCTCCTCAGTGCCGGTAAGCATCCCAAACTTTTCAATTGTGCTGATGGACCTTCTATGGGTTGTATTGAAGCTACCCTTATTCTAGTGCCCTCCCTTGTTGCTCAGACCTGCCTATCTCCATCGTCTTCTTCAACTCCGGAAAGATATTTGGTCACCGGAGCTTCCCCATCTATTCATTGCCTTCACCGTCCTCAGGTAACTTCTTATTAGTCCCTAGAAGTTTGGCACTCGCTTTCTTGGACTGCTGCAGAGCTTTTTGGCTATTTTCACTTTCGGCCACACTTGTCTCCGTCCTTCTTCTCTCTCGCGCGTTCTTGGGCCGCCGCTGAGAGTGCCACCCTTGGGTGCGCATGGCTATTGCCAATCCATTCCTGTCCATTGGTTCACGCCGCCACGGCCGGAGTCGCCGGTGGTGAGCTCAAGTTCAAACTCGGAATTTTGTCGTGCCATACTCGGATAGACATTGTAGCTTGATAATTAGCATTTAATTTGTCATAGTCTAATCATTAGCTTTAATTACAGTTCTTGTCGGTAAAACAGGCATGCCGTTAAGTCTGAGACCTCTTAGGGGAAATCTTAACCGTTAAAGACCTCTCTAGATTTAATCTGGACCGTTAGGATCACTCTCTGAGTTTCCGCAAAAGACCTCCCTCGAGGTCCTCTTTGCAAAAGACCACCCCTTGGTCTTTTGTAAAGAAAACCTCCAGGACTTCCTCTTGTAAATCGTTACCGTCAAGACCACCCCTTGGAGATCTGAGCCGCTAAGACCTCTCCTGAGTAAATCTGAGCCATCCAAGACCTTCTCACCATTATAGCTTATCGCCCAGGATCTCCCTTGGTGGAATCTTAGCCGTTCAGGACCTCCCCCTTTGAGATCTTGACCGCCTAGGACCTCCTCTGGTAGATCGAACCTTTAGGACCTCCCCGTAGCTCTGGACCGTTAGATCTGAATCTAATGGGCTAGACCTCTTCGGCGCGTTTAGAGTTCTAAACGTTCTAGTCCCTATGGACCGTCCAAATTCTTGATCTACGTCTCAGATCTTGGGTGCATTCGGACTTCCGGTTGTAACGCTGATCTGGGTCGTCCATCTTTAGATCCATGGCCCAGATTGGTTGGGGCAATCGGGAGGTCCGAATGTCACTTCCGTTGGGAGCCGTTGGATCAAATCCAACCGCTAAGGTCTTAGGGCCGTTCGCGCTCCGTTCGGCCCCCGCGTTTGGGCCGTTGGATTCAAAATCAACGGCCCAGGTTTTTCCATTTTGGTCTGGTGATCAATAAATCCCGAAACCTTTTATTTGTAAACTGAAAATTGTATTAAACTTTGAAATTTCATAACTAATTCGTTTTAATTCCTTTTTAGATGATTTCAACTGTGTTAAATTTCTATTTAACCAAAGATTAATCTAAAAATGTAAGTAGACACTGTTCTGTATTAGATAATTGTTCAAATGGTATTGCCTTGGTTTAGCAATTATTAATATTCCAAAATTCAATTAAAACTTGTAAAATGCATAACTTTTTCTGTATAACTCCAAATTGGGCAAACTTAAGTTTGTAAAATTCCTCTGTTAGTATACTTTAATATGGAATAGGTTTTTTTCGTGTCTTTGCCTCTGAAAAATGATATGCTCTAATTTTACAACTTAGGAAAATCATAAGTAATTTATTTTAACTCCAAATGAAGTAAATCCATTTTTACTGTTCTTAGAATGCCATGTGCTACCTACCATAAAAATTTCAGGTTCTAGATCTTTCTGAAAAATTGTGCTATGAACAGTACCCGAAATTAATTTAACTTGAATTTTCAGGCTGAAGACATTGTTTACGTCATAACTTTTGTTGTGTAAATTTCATGGAATTTGGACAACTTTGGCTCTTGAGTTTCTTTCAGTGTTCTTCGTTTTTATTAGATTTTCTCGTTCTTGGGATAGGTTCCGAAGAAATTATTGTTTGCGTGAGTAATCCTCTGCAGCAAGAAAGTGATCTCCAACAAGGAAAGCAAATGTAGCATCATTTGATCATATTGCTCCTATTACTTTTAAAGTCTAATATCTTGTTTGCAAAAACTAAGTATGCATGTTTCTTGTGTCAAAGTTAATTCTTGTTGATCAGAGGTAGCTAATCCTATTGCATTGTTACCTTGAAATTGTTCACTCCTGCCACTGCCCCAGGTTATTATCCTCACTAGTGAATTAGAGCCCGGTGAATGATTTATGGTCTTTTATTGTCTTTACGATATAATGCTTAGCAATGCTTAATTACCGGTAGAATTGGGTGGTTATCGACTTAGTCGATGACCTTGATCACACAAAACTTATCATTGCTTATGTTCAACACCTTGTGCTATATTTATTTGAGAAAACTAAAACTGAAATAAAATGATTTGGACTTGGGCACAATGGTAAGTTGGTGTGCTTTTGGGTGTGAATGGTTGGTGCCCGAGTCAAAAAGGACCGAACATCTTATGTCACACTATTCAAGCATTTTTGCGTGTTAACCACACTAGAGGGAAATGAGACCTCTCTTGACTAAGTACTTTGGGAGGTGTTAATTAATGAGTCGCGTGGTGGGTTGTATATTTCTATATGCAACATGGGTCACGTGAATGAGGGGAGCACCCGCATGCGGCTTGAGCTAGGCCGGTGCATCCTACTCTACGTATGGGTCCTTGTGATCTATTTCCCCGGCAGGTCACTAAGGGTTAACCTCCATGCGTGCGGCTCTTGATTAGCTCAATCTATTGGAAAGCGTCTCGTAGGACTTAGCCGTGCCGATATACCAAAGGAAGTGTGCTTAATAGCTTGGCAAAAAGGCGGTCTAAAGTGTGGGTACATTGGTACACCCCTGCAGGGTTTTGATCTATTCGAATAGCCTCATCCTAGGTTATGGACACGTTTAGTTAGGTTTTGCAAGAGTTAGACTACAACATTTTTTAATTAAAACTTGATATGGGTGGTACAAATGGGTAATTCGTGCTATTACTGTGATGGCTATTGGGTTAGCCATCTCCAGGATGTCTTTGTGATTATTACTTATTGTCCCGCTGTTATATATGCAAATAAAATTCAGATTGTTAAAACTGCTTTCAAACTACTACTTATTGCAAATAAAACTTGTTTTATGCTGAAAATAAACCTTTAAGCCCTCTCCTTTAATTAAAGCCTGCATGTAGTAGTAACTAGGTTTGTTACTCGTAAGTCTTGCGAGTACATTTTTGTACTAATTTACATTGCTTGTTTGTTGCAGAGGAGGTTGATCCCCAAGGGATCGACTTTTGTGAGTTTTGCTGCGGTGTGGATGACTAGCTTGGCGGTCCGGTCGGATTGCCTTGTTGGTATAGGGCAAACCGGTTGGCTCTTGTTCATAGCCATCTTATGGCATTTTGCTTCCGCTGTTCTTTTAAATCTTGGCCGGTTGGCCTCTCTTTTGTAATAACTATTATGTATGTCTTTGGCTTGTAAAGCTTTAGTTTTGGTTCTGTGTGTTGTATGGAATTGGTGCAATATTTTGTAAAAGGGTGTGTATACTGCAATTCTGGGAAGTATACATTTTCCCGATGCATGGTATATTTTGTTTGTGATGCTAGAGTCAATGGAAGACTAAGCATTACAAGCTAAATAAACCGGAGTCTCACTGTTGTATTCTGTGGAAATCAGCAAGTGTCAGGTTTTGCGGTAATACCGGCATTGTGGCCGCGGTACTACCGCCAGGCGGTACGACCGCAAGTGAAGCACGGAACTACCGCATGTCTCGGTTTCGATTGTGTAGGATTCCTTTGGTCGTTAGATTGGAATCGGACGGTCGTGATCGCGGTGAACGTTCGGACCGTGCGAACGTGAAAGGGCATTTTGAGCGTTGGATTGAAATCGGACGGTTTAGATCATGTGAGACGTTCGGACCGTCCGAACGGTGCCCAGATCTAACGGCTGTGACATGCGGTCCAAACGGCCACGCGATCTGGAGCGTCCACGTGTTAGGGCGTGTGCTTCTGAAGGCTTTGCGCATTTTGACAAACAGTAGTACCGCAGGGATAGTGGCGGTAGTACTGTGATGTTCGGTAGTACCATTTGGTTTGCAATATGGTTTTTCCAAAGAAGGTGTTCTTGTGCTCCGGTGTTCTCGAGGAACGGTACGATCGTGCTTTGGTTGCCCGTAGTAGTGTGATGTTCAGTAGTACCGTTTGGTTTGCAATATGGTTTTTCCAAAGAAGGTGTTCTGGTGCTCCGGTGTTCTTGAGGAGCGGTACGATCGTGCTTTGGTTGCCGGTAGTACCGCATGGCGGAATGACCGCTTGTGTGCGGTATGGAAATTCCAAAGAGAGTGTTTTTTGAGATTTTGGGATTTCTCCGAAGAGCGGTAGTACCGCTGTTGTTGGAATAGTATGACCGCGTTGCGGTAATACCGATGGATATGTCGCGGTAGTACCACTTGTGGAATGATTTGAGTTGATTATCAAATTTCTTGGAGAATTTGATTTTGGGTTTGGTCAAGTTCATGTTCATCAGTGCATATGTGTTGCATATGGCATGTTGTGGCTAACGTGGGTCAAGTTTTGAACAACTTGTTTCCGGAGATGGTTTCTTGGTCTATTGTTGTGTAGATGGCTTGTAGGTCTATGACGATCAACGGCGAGGTAGATTGGGACTAAGCTTGGAGAGCTGAGGACCAGAACGATCAAGGATGCCGGGTGAGGCCAGAGGACTCAAGCGGGGCACAGAATGGACATGGATGACCGAACGGGTGGTTCGGTGCGACTGGTTGGATCAAGTGGCGCGGGAGTCGGTGCAAGTGCCTCGGTGGTGCCGATGGGATCCGGACGGGAGAGACTTGCCGACATGGAGCCATTGATCAACCTACTCGTGGCGAAACATGGGATTGCTTCACGATATGTGGACTCGGTCTTTTGGAGAAGGATCGAGAAGGGGTAGGATCGAGAAGGGGTATTTTGGTAATCTCACCAAATACCATCTTGGTGACCTTTTGGCTAAACCGCGGCGCAGGTCGGCGCATGGTGAAGCGTTTAGGTCAATCGATGATGATGACGGCGCTTTGAGACGCGTGCGTGTGTTAACACATTGTGTGTTAGGGTTTAATGGGTGCCCTAATGGAATATTCCCTAGATGCTAGCCTCCACTATAAATAGGGCTAAGTGCTGGTTGCAGAGTAAACCTTTTGGCCATTTGATAACCCTATTTTGTGTTTTAGGGTTTTGGGGAGAAAGTTTAGATTGCGTGTGTGCTCACGTGGTGAGTTTTGTCCTCCAGGTTGGAGTGGCTGTAAAGCAACGATCATCCATCTATCTGAAATCAATCCAAGCAAAGATTTCACAGATGAGTCTCTTTGCGTTCGTCCTCTCTATTTGATGATTTTGGGGTTTTCTTGATCTGCGAGTTTTTGTTTGGTTTATTCTCTTGATCTAGTTTGTTGTGACATGTGGGAACACATCTAGGATCATCTTGATCATCAATCGCCCACGAGCAAGTTTCTAGATCAGTTTAGGTTTTGGCTCGATTCTTGAAACAGACTTCACTCAAATCCAAAAAGGTTGGAATTTTAATGTGGATCTATTCGATCCTTGTTTGGAATAGGTTCCCAACCTCATAGAGAAGCTGTGTTTCAAGTTTCATGAAGTTTGACCGAGTGGGTCAAAAGTTGTGCCAATTTTAGATTTGGTTTTTCAGCTATCGGGACGAACTCCAGGATAATTGGTAGTACCTTTCATTTGCCTACGGTAGTACCTCAGTGCGGTAGTACCTCTCTGTACACTGTGGTAGTACCGATTATAGGTAGTACCGTTGGTTACACTGTGGTAGTATCAATTGTCTTGATTTTTCAGAACTTCTTCGGATAGTTTGCTACTGTGCCTTGGGGGTGTTGATTGGATTCAAGTGAGACTTCCCCTGTGCCTGGACATTGATCTTCAACTTGGTGCTAGCACACTGGCGTGCGGTTGTTCCTTCTCAGGACGTATGGATACCGTAGAGGTGCTACTGCGGTCGCTGTTGCACTGAGGACGATCCGCAATCTTCACAAGGAACTGTGGAGGCTGTTAGAGGAGACGATCGACTACGAGGACGTTGGACGATCATCTACGACCACTACATCGGCGCATTCATCGTCGGACTAGGCTGCTCCGACTTACTTCCACGCATGCGCGCTCGGTGGTAATGATGCGTGATCATCTATCTTGCTTGGCATCCTGGTTTACGTGGTAGAAATTTTGAATTGTTGCTAGCGTAGCCTACCCGTATCCCTTCAGCAAGTTGGTAGTACTAAAATCTAGTTGGTGTTATGTATTTTTCAGAGAACATGTTTTTGAGAGTTTTTTTGAATTCCAAAATTGGTATGATCGCATTTGATGAGCGGTATTACCGAAATCTACATGACAGTATGTATTTTGCAGAGAGTATGTTTTTGGGAGTTTTGATCTCCCTTGAGAATCGGTATGACCTCATTTCTTGAGCGGTACTACCGCAAGTCGGTAGTGCCAGTTTTTATATGGTGGTACGTCATTTCCAAAGAAGCTGTTTTCTTGAGATTTTGATCCTCTGGAAATCGGTAGTACTGATCTAGCCGAGTGGTATTTCCGTTGTGCGGTAATACCGATTTATAGTTGGCGGTAGTACCACACCTTTTTCGGTAATGTCTAGTTCAGAGCATTAATTGCTACTATTCCGACCATTGATCATGTCGAGCGGTAGTACCAGGTTTGAACGAGCGGATATCGCAAATCTCAAATTTTCAGGAGATTGGTTCAAACGGCTAGTTTGGTTGGTGAGGGCTATAAATACACCCCCACCAGCACCAAGCCATTAACTTTTGAGCATATTCACTCTCATTGAATACATTTGAGCTTTTAGACACTCTCTACTACTTATTTGCTTTGAATTCCTATTTTGAGGTAGTTGAGAGCATTCATGTGCATTGCATCATTAGTTGATCTTGTTGGCACTTGAATTTCCTCAAGCAAACACATGGTTTATTACTCTTGGTGCTTGCTAGTACCTAGACAGCTTTGGAGGATGTTTTTGCGGTGAGCTCTTCAAAGAGGATTGGGAAGAGTCCTGGCAATGGATTGTGAAGTGGTGTTGTGCTCACCACCTTCGGAGTGAAGAAAGAGCAACTCTAGTGATTGAGGGTTAAGGCTTAATTCGTGGAGCCGGTCTAATTCATTTGGACTTTCCTCAACATGGATTAGTGAAGACCAGCAAGTCTTCGATACCACAGGAAAAACATCATTGTCTTCATTGTGGTTTATTCTTTGTCTATACTATTTTCGCATTTATGTTTCTAGCAATTTACTTGTGTAGATTTACTTAGCTAGAATTGTATCTAGTATTGACATAAGCGTAAGGGTGTTCAAACTCGATCTCGTATCCTCTCTTGAGCCAAAATATATAGATGAAGCACTCGATAATCCGAATTGGGTAAATGCTATGCATGAAGAACTCAATAACTTTACCCGAAATGATGTTTGAACATTGGTGGAGAGACTAAAGAAACACAATGTGATTGGCACAAAGTGGGTCTTTCAGAATAAGTAAGATGAAAGTGGAATGGTTGTGAGAAACAAAGCAAGATTGGTCGCATAAGGATTTTCTCAAGTCGAAGGTTTGGATTTTAGTGAAACTTTCGCTCCAGTAGCTAGACTTAAATTAATTTGATATTACTTGCGTTTGCATTATGCTTTGATATTAAATTATTTCAAATAGATGTTAAAAGTATTTTTCTAAATGGAAAAATATCCGAACTTGTGTCTATTAAACAACCACCCGGTTTTGAAGATCCCACGAATCTAATCATGTTTATAAATTCTCCAAGGCGCTCTATGGTCTTAAGCAAGCTCCTAGAGCATGGTATGAACGTCTTAGAAATTTTCTAGTTTCAAAAGGATTCAAAATTGGCAAAATTGATCCAACATTATTTATAAAAATTCTAGATGATGATTTCTTTGTATGTCAAATATATGTTGATGATATTGTTTTCGAGTCTACTAATCAAGATTTTTGCAAAGAGTTTGGTGATATGATGTCTAGGGAATTTGAAATATCCATGATCAGAGAACTTAGCTATTTCCTGGGACTTCAAATCATGCAACTCAAAGATGGGACATTCGTAAGCCAAACAAAGTATGCCAAGGATTTAATCAAGAAGTTTGACATGGAAGACGCAAAACCCATTAAGACTCCAATGGCAACCAACGGTCATCTCGACCTTAATGGGGGAGATAAACCGGTAGATTTAAACATTTTTAGATCTATGATTGGTAGTTTGCTTTATCTTACCGCATCTAGGCCTGATATCATATTTAGTGTTTGCATGTGTGCAAGATTTGAAGCATCACCAAAGAGTGCTATTTGGTGGTTGTGAAAAGAATTCTTAGACATTTAAAGTATTCCTCAAACATTGTGATACGGTGCGAGAAGCAGTGCATGCATGCAGTCTGTTCAGCGTATGTGAGGGCACGCACGCTGTGGCACACGTGGAAGATGCGGCGTGTAACAATGCCATGCAAGCTACTGGCGCCACTGCATGTACATGTGCCGTGCTCAAGGTGAATATTTGGAAGTGCATGCATGTGTGAAGGAAGGCACATATACAATAGGCAAGCGCATGCACGTGTTCAAACTCAGATATGTACAAGTGCAACGAGTGCATGTGTGGGTGGAACAGGATCAAGAGTCTGTTTTGTTAAGATTGCTATAGATTTTCTTGGAGATAAAACACGAGGTGGCCAAGATTTCAGAAACATGCGCCTACCATTTATGTTGGACGTGCATGGGAAGTTAGGGCAAGACATCTCCATGGATTTCTCCACGCCGATTTCTTTATTTGCATGCTTTAGGATGGGGCCCACTGCGCATCTGAGTCTACAAGGAGAGATGGCACACCTTTTCTGTTTAAGCCTATGTGATTTCCTTTCTCTTTGTGCATGCGGGTGGGGTCCACCAGAAAACGTGACAAGCATGTTTGGTAGAATAATTATTTGGTTACAGCCAAGTTTGGTTAAACTAGTTATTTGCTTTCCGAGATGTAAAAGGAAGCATACTCTTTTGGTTTTTGCATTAGGACTTTGTACGTGCATTAGGAGTTTGCATTAGACTTTTAGTCAAATCAACTTTTGTACGTGCATGTAAGCCTATAAAAGGCCTTCGGTCAGGTAGGAATAGAGGAAGTTTGAGTTATGAATTAAAACACGTGTGCGTGTTGGCCTTTGGCCATTAGGGATCATCCCTGTTCTATGAGTGTTCTTGTGAATTCTAATCTCGGATTTCATCTTGGCGTGGTGGTTTCTAGCTGTGGTGCTAGGAGTTGCTCGTTGGATCTTTGATCCCTATTTCTCGTTCGTGTACTGTGGTGTGCGCGGGCGTGAGATTTATTTATCCAGGTGCGGATTGTTGTTTTAGATTACTATTTTTTTTGATGGAAAACAGGAGGAAAGAATCCTCTCGAGAATATATTAATAACAAGGGTTATTTACAGAGAACGAAAAAGAAAAAAGAAAAAAAACAAGAAACCCAATCAAAGTCAATGGAAATCTCGCAACCATTTGACAAACTCCTTTCTAAGAGAAGGCTTGACCCTAAGTATAACCAAGGAGAAAGCTTCTCTGAACTCTCTTTTCCAAGCAGAAAGAGACCACCGCATTACGAAAAATAACCTTATTGCGACAACTCCAGATAGACCAACAAGCCAGAATGATAATTTCCTTGCAGCACTTAAATCCAAAATTAATCTTGCCAACTTGAAGTAGCTCAACAACAGAGAGAGATAAGTCCCATGTGATACCAATAGATTGCCAACACCACTAACTAAATGAACAACCAAAGAAAAGATGCTTCAATGATTCAGTATAGTGTTGAGTACAAAGCACACACTCATAGTTCTCAAGCAAGAACTGCTTACGCTGGAGGAGAGCTCGTGTATTTAACCGATCCTTTAAGAGCAGCCAGAAAAAGACCTTTTGCTTACTCATACAATAGGACTGCCAAAGCCAAACAAATGGAGGTGGAGTGTGAGCTTGACCCAAAAGCTGAACATAAGCCATTTTGGGAGTAAAGGAGGAGCCCCAAATACAAGACCACACATCTGGATTGTCTAGAAGAGAAACAAAAGGAGCCACCGCTTCACAAAGGGATTGGAATTCCAGCATAGCAGTCGGCGAAAGAGGAAGATGGAAATGGCCTACTGAAATGTCTTGCAGCACTTAAATGTAGTTTCTTCTAAACGTTTGCCATCTTCTAAATGTCTTGAAATGGTCTCATCAAATGTCTTGTTTTTGGCAAACGAGAATAGGTGCGCCAATTCAAAACCGGAAGCCAACATCCCACATATCCCTCCAGAATAGACAGGAATCCCCTGTAGAAACCGAACAGCTTGAGAAACTTTTAAAGTCATCTAACAGACCAAGTAAGTCTCTCCACCAAAAAGAGCCACACCTTCTATCTGAACTTAGCACCAAACGATTGGAATAAAAAGCCTTCCATGTTAACTACACCCAAGGAATACTAATCTTATTCAGAAATTTGTGCAAATGCTTCATCAACATAGCCTTGTTTTGTAACCGTAAATTAAGTATACCAAGACCCCCTTGCTTTTTAGGCCGGCATACCTGCTTCCATGCCACAAGATAGCCACCTTTTTTGTTAATATCCGAACCATGCCAAAGAGCATGCATTCGCAGCCGATCAATAAGGGTGATTACCTTTGCAGGGAGCTTAAGAGAAGCCATATGATAAATGGCTTGCGAGGAAAACACTGAATTTACCAACACCAAGCGGCCACCATAAGAGAGGAAAGGAGAAAGCCCTGATAATCTTCTGCTAATTCGGTCCAACAAAGGCATATAATTCTCAAACTTGGGTTTCAAAGCTCCCAAAGGCAACCCTAAGTAAGTAAAGGGAGATGATCCCACCTGACATCCAAAGGTCTTTGCCAAATGATGCATTTTATTGTCTTCCACATTGATTGAAATCAAAGATGATTTATGAAAGTTCACATGTAATCCAGTCGAATCAGCAAATGAGCGAAGAAGTCCTTTTAGGCAAAACAATTGAAGAGCATCCGCAGGCATAAAAAGGAGTGTGTCATCCGCATATTGAACAATGGGGTAATCTTGGCCAAAGTCCGAGTCCAGCGGAAAAGAGAGAAGTCCCAAATTTGCAGCTTTATTGACAATGGACTGAAGAAGATCCGCAGCTAAAACAAACAACAGAGGGGAGAGAGGGTCACCCTGTCGCACTCCACGCCGACAATGAAACATTTTACCAGGAACCCCATTAAGCAGCACTGTAGAAGTACCCGAGCATAAAATGCGTTGAATCCATTGCTGCCATTTCTCACTAAAACCTTTGCTTTTGAGCATTGCAAGAATGACATGATGCTCCACCTTGTCAAAAGCCTTCTCAAAATCTAACTTGACAATGACAATTTCTTTCTTGGAATGGTGACAAATATGCAGGTATTGAAAAGCCCATGCCAAGCAGTCTTGAATTGTTCGCCCTTTAATAAAACCATATTGATTAGTATGAATTACATTCAAAATTATTGACTGCAAACGATTGGCCACCAATTTTGTCAAAAGCTTTAAAGAGCTATTTAACAAAGAGATCGGCCTAAAGTCATTAACAGTTGCCGGATTCAACTTTTTAGGAATCAAGGTGATGAAAGAGGAATTAATACTGTTAATAGGCAACTGATTATCACAGAAATCAGAGCACAACTGGTAAAAGTCTGAAGCAATAAGAGACCAGCATTTCTTCATGAAGAAGCCATTAAAACCATCCGGTCCGGGAGCAGAGTCCGAATCTAATCCATGAACCACGCGATCAATCTCCTCAAATGAGAACCGACTGTCTAGGTTGGCCAAAATGATCGGGTCCACAGGAGACACCAAGGAATCCAGGTTGTAAAACATAACACTAACCTCAGATATACCCAAACGCTCTTTAAAGGAAGACCAGAGAATAGCCGCCTTTTGAGAGTGATCCGAAATAAGAGAACCATCCTCCAGAACCAAGTGAGCAATGTAGTTTCTTCTAAATGTGGAGGAAGCGACCGACTGGAAAATTTTTGAATTTTCATCACCAAATTTCATCCACCGGATAGTGGCACGTTGTTTCCAGTAGACTCTCTTTGCTTCTAACAGCTGGAGCAGATGAGACTTCAAGATTCGCCTGAAGTTCCTTTCCACCAGACATAATGGTCTTTGATCCTCTAGACCATCAAGCAAAGCTAACACCCAGCTGGAGTTATTTATGAGCTGTGACAGATTAGAAAGCCTTTTACTCCACAACTTAAGACCTCTTCTTAGAGTCTTGAATTTGAAAGAGATAACCTGAGCAGCATTGTGAATTGAAGTTGAAGCATTCCAGCAAGAGGTTACAGTGGGGAGAAACGAGTCAAAGTCCACCCAAAAATTTTCAAAACAGAAAATGGGAGACTTCGGAATAGAGGAAGCAATCTGGATAGAACAAGGGACATGATCCGAGGTGAGACGAGCCAGCTGGATAGCTAAAGAATTAGGAAAAAATAAAGACCAAGCAGCCGAAGCAAACACCCAATCTAACTTCTGTAAAAGAGCATCATCTTGCATATTACTCCAAGAGTAATTCTTGCCCTTAAGAGGAATTTCGCTCAAACCCAACCTCTGAATAGCTTCATCAAAACGCAACATACGCGACAAATTGCCACCAGGTTTGTTCCGGTTATCTGGGCTACGAAGAAGATTAAAATCTCCAACCAGTAGCCAAAGCTCAAAGACCTTGGGGTCGAGTTCAAATAGCCAATCCAAAAACTCTGCTTTGCCAGTGGAGGTACACGGTCCATAGATGTTGGTAAGAAACCAACATTGATCATTTAAAGTTGAAGTGAGCTTAATGGTCAAGGAAAAATTCGTTTGTAGCACTAAGGAACCATCAAATAATGACCCATTCCAAGCTGTAAGAATACCACCTGAAGAGCCAACAGCAGGTACAAAACAGAATTTGTTGAACCGTCTTGGGGCAAAATTACGAATAAACCGACAGTCAAAAACCTCCCTCTTTGTTTCTTGGAAGCAGAAAATAGAACAAGAACTTTCCTCAATCTTTGCCCTGATGTCATCCCATTTACCTGGAGAATTAATACCTCTGACATTCCATGAAAGAACATTCCATTGTCGAGACATAAGCATCGATAACAATCAGGAAACCAAAACCAGCTAACCACACTAGGCAGGCTAGCAGTCTCAAACCATTCCAGAGGGAAACAAAAGGAAGGAGATACAAGGATAAAAGTAGCAGGGCATAACCGATACTAAACAGAAAGTGCAGGAAGTTCCAACAAGTAGGCCCAAAACCAAAAGCCAACACCAGGACAGACCAGCAAGTTCTAACATGGGCACCAAACAACGGCCCAATTAGACAAAAGAAAAAGATGACCCAAAAGAGACTAGACATCATCAGGACACAGAAGCGCCTCGGCAGACAGCTCACAAGGAGAAGCCTGACAGAAGTCCACCCCTATGTGGTGAACTAGGTCTACTGACAAAAAAGGAGGCACCTCGTTGCATGGAGACCGACGTCTTCCTTCAAAAAACGGCGCCAAAACCTCAGCACTTGCTTTGTCCTTGAAATCCTTTTTCACTGAATTCAGCCTGGGACTACGACGAAGGAGGCTCGTATCAAGAGGAACCGGATACCTTCTACGACGTTTCTTCAAGGGAGCCTGAACCGGCCTTGAGACCTCTACCACCTCATCCTCCTCCAACTCCTGAAGAGAGCAGACCAAATTGGGAACTCGCGGGCAGGTAACCACTGAAACAAAGAACTTCTTCTGAAAACCATCTTCAGCCACCTCCACCGAGTGCCGAAAACAAGCAATCACCGAGACACGGTTAGGATTCAAGAATTGCCACAGGTCTAAGAACAAAGTGAGGCAATTGATAAAGCATTGAAATTCACCAACTTGTGGATAAACCAGCTGCAGATCAGGGGTTAGAAGTGGGAGCCCTTCAGCCTGAACCAGAGCAAGGCCTCCCGCCTGAGACGACAGTTGATCAGCATAAAGCAGTTGGACCTCCACCTCGTCAGAAGCAACCAATGCCGGATCTTGATTCGATAAACAAGGATCCACAGCCTCACCTCCCTCAGCCACTGAAAGAAGATTGTCCATAACTGATTCAGCAGCAGCCAGAGGGTCTGCAACGCTAGCAGCGGCCAGAGGGTCTGCAGCGGCCGGAAACCCATCCGGAGTGCCTCCTCCCAAAATGTGATACTGAGCTGGAGGAGTTGGATGGTTAAGGGGAGCCGAGAATCCCCGCCCCAGTCCCCGCCCCAACCACCGAGGGAGCGGAGGAGGCGGAGGATGAGCCAACACACCAGGCTCAGGAACCGGGTCCTCAACGGGCGGCTGAACCACCGAGTCTTCACGCAGAATAAAACAAGGGACATCCCAAACACGAGCCCCTGGCTCATCTCCCACCACAACAAGCAGACTTTCCGGTACAACATCAGACGAAGGGACCAGAATTTTGATCAGAATCCTGGCCTTATTAGACGATTCGTGCCAATGGATCAGAATACCAAAACCCGCCACTGCTCTACGAATAACCTCCACATTGTAACAGTCCAAAGGGAAGGCCATTAGCATTAACCAACAAACTTTATCTAAAGGTGCATAACGCAAATTGATCCCTTCATCATGTCTAATAAAATTCAGAGAGTAGGGTTCAAACTGATGGGGGCTCTGAGCAATAGCCGCCTCTCGCTCAACACAGCTACCAAAAGTGACAAAAGCAGCTCCGACTAGACAAGCAGATATCTCAGAAACACGAACCCGAAAGGAATGCACCAGGTAATGATGAAGAGCATCAACCATTGGGGCGAAGTCACAAACTGCTACTTCCGGCATAAGAATTGCAATAGCCACATCTTCATGATTGCGCAATCGAACCGTCCCCAGATGAGAGCGCAAGCGCTTAGGACGATGATCCGGAAAAAGGGAGCTTCCCACTGAGAAGCCGCGCGGAAGGAACGGCAAAGGATCAACTGTGAAAAATGCCATATTTGCGGAGGAACTATCTGGAAATGGAGGCAGGGGAGAAACGATCTCGGGAAAAGGTGAAAGGACCGGAGCCGAGCCCGAGGTAACCTTAGGCAAGAGACCCTTGGAGGAGTCCGGAACCGAGACCGACAAGGGCTAAGATGGGCCAGAGGCTAAACGCCGCAAATCAGGATTGGAAACGGGACGGTAAACTTTGTCCCTGAAATTACGGGCCAAGCAACGACGTTGAATATGACCATACCCAAAACAGGAACGACATCTAATTTGGTTGGAACAAAATCTCGCCACATGACCCTCCGCAAGACAGTTATAGCAGGAGATAACGTTCCGAGAATCACTGACCCGAATTTTAGAAACTGAATTTGAAATTTGAAATCGCAAACCAGCCTGACGAACTGGATGAACAACTACAGGTGCAAGAGCAGCTTTGATCCGATGAAAAACCATTGGAACATGAATCGTATGAGCAGAGGACGACTTGACCACTTCTGAGAAACTTTTGCCAGAAGAACGCACAGGGGAACGAGAACCCAAAACCGATCGAGGTGACTTGCGGGAAGACTTGGATCGAACAACCGTCCACTCGGCTGCACATTCGGCTTCCCAAAGCTTGAATTCCCGAGACCAATTTGGACCACCATTGCCCCAAAGGTTGAAAGCAGCACAGAAAAGAGGAGAATCCACCTTGCGCAATGAATAAACAAAGAACCCCACTGCTCTAGAACAAACTGAGAACTTAAAAGAAGAATTCTTCAAATAAACGACCTTGAAGTCCAAAGCCGAACCTCCAAGGCAGGCATGAAGAACTAAACTGACAGATTCTTCAGAAAGACGAAAAGAGGCCCGAGCAAAAGAAATCACCAGATGAAAAGCCGAAGAACGAGAAATAGGGTGAACCGTAGACCGAAAACGACGCCAAACCTCCTGCTTAAAGACAAGGCCCGGAGATACATCCAGACGGGGAGGCAAGGAGGATGACGACATAGCCTTCTCATGATCTAGTCTTATGGTACTTGGACACATCCATGTTCCGGAGAAGACTTCCTTGATGTTAATAAAGACCAAAACAATTAGGCAGCGCCCTCCAGCCAATTATTTTAGATTACTATTCACATGTATGCTACTGTTCATGTGTATAGTACTGTTCATCCAACGCTAAAAGAAGAATACGACGCACTACTGATCTTCGAGTTCCACCGTGAAAGATCGGGCAACCCACATATTTAATCTCATCTCGAGGTTGATCCGCATCACATTGGTTTATGGTATCCCAAAGGTTCAAAATTTGATTTAATTGGATATTCGGATTCTTATTATGTGGGTTGCAAAGTGGATAGA
Organism: Ampelocalamus luodianensis; assembly: GCA_036346255.1. Classification (NCBI taxonomy): domain Eukaryota; kingdom Viridiplantae; phylum Streptophyta; class Magnoliopsida; order Poales; family Poaceae; genus Ampelocalamus; species Ampelocalamus luodianensis. The sequence goes on along the minus strand of CM070621.1, from coordinate 63,836,995 downwards.
AACATTACCTCAGGTAGTTGTTTATTCTTAGGAAGATCTTTAGTTTCATGGTCATCCAAGAAACAAAATTCCATAGCCTTATCCACCGCCGAAGCCGAATATGTTTCCGCGGGAAGTTGTGCTCAATTACTATGGATAAGGCAAACTTTGATGGATTATGGAATAACGTTTGAAAATATACCTCTTTTATGTGATAATGATAGTGCCATGAAGATTGCAAATAATCCGGTCCAACACTCAAAAACCAAGCATACAGATATCTGACACTATTTCTTGAGAGATCATGTAGGCAAAGAAGGCATTGAAATTAGCCACATAAGGACCGATGATCAATTAGATGAGAGCCGCTTTTGCAAGTTGAGGAATGAGTTAAATGTCATAGACCATTCTAATGTTGGTTGAAACTCATGCCTCACGTGTTTATACTCTCATTTGGTTTTCTTGACGTATTTATGAAGAAAATTTAAAATTTGTCTTAAATTGTCTATTTTCTATAAAATCTATATTCATTAGAGTTTCTAGTATCTATCTCATGCATAATGATCCTAAAAATATTTATTTGAGTGTTTGAATTAAGGATCATTTGCAAAATTAAATTTAGCTTCTACCTTGGCAGGCAAAACGGTAATGCGCGGTTTCATCGCCGGTCTACCGCATGACCAAGAATACCATGCCTCAACAGCGGTACTACCGCATCTGGCTGGCGGTTCCAATAACGGTTGCTACCGAGAGCTTATCTCTCTAACCCTCCTCCTTGCGGTATAACCGCCCTCATTCTTAGAACCACCAAAGCCCTGATCTCTCTCCTCTCTTCTCTTCTCGACAAACTTCCTCTCAAAATCCCTCGGATTTGTGGATCTTTGTCGAAACTTTTGATCGGGATTGGTTCTCTAGGTCATATCCCTTCCATTACCTGAGGTATTTGCCTTTGAATCACTCTCCTCATCTCTTTGGCATTACCTAATTTTTAGTGTTTGATGAAATGTGGATGATTTAGCCAATCTCTTTTGGGCAAATTAGTAGAAACTGATGTTTGATGACTTATTATGTCTATTACATGGATTATTTCATGCCAAACATTAGTTAGAATAAAAAATCGAAAGATTGCCCTAAGAACTTTTGAAGGTGCGTAATACCACCCGTGACTATCAGACTATCGATTTCCAGGTAATACCACACAACAATGCAGTACTACCGCCCAAGAGAGAAAGATTGATTTTATCATACTCATTCACTCAATCCTATCCTATCGTGTTCTAATTGCTTTTTCTCTTATCTTAGCAATCATGCCTCGGAATTCTGGACCATCGTTCTCAAAAGGAAAAGAAAAGATTGTGTATCTTTCTGAAGATGACTTTGAAGAGGAACCAACAGACAATGACACCAGTGACGAAAATTATGTGCCAAGCAATTCACCCTTCTTTGTGACTGATCCAAGGAAGATCAAAGGAGAAACTTATACTACAATGAGATATGCAAATCAGTTCCTCTTACCAAAGAATGCAGCTGGTCCTCACTTCCACACAAAGTTTCAAGAAGATGTGTTCAATTACATTTATGGAAGTAAGAGCTTTGCACAACACTAGTTTGTAACATGGGATCATCTGAGTCATAATCCCTACTTTAATGGACTTCGGTACATCCTGTTCAGAGTAAATCTAGAAGGCCTTGTAAACATCGAAGTGTGACTATGATACTTTCTATATCAAGCAGTTTTATGCTACAGACCACATCTCTCCAGAAAATGATTCACTCACCTAGATGACTGCTTCTCTGCAACTGATTGCCTCTAAAGAAGAGTGTCGTGAATCTTGGCATATCCCTCCCCTTCGACAAGGTTTAGTGGCTATGAAGGTACATGAAGAAGAACCTTGGGGATTGGATGATCTAAATGTGTTTTATGCTAAATCTCAACCCTTCGTGACTGGAAAAAGCTATTGGCCTTCTACCTTTACCAAATATCATCAACAAGATTCTGAGAAAGACTTTCTATTCAAGAGCAGGCAAAGATGATGATGTAAATCGAAGGGCTTGGAACATTATCTAACATATTGTAAAAGGAACCAAGTTTGACATTGTTGATTTCATTCGATGAGATCGACTTCCAAAAGGGTGATAACGAGGAAAATATCTTCTATGCTCCTTACATCATGAAGCTAATCAAAGATAAAATTGGGTTATATGTTGAAAGTAACACAGCACACACAGAGTTCAAGCCAAGCATCAACCCTCCTTTTTAATGATTCCTTTTGGTACTTGATGCCAAAGGGGGAGAAATTTAGGAGATAAGAAGATTGAAAGATTAAGGGGGAGCAAGAAGATCCAAAAGGGGCTACTATCTATTCATTATCTTATATTAATACTTATGTTATGTAATGTCTTTTACATGGTTGAAAGTACTTGGAACTTGTTTATGTATGTTTGAATATCTAAACTTGTTGGATGATAGCATGTAATAGCCTAGTTAAAATTGTATTCTATGTTATGTGACATGATGGTTTCTATCTATGTTTAATCAAGTTAATGTATTCTAGCCTTTTATCATGATTATTATTTTTATGCTTGAATGATTATTTGTTTACAAGTTCCTTGTATTCAATAAATAAAGTAAACTCGCCATTTTTTCTTCAAATCCTCAAATGTGCATAACAATCATTTCTTAAAATCTATATGCACATATTTAGGGGAATTTTGTTTATTTATTGATTGACTTTGAATGTAACTAATTCTTCATCTCTTTGAACTTATTTCAAGAATCATTTGCTTCATTCAAAAGTCAAAACAAGAACATACAACCTAGTGTATATTAAAAAATCTTTAAAATCTTTCATATTGATTAGGTTGTCATCAATTACCAAAAAGAGAGAGATTGAAAGCATCTAGGCCCCTAAAAATGATTTTGGTAATTAATGCCAACAAGGTTTTGTGGGACTAACATATGTGCTAAGATGTTTTAAGGTTTAATCCCAGCGTGTGAATGATGACGTGGATATGGCAATGCAAAGATAGTAAAAGATCGACATGGCTCAAGGCAAAGGTATCATGTAGCCTAAGGATCCTTTTCCAGTTTTTTTTACCAGTCTTGGTGTTTCGAGAAAAGACCAGATTTATAGGTTAGATACCGTACTATTAAGAGGGATCATGACTAGTAGCTTGATAATCTATTTATGTGCCATCTTAATCAACTAAGAAGTGATGCATTGTATTTGTTTTGCTTCTGGAAAACTGTTTTAAAATTGGTATGACCGCAAGTGATAAGCGGTATTACCGCAAGTCGGTAGTACCGAAATCTAGTTGGCGGTATGTATTTTCTAGAGAGCATGTTTTTGGAAGTTTTTCTTAAAATCCCAAAATCAGTATGACCGCAAGTGATGAGGGGTATTACCATAAGTCGGTAGTACCAAAATCTAGTTGGCAGTATGTATTTTCCAAAGAACGTGTTTTTGCGAGTTTTCTTGAATTCCAAAATCGGTATGACCGCATTTGATGAGGGTATTACCATAAGTCGATAGTACCGAAATCTACATGGCGGTATGTATTTTACAGAGAGTATGTTTTTGGAAGTTTTGATCTCTCTTGAGAATCGGTATGACCGTATTTCTTGAGAGGTACTACCGCAAGTCGGTAGTACCGATTTTTACATGGAGGTACGCTATTTCTAGAGAAGGTGTTTTCTTGAGATTTTGATCCTCTAGAAATTGATAGTACCGATCTGGCCGAGTGGTATTACCGCTGTGCGGTAATACCGATTTATAGTTGGCGGTAGTACCACACCTTTTTCGTTAACGGCTAGTTCAGAGCATTAAATGCTACTATTCTGACCGTTGATCGTGTCGAGCGGTAGTACCGGGTTTGAACAGTGGTATTACCGGAAATCCTAATACTTTCGGGAGATTGGTTCAAACGGCTAGTTTGGTTGGTGAGCGCTATAAAACCCGCACCAGCACCAAGCCATTAACTTTTGAGCATATTCACTCTCATTGAATACATTTGAGCACTTAGACACTCTCTACTACTCATTTGGTTTGAATTCTCATTTTGAGGTAGTTGAGAGCATTCAAGTGCATTGCATCATTAGTTGATCTTGTTGGGACTTTAGTTTCCTCAAGCAAACACTTGGTTTATTACTCTTGGTGCATGCTGGCGCCTAGATGGTTTTGGAGGAAGTTTGCGTGGTGAGCTCTTCAAAGAAGATTGTGAAGAGTCCCGACAACGGATTGTGAAGTGATGTTGTGCTCACCACCTCCGGAGAGGAGAAAGAGCAACTCTAGTGATCGAGGTTTAATGCTTAATTCATGGAGCTGTCCAATTCATTTGGACTTTCCTCAATGTGGATTAGTGAAGACTGGCAAGTCTTCAATACCACAGGAAAAACATCATTATCTCCATTGTGGTTTATTCTTTGTCTCTACTATTTCTGCATAGCAATTTACTTGTGTAGATTTGCTTAGCTAGAATTGTATCTAGTATTGACATGAGTGTATAATTGTCTTAAAAAACATAATAGTTCTTTCATTGTATTTGTGCTAGGAATCTTTGTTAGGACAATCAAGATTAAAATTGTTAACTAATTGAATTTTTTTAAAAACCTCCTATTCACCCTCTCTAGTTGGTTATCCTTGATCCTATAATAGCAAGAACACCACAAAACTGTGCACACTTGATGATTCCACGAATTGGTGAGTTGATCCACAAGGAATTATGAGTCTTGGAAGAACAACCACCCTCCAATCCTCATGTAGTACTGAAAACCCTAAGAAAGTTTTTTCCTGATCTCAAGCACAAATTGCGCTAAAAAAACCAACATGGCTTTTTTGTGTTTCTATTCAATATCAAAATTCTAATCCTCTTGCATGTTGTAGCCTTAGGGGTTTAAATCACCTCCCACGCAAGCACAAACCAACCTAGATGCTGAAAATAACTACAAAATGCAATCCACTCGGATTCAAAGACCTAAACGCAAACCACCAGTGATGTGAGTGTGGCCCGATCTTCCGATAGGTACTGATACGTCGATTGTGGAGAACACGATGTTGATGATCCGAAGGCTCCAACCCGAACAGATCGATCCCCTCGCAATCACTACACCACTGCTCCGTGATTATCAACTGTGCTGAACGCGGTTGACCTCGCCAAGAAGGCTATCTCCTGCAAGCAAATCGAGAACACAAGCAAGAGAGTAGAAGATGCAATCTGTATTGCCAATAATAATTGAAGCACACAAGTTGGGGTTCCTCAAACGGATGAACGACAAAAACTGCAAAGGAGAATATTATCTAAGAAAAACCCCAGCAAAACTAAAGGGTGGCGGCTCCTATATGAGGAGGGCGACCAGGAGGGGGAAACCCTAGGGCGCGGGTACTGTTCATGGTACTGTTCACACTTGAATAGTGCCCACGTGAACAGTACGGCCTAGGGGGCTAGTCACTAGATGGGCCAGATCGTCCGCTAGATGTGCCAAGTCGTCGGCCAATACATTACATAGCCCGTGGGCCAATAATTGGTGACGCAGCACCATAGCATGTAGATGCAGCACCATGGTATGTAGACATAGCACCATGGCGTGTAGACGAAGCTCGACGGTCCAACCGGGAAATATGGAAGTCTCGCAGAAGTAGAGGATGCAGTGCAGCGGGTCGAAGTAGTGGTGGTTGCATCCTTAGGGTTGATGTCCTCATCATCCTCCCTTTCTTGAATTTGAGTCATCCTCGACTCAATCGTTGTCTCCAAATCATCACTTTCCTACAAAAGGTTAGTGACAGTAGACGGCAAAGAGCTAGATGTATCATGAAGAGAAAATAAAGCATCTTTGCATTTCAATGCGTCGCATGGCATATCATTATCAAAATTTTCAGCAAGAATAGATTTGGTTGTAAGCATGACACAACCCTTTAATTTAATTCCCTCATTACTAGAACTAGGTGCCAACTTCTATTTCTTAGGTGGGAAATTGTTCTTTACTACTTGCTGATTTTCATATTCCTATTCACGTTCTTTCATCTCATTTGCACCTATCTCTTTATCACATTGCACAATTTCAGTAGGTGTCAAAGGTAGCAAAGTTAGTTTCTTTCCTTTGTGCATAAGAGAGTACTTATTACTTCTACCATGATGAGTTGCATCAGTATCAAATTCCCATGGACGTCCTAATAAAAGTGAGCAGGCTTGCATAGGCACTACGTCAAAATTAGCAACATCATGATAGGAATCAATGGAAAAATGCACTCTCGCAGATTGTGTTACCTTCACCTTACCGCTGTTGTTGAACCACTGAATGTGGTACGTGTGAGGATGCGCACGTGTGGTCAAGCCAAGCTACTTGACCAATGTAACATCCCAATCTTGGGCTTGCGTTTCAAATGTAAGAAAATCAGTAGAAATTAAAACTTTTTCTTACATCATGTATTTCCTGTTGTGCCAAACAATTCTTGTACAAGGAATTATGGAAATACATTGTCACAAGTCTAGTTGATCCAAATCTTGACATTGCAAAAACAATCTTGTCAAATCTTATGATCATCCTCTGGAAATATTTTTCCTAAGTCTCTGTGATGGTATGTGACCCCTCTGAAAAATTTCACAATTTTCAGAAATTGTTTGAATATTTTTAGAGGCAATCAAACTGTTTGACTCTCACCAAACATTAAAACAGAGCCTTGCAGAATTTTGGAGATTTATTCACAGCATAAAACCTCTGAAAACTTTACACAAGGTTAATATCTGAGTTAGCAAGCTCTGTAAAATTTCATAATTTTTGGAGTTAATTTGCTACCTCAAATAAATCATTCAAAGTCTCTGTTCTTATTTCAAAGTCAAACGTGGTTTTACTGTTACTTAGGTTCGAGTCAGACTCGGGCTCGAGCAAATTGATTCGGTCCAGTCAACTAACTGCACCGAGCCACTCTTTAAAACGCGCGTTGAATCTCGACCGTTGGATCTAAATCGCACGGTCCGCGCGCGTGTAAGACTTCGGACCTTCCGGTTGCAAGTTTGATTGTCGACCGTTAGATTCCCATCCAACCGTTGAGATTGCCCGAAACCTTCGGACCCTCCGGTTGCATTTTTGAATCTGAGCCGTTGGATTAAGATCCAACGCTCGCGTGTCCCTTCGTTGTAAATTGAGTTTGCGACGTGGGGCTATCTGAGCCGTTCGTTTCTAATCGTAGGGCTCGCAATCTCCCCGTTGTGTTTTAAACCTGGGAGGCGTGGCTCTATCTCAGCCGTCCGTGTCTCATCCAACGGCTGAAAATCGTCGAGCCTTTTTCGCTGGTCGTCTTCTACCTCCGGCCGTGCGAGCACTGTAGGGGGAGTAATGGCAGTGTCATTTCTTGCTCCCTACGGCCGCCCTAGTCAACAGAGAGGGTCGTGGGAGACACTTTCGGCCATGCCATGCCCTAGTGCACCAGCTTTTATCTTTTCCTTGTCGGCCGCGCATTGTGTTCTGTGTATTGCCACCCGAAAGATGTGTGGTGCAAACCCTAATGCTTTCATGGCTTTATAAGCACTCTCAATGCTTCCTGGTATTTCTTTAGACCACCATCAAGCTTCATTCACAATATTGGAGCTTAACACCTCAAGAATGGCAAATCGCCATTATTGACCCGTGGAGCTCCATTGGTGTTCTTGGTGTTCCAGTGGTCCTCCTTCACGTTTCTTTGCCCTAACCTTATCTACTTACTTCCTTGAACATTTCCCCTCACTTAATTTTGGATTTGATTCTCAGGAATTGTCCAATTTGGGGTTTGTTCAAATTCGGCCGAAATTGGTCATCTTCTTCCTCAGCTCAGGTGAGTGCTCCCTTTTCTAATTACTTGCTCACGTAGCTTCTGTGAACCTTAATGAAGCTATTTTGATGCTTTGGTGTAACAGCCCTAATTTAGGATTTGTATTTCAAATGTGAAATTTTGAGGGGAAATAAAAACTTTTGTTGTCTCATCAAATCATTTGGAAGATTTCCAAATTTTCCCTAGCAATTTCCATTTTCTAGAATTAAATTCTTGTGAATGGAAATTGTTGTCAGCAAATTCTTAGCTTTTAAACTTGTGATCATCCTCTGAAATTATTTTTCCTAGCATCTTGATCATCCTATCTACCTCCCTGAATTATTTCACAATTTTTAGATTTTAGTTGCTATTTCAAATGCCCAAGTCAAACCAGTTTAGAAATCTGGTCAAACCCTTAGGCAGCAGCTTGTGAATTTTATTGGGAGAAATCTGGTGCATAAAACTCCTGGAAAATTTCACAAGGTGGTCCTCTATTCCAGTTAGCTTCCATAAAAATTTCGAAATTTTGGAGCCCTGGAGCTATCTCTAAAAATTTCCCAAAACTTCTCTCGTCTTTTAAATCAATTCGAAAACACCGCTTGTCGGGCCCAACCACACTTGGGCTCGAGTCCGATCCGCACTAATGGACTCGGTCGCGTCAACTAATCGCACCGCCGAGTCCAATCAATCGTGACCGTCCGATGAAGATCGAACGATCCACGTCGCGTCGCGAACCGACTGTCCGAATGCATACACCGATCTCGGTAGTCCATTAGCGATCGAGCGGTCGCATCTTCCGATCGAGTCGAACCATGGTTTGCGCCGCACCAACTCGCTCGCGCGCCGTTATTCGCCGACTTGTGGGCCATCCTCGCCAGGTCATTCGCCACGCCACGCCGCCACTCAAGCACCGCCGCCGTAGCGCTCGCGGCTGCCGCCGCATGCACGCCGCCACTCGCCACCGGTCTTTTCACCGCCACCGCCTCACTCGCTGCCTCCGCTGCTCCTACAAAAGCCCACGAGGGTTTTCCTACCTCGTTCGTCTCCATTGCCTTTCTTCTCCATCGAGCTCAGGGCCGTGAGCGCCGCCGCGACGCCCGAGCGCTCTGCCGCCCGGTGATCTCCAAGCACGGCATCGCGCCACGCGTGTTCCACATCCTCGAAGTAAACCCTCAAGGAATTTCGGTTTCATAAATGCGTGGAGCTGCGCGTGGACTTTCTTCTCCAAGTCCGCCGAAACCGCCTTTCCGCCGCGGGTCTTCTCGGTGAGCTCCAACTCGATTCCTTGCTTGGTGAGCATCACCGACTCCACCTTTCTTCTCCACTCTCTCACTCGTCCTCTCGTTCACCCGTGCTCCTCGTCACCGTTGATCGCCTTGCGCCGCCGCGGCTCGCCGCAGAGCCACTCCGGTGCCTCTCGCTGCCGCCAAGCACACCGGTGAGTTCCGGTAACTCACGATGCCCACGCCGCGCTAATTCTTGTTGTCTACCTCTGCAGTGCAGCCACACCTTGTCACCCCATCGCCGGCGCGTGCTCGCCGCTGCGCCACCTCGGTGCATCTCCACCCGCGACCACCCTTAGCTTCAAAGAACCTCTGGCGACCCATTTTGGCCGTCAGACGCCCGCGCCGCCACTCCTTCGCCGCGGCGCTTTAGTCCGAGCGGCCGATCCTCTACGTTCTTCGTTGTGTTCCTCTGCATCATGCCTCGCGGTGGGGCCCACTCCTTCAAAACCAGTTCTTTAGTCTCTAATCATGATTAGGAATGTTCTTCAGTTCACTCTCATGCTTGATTAAAAGTTGGGTTTGGAAGTTTGAAAGTATTATAGTTCTAGTTCTCTGTATGTTTCTATGTTGTCGTTTATTCTGTTGTCAGTAAACTGAAAATTGGTATCATGCTTGCTATTAGGTTTTGTTAAACTTGATGTCTCCCTTTTGGTTGTGGTGGTTAGCCTGAAATCAGTTAGTTAGTATCTTTAAGTTTCTAAGCTCTTGTGGTCATGTTTGATCATAAGGGATAGTTAAATTTGCTCATTTTATTGTCTCTGTACTCTTGATTTATCGGTCAAGAAGATTTGGTGTAATAGCATGTGAATTGTGTTAACCTTACAAAATGTTGGCATGTTGCTTAGGTGTGTTAGTAGCTGAATTTTATTAAAGCCCAAACTTATTTAGAACTTTGTTTAGCATCTCATAGTTGGATACTTGACTAGTTAGTGTTGTCAATAGCTTTTGTAGGTTCCGTAATATCACTAATAATGGTTGAGTTAGAGAAACTAGCTGTTTTTGATATATTAACTTGATGATTAAATAATAGATGTGCACACAATCACCATCAAAGTCTGTCCAATGTTTAAATCATATAAGAAGAGTGATTTTGTGGTTAGCCTGATAATAAGTGAGTGGATAGATCAATCACTTGAAAGTATGTCTTTTGAAGCATCCTTGTAGCGATTAATTGTTACTCCTTTTGTGTTGGTCTAACCTCGTGTATAAATTGGTGTTTGTGTTTGATTATTGAGTTTTGCTGGTGTTATTCGTTCTTATTATTTGTTTTGTTCGATCGTTAGGATTCGATATTTGCGGCAACCCGAGAACGATCCTCCGCAACAACTTGAGCAACAGCAGCCAGGCAAGCAGTTTGATCATGTTTATCCCAGTATTTTAAAGTCTAATATTTAGTTTCAACTGTATGTATGCATCGCTTAATTTGTGTTAAACTGTTTAGTTAAAACCGTAGCTGCATATCCTGTAGGTGAAATGTTGATCTCTACTACCGAGCCTGGGTTACTAGCTGTGATTAGAGTTCGTTGGATGAACTCTTATCACTTAGTAGATTGCGAGTTCGATTGCTTAGCCATGCTTAGTTTCCGGTAGATTTGGCGATCATCGACTTAGTCGATGATCTTGATCACATAAAAATTATTACTGTCCTTATATTCCAGCTCGTGCTATGTTAATTGCAAAACTAAAACTGAAAACAAAAATGATTTAGACGCGGGCACAATGGTAAGATTGGTGTGATCGTTGGGTGTGATCGAAAGGTGCCCGGTCATTAAGGACCGAACATCTTGTGAGTGAATTTTTATCCGGGCATTTCGCGTACTAACCACACTAGAGTATATGGGACCTCTCTTGACCTAGTACTTTGGCGTGTATTGGCCCGGTCGCAGGAGGTCGCAGGGAGGATGGAGGTGGGAGCATGGTAGTTGTCCGAAAAGCTTTATCCCGAGTGGGTAGTTGTCTTTCGGCTTTACCATGTAAGCGTATGGATTTCTATCCATACGAGCGGCTCGTAGTTAATACACAATATTGGAAAAAGTCTCATAGGACTTAGTGTGCAAAGATACCTTCGAAGTGTTCTTTGGCTTAAAGGCGGTCTAAAGTGTGGAGTGCAGTGGTACACCTGCAGGTTAAAACTATTCGAATAGCCTCGCCCTAGGTGATGGACACGCTTGGGTAAGCTTTTCAAGAGTTAGACTACAACATTTAAATTAAAACTTGATGGGTGGTGCGAACTGGGATTAGTGTTATTGTTGTGGTGACTATTGGGATAGTCACTTCTAGGTTGTTTATCTTTCGCTTTGTTATTATTATCTTTATTGTTATTTCAATCTTAAA